>VHKM01000049.1:3785000-4132500 GCA_007210695.1 Neogobius melanostomus
ATGTTTCCCGCCTTATGTTCCTATATTCAGTCAGCAGGCAGGGTTTATACAGGCAGAAGCAAGTCAAATTGTATACTTTTTTAATGCCCAAATACTATATTTGTATAAAACATAAAAAAGTAAGCATATTTAATTTCTTAAGATTTGCAAACAGAGGAAAGAGAATTGGACAAAATGGGGATTTTTTTTTTTTTAAAGAGGGGGTATTATGCTTTTTTCAATCACATAGCACCAGTCTATAGCATACTACAATGATGACGTAACCTTCTGTTGGTCTGTATATGCAGTAAATTAAAATAACTGCCTTGAATAAAATTGCTCTCTCAAAATGGCTGTACTGAACGTCTTGAAATAGGCCTCTGTCTCTTTAAGAAGCTTTCCGACACGCCCCCTTCAGCACACTGCTGTGGCATTTAAACAACACTGTGCGGGGAGGGGCCTCTGCTGAGCTGAGGAGCAGTGGTTGGTGGCTTGGCTGGTGACAAAAGGTCCAGAGGCGTCTCCAGGAGGTGGGGGCATTCCTAGGAGGACTGAGGCATAGCTACACCTAAAATGGCTGCCGTCTAAGTTTTTACTGATTACTCAAAAATATGTGAATGAGCCAAGGCAACACTCCAGGCATGTGTTTAATGAGGGAATGACATAATAACATGATATAAAGCTTGAAAAAGTCGATTTTACATAATACCCCCCCTTTAAAGCAGAACTAAGTAATTCATGCCACTGCAGGTGTCGTAGCATGTTGCGTTTTCTTTACTCATTAATTGTCCGTAAGAGTAAATACTACACTGACAGAAAACACAAAGGGAGGGAGGGATATTGTACATTGTGCCACAACCAAATTACACAATGGAGATAATTTGTGTCACAAACTTGGTTGTAAATACTGCTAAAGTGGCGCTAGCCCACAGTTAGCTTTCCCCGTTGCAAGGGTGGTTTTCTGGCCAGAGAAACCAGGGGGAGATGAAAGACCCCCAATTATTCCATCAACACTTGTATTACCCCCAGAGGGACTACGAAAAGGATTTAAGGTAAACAAGTTACTTAGTACTGCTTTAATTTAAAAAAGCAGTACATTTCAGCCAAAAATGCAACTTAACATATTTTGGCATTTTCAATGAACTTATACAGGCAATATCGATGCGCAATGTCACAATTTTCTAATACATTTAGATCTAATGCCAGTTAGCATCTAATGTAACGCTTTTTAATGACATTTAACTAAAGCCTTGATTTTGGCAAAATTCATTTAATCACTTTTAATGCTTTATAAACCTGATAGAGCTCTTGACATTACATTACATTATAGTATATATATATAAATAAACGTCACTACCATTTTCCTCAGTTCATCTTTCATTTCGTCGTAATACTATCACAAAAAAGACAAGTTAAATAAATAGTTGCCCAATTAATATTTTACACCACTCAACACCCTCTCAAAAAAAAAAAAAGCAATTTTCCTGGGCTTATCAAAGGGACGGCTCTCGCTTTGAGAGAGCCGCTTCTTCTCGTTCCCGCTTTGCTGGGCTTGAGGTCTGCAGTATGTGCTTGGCGGGCGATTCAGGAGCTGGAGCTTGATTTCAGATTATCTTGGTGCTAATTAATCCTGCGCCGCTTTAATGTATTCAATAGTGTGGTTAAGTCTGATGGAAAGGCAGCTAATTAATGTGCTGGGTCTTTGGGTGCACACATGGACAGCAGGCAGGATCAATACCGCTGTAGTTTGAGCACACAGACTGCCAGCCTCGGATGTTTAATTACAATTTAATCATAGCGATATTGAAAATGCTATACTTTGGACTAATATACTGGCATTATATTGTGACATCTAATTTAATGTGATATGCATAATGGTCTGCAACATCTGCCTGCAGTAATAATGAAACAATATCACAAACTAATGCTGCTACTACATACGCAATCAAGCTCAAGTATTACGCCAATGCACTTGGTTTGCTCAGGCCGAATGACTCCGGGAAATATCGAACTGCAAGTTTTCACCCCGGTAATATGATTGTGATTAGATTTTAAATTGCGATTTTAACGAGTAACAATCTTAAGTACAGATAAGTGAATTAACATGCAAATGACAGCAGACATGGCAAGCAATTTTCTCTCGTGGTGGTGACTTGGGAAAAGCTGAGCCACAATGGAAAAGATTGCACTGTATAAACGGTACGGATATATTCACTGTGGCTCATGTTTAGTGAAGGTCTGGGCATTTTGAGAAAGATGGCCTCTAGCTATCTGCTCTCAGTCGGCCGGTTGGAGAAAAATTAAGCCTCGTCTGCGCTCAGAGGGGAGTCCTTTGTCTCTTAATTGGAGGTGAAGAGCTGACTTTGGTCCACAGGGGGAGACTGTGTCCACAACTCGTAAGCCTCTACAGCAGAGGTCCCATTTTTGTGCACTACTATAGGCTCAACAATTTTGCCTAATGTCACATCTTTTATTATTGTCTAATTTGATTGTAGTGTGAAAAAAACTAACAAAATTGTACCTGGAAAGCAAACACACTCAGGGGGTCATTTAACAAGCGTTTGCTCGTGTGCAAAGCGAGTAGCACGTGCAAAAGTGGATCAGCAGTAGAGTGATTGATGTATTTTTTACTCTCACAGCAACTTCTCATTTACATGTCAGATTTAGGGCCCTGATACCGTTATACATGCAACATAAAATGGTAAATTAAAGGGACTATACAGAGTTTAAAAATGTTAAAATTAAGTATTCTCCTCCCCCTACATGTTCCAGCAATGTCCTAATGTGTAGAATGAGGCCAGACCTATTCACCATAACTGCCTCTAAAATCCTGCACTGTCACTCAAAATGGTGTTAATTCGGGTCCAAATTGCTGTCATGCACGAGCTTAATATAGAGAGTGCAGTTACGTGTAAGACCTGAGGTGGCAGTAGTGAGTATAAAATGACCAACTGGCATCTAGTCCCTTTAAAGCAGGGGTCTCGAACTCATTTGGACTGGGGGGCCACAAATGCAAATCCAGTATTGGTCGGGGGCCGCAACAGACGAAGCCTTTTTTATTAAGTCAGTTATGATTTAGCAACTTTTTATTGTTTGCTGTAATATACCTTAAAATAGACTTTACATTAACTATCTGCACATTTTTAAGCTTCCAGAGGTTTCCAATGGGCCAAACATTTGCTGAGCTTCTAAATTAGAAATGACAGACTTAGACAATTAGTGTTTTTGTAATTAATCTCATTTTGGTTCAGGTAAATTGGTTCAGGGCATCGGTGACTCCTTTCAGGAGTCAGGTCCAGTTTCTGTCTGTTTGCCTATTTAGAAAGAAATGCAAAATGTACACAAATGTCATTTTAATTTAGTGTAGAAAGGCCCAACCAGGGACTGGAGCTGATAATGAGCACTAGCAATAAGCTTCACCTCATGTAAATAATGTGGAGTCAGTGGCCTCATGCTTTTGTGACTACAGTTAGATAATGGATGGGCTTATATTTTTTACTGTCAATGTTGCTGTAATTATTTGCAGTATTTTTATACATTTCCATAATTCTCTATTTTGAATGTAACTATGGATCATGTGTTCGCACGTGTCCTTAAGATTAAATTAATTGATATGAGAGAGATGGAGAGAAAAGGCTCCTCACTTTACTGTTGTGATAGCTTGGTTTTTACCAGACCCTCGTACTCATTTCGTTTCGTACATGTAGGGAAATTATAATTGACCGGAGTTTACGGATGGCTAAGGCCAGGCTACTGTTGTGACGCTTTTAAACACGAATTACGATGTGTTCGCTTTGCAAAGTCATAAAGGTAACGATGGTAAAGGTGCTTTTTGTCATGCTGCAGTGCTGTCACTTTTCCAGCACATGTTTAGCTGAACAACTAAAGTTTCTCCCTCGCGTTCTGACAGTCTCCCACCTGTTTCAGAAGCTCCTCTCACAGTCCGCTGCTGTTAGTCCGTTTCTGTGTTGAAAACAGTTGATAAATCATCTGCCATCTCTCTTCCTGTCTGATGTTGTGGTCATTCTCGCGTCCGCAGCGGCATTGGCGCTACCGCGCGGTGCCTCATGGGAAATGTAGTTCTAACGTGTTTAATGCAATTTACCGGCGGGCTGCATGTAATATAAATAAGAAATCATCTCGCGGGCCGCAAAAAATGATCTCACGGGCCACATTTGGCCCCCGGGCCGCATGTCTGAGACTCCTGCTTTAAAGGAATAACCACCTTTTTACATACTGAGATATGTTCTTACCTTAGCTTAGACGAGTTGATATGTACCTGTCTGGTCTTTGTGCGTGACTGAGCGCACAAAGACCAGACAGGTACATATCAACTCGTCTAAGCTAAGGTAAGAACATATCTCAGTATGTAAAAACGGTGGTATTCCTTTAAGTGCAATATGCCAACAAAATAGCATATTTTATTTTTCAGCTTGCACCCGCTATTTAGCACCTACCTTGATAAATGACGCCCTCAGTGTGTGAGTTTTGCAAAGACTGTGGCTGTATCTGAAATTAAATCACAGAGTAACTCAAATCATGGTTTTGTAAACAGAGGTTAACTTTGAGGCTTTATTTGAAAAAATGCTACAATAAAATGATCGTTGCTTCTCAACAAGCTGTTGGGTTGTCTTTTGTAGTAGCATCTATATCTTGACTAGGCGATGTTTTTAGGTTGAAGACGTGAAGTTTCGCCTTCTAACTGGAGACCTACTTTTTAAAAACAACTTTTTAAAAACCTTTGCTACGTCACACAAACAAAAAAATACATCTTCAATATAAAATTCCCTTTTTAATCTCTAATCATTACTTTTTTTTTTGCACAATCTTCCTCGCAGAGTGAGGCACCGACCAAATTGGGCAAAAAAATAACAATCTTTCGGCTGACGTGATAAACATTAACAATGGACTGCTCTGTGAGACCGTGCATAGAAAACAAAGCATACCCCCTGTCAGCGAAATATTCATTGTTAATGTGCCATCTATCCATCAATCTCCTTCAGTTCATCTTGCTCCATTTGTTGCCTGCCTCTCCCCGAATCTGTGCACCTACACCAGCAGCCCTGACTCATCCATTAATGAGACTGCCCATTAATCCCGCCTCCACCCATCACCGCACGCCATTTGTTTCTGTGACAGGTAAAGCAAACAATTCTTTTATTCATTTGTTTGTACAATGAAAACACCCTCAATGCGTTTAATTTCATTTTTGCCTCGGCCTCTCCCGTCGCTGCATAGGGAATAAATAAAGCATTTTTCACGCCTCCACATTATGCAGCTCTTTCAAACAGATCCAATCTTTTCATTTCCTTTGCCTGAGCTGAATCTACTGAGATTTTTGAATTTGACAGGTACAATGAATGCTTAAAATGTTCTCCAAGGCTATTGTAGAAAAGGATTTTTTTGTATTATTGTAATATAACAAAATCACTTGTAAATATATTCCAAAAAACATCAATCTGTCCCTAAGCATTAAAGTGTCCACTATAAGAGACCCTTAGCACGTTCAAACCCCTCCCAGCTGAAACCACCAAAAAGAAATTCTTAATACACTCGAGTGAATTGTGGGCAAAGGAAAAAATGTTTCAAAAGAGAATAACAAACAGTCAGACTGCACTTTGGGGAGAAATGTTAAATATTCCAAATGTTTGAACACGAGAAGTGATGGACTCAAAGCTGTGCAGCGGCTTAAAGAGTATGTGTAAAAACGGCAGAAACTGTGAGACACTGTTTTTGAAATGTTACTTTTTTAAACAATCTGCAAAGTTACGGGTAAATTATTAATACATATTCTACAAATTCTGTCAAAGTGTTCAGCTGAAAAATAAAGCTTTATTTGACCCACCCTGGAGACAAGTATCCTTGTTGTTTTGTTTATGAGACAGAGGATTTTGTCGCCAAAGACTTTGATCTTATGAAGTTTAAGCTGGGAACTAATGTGCTTTGAATTATGGTGGGGAAAAAAAGGGTTTAATTCTCTATTCTGCATGATTTTTTCATCAGTAGGTGGCAGTAATGAACCCTGCTTTGCATGACCCCTCCCCTCACCTGGCTTACCCCATCACCCACTCCCCTCACCACTCCCTCCCACGCTGACCTGTTGATGCTTTCAAAGAGAAAAGGAAAATTCATTTGTCTTGTGCTCACACTTTTACCAGCAATATTCTGCAAAGTAAACATATTGATACTTATATTTATCTGCTAAACTACAACATCCATGTAAGTTTGTGTTTTTTTGGCATTTAGAACAAAATAGTTTTACATCCCACAACCCCCGAACGTCACGGACGCCTCCCGTTTAAGCCGCTGTAAAGAAACAACAATGATCTGACAGTTGCCTGGAGATTATGGACTATTGAACAAATGCACATGAACATTTCATGAGGATTTCAGCTGCAGCTGAACAGGACGGTCAGATGGTTTTCCAGTTCACAGTCTGTTACTACTTCAAACACTTGTGCTTATTTTGCAAGCCATGCATGTTTGCATTTACGTGATGGGGGCAGGTGAGGGGTGTGTTGGGGGCGTACGTGAGGCAGAGAGGTGAGTTTGTCTTTGGTAGCGCATCTTGTAATGTAATGTGGGATTACAATAGGGACGGGCTGGCCAATCTTATTGCATAGCTTCAACAATCTGACCTTTTAAATAAAACAGATATTGTTTATTTGCTCCATCTGGCTCTGCCGTTTTTACCTTTTACTTCGAGTGTCTGGGTTACAATAAGTCTGTTATCTTGTAAAAAATCTTACGAACATAAATAACCTTCTAGAGCTGCATATTTTCAAAGTCTTTTGTGAAATAAAGCTGTGGAGATTTGTTTCACCAGTATTTTTCTTTGTAGCATTAAAAGTGGCGTCATTTTCTCCAAGGCTCCATGCACTTTTCATTGTCCTCAGTGAAACGAGCTGCCATCCATCTTCATATGTCACACTAAGAAACTAAGACCTCAATTAATGAAGTTATTGTACGGCAGCCCTTTTGTCTCCCTCTCACTAATGACACATTTTTCTAAATTTCCTTTGTCCTGAAATGACAAGTTTCAGAGTCAGAGCAGCGTGTCACTCTGTCTTACTCTTCCTATTGGCGAGAGCTGTTAATTTCCCTGGGCCTGCCGCCAAAATGTAATCAATACAATGGGAATTCTGAGTTCCCCTCTTCCTGTCTTCCGCTGGCGCCAATTTGCTCTCATTAGAGGAGATAGTTTTTCTTTTTCCCCCAATTAGTTTGTGTCAATTGCGCTCACTTTGTAAACAGATCCGAACATTCAACTCTAGTAATGAGTAAAGATCATTTTATGCAAATCTTTCTGGTTAAATACTTTGATTAATATAATTTTTAACATCTTTTTTGCATGGATTGGTCGGGAGCCAATCCAAGCAATTATGGGCCTAGAAGGGGAACACACTGGACATTGGCCAAGACCGAAAATCAGTTCTTTCAACCATAAAGGACATTGTGTAAAACAACAGCGAGGTTTACACTGTGGTCAGGACGGCATCGATTTGTTTTTTTAGGATCCACTAAGCATATCATGTTTACTTACGTTGCCCCCAGCGACCAGTCCGAGGGTTCAAGTAGTTCGGGTAAAGACCATTGGGGCGGTCCATTTTGGCAAGCAGCTTACGAATGTGCATCACCTGATAACGAAGAACACAATTGGTCTACAGGTCTGAAAACACAGCATATTAAAAGGTGTGTAGTTAGTACAGCGGAGCACCTTCTGGTAGTAGACTGGGTTGCCCGTCAGATATGTGAGGTGGACAAACTCCATGTGCAGTGTCCCAAACTCGGCCAGGATACTGCTCCCAGCGGAGGCCCAGCCCCAGTTACGACCAACACCACTGGACACACGCAGCCATGGGGCAGAAAACAGAATAACTTTATAAATATTAGTCACATAACTCAACACGTCACACACAAGACCTTATGAAAACTCAGAAGTTACTTTTTCAAATAACCTTTTTAATCATCAAAACCTTGGCTAGAATGTCAAGTGCAGTCATGACTGAATGACTCTTTGAAGTCTAAAGTAGGTCACGTTGATTAGACGCTGATATTCAAATGTTTAAATAAAATAAAATATGGGAACATTTGAATGAGATACAAATTTAACTATGATATGCAACTTTATTAGTGATGATGAATTAAACCAAAATAATATAAATAATGAGCTATGAGTTTCAATAGAGGAGAGTTACTGACGTCTTGAGGTTGACCATGGCCCAGGGGATTCCTGTGGGGGTGTTAAAAGCAGGGATGAGCTTCTCGGCCAGCGCCACCGCCTTCATTTTGAAAACCTACAAAAACAGAAAAAAGAACAGGTTAGATAACATCACAACATTTGACCAAAAAAGACAGATTATCTGCCAAAACGCTGGCTGAACCACTAACGGGTGCAAACTTAAAAAAAAAACCTAACAAACGTGTGGGAATACAGCGAGGCGAAGTGGCAGAGAGACAGACAAAATGCTAATGACAATCTGACCTGACACAGCTGAACCAATTTATGACAACAGCTGGCAGTGTGTCAATGCAAAACTCCTCTTTGAACTGAACGCAGGAGAATAAAAGTCAAAAATTCTGAGCTAAAGCAAGATGCGCGGCAGAGATAACACAGGCAGACACAAACAGAGTGAGGTGGCAAAATAGACGCATGTCCGATTTCAGATTATACGGCAGCGGAAAGATGAAGAACGCCGCAGACAGTGATTTTTTTTTTTTCTTCTTCCCGTCTTGAGATGCCAATCAAAAAGATGAAAGAACACAAGTTACGCTGGCTGTCTCCTGCTGGCTAACAAGCAAACAATACAAGCAAATGTAAATGTGGATCCGCTGCGAAAAAAAACAAGCAAACATCTTGAGACAGACGTGTTCAAAATAGATTTGCAACAAAGGAATAGTAAAAGTTAGTGTTGCAAAAACTAAAATAGGAAGAACAAAAAAAAAGTTGTCAAGCGCACACAATCTCGTGCAATGCTAGTCCCGGGGCGGTTTCTCAACACTTTGATGCCACAAACCAATGTCAACGCAGCAAATGTCTGTAGGTAAACGGTGCATGTTTTTGGAAACAAACAAATCTTGTTGTTGAACAGGACAATAAACAGTAAGATATGGGTGATGGGAGGAAGAGACAAGCAAATCGTCTGAGGAGAATAATCAATCTCATGATTCCAGCACACGGCCGAGCAAATGTGCTGCAACGAAACCCCTCTTCCATCCCACAAACGACACATACAGCAAATTCAACTTTAGGAGTAACCGCCCTTTCCAAGTTTTATGCAATGGGTCCGTTTGCTTTGACAATAAAAGCTATATCCTTCACAAACCAGTAATTGTGCATAATTTGCTGCTTGCCACGACTACATTATACGGCATAAGAACTGAGTTATAGGAAACATTGAGTTTGGTCGCAGAGCAATGAGCAACCGTGGCTTTCACACAGAGGCAGATGGAGGCCGATTCATCAACAGTCTGTCAGAGCGGTCCGTTTTTATAGAGAGACTAGATCTATGGAAAATTCCCACCGCCTCAGTACAGTGAGAGGGAGCCATAACACATGCAGGTGTTTGCTGAATGCTTAAGCAGCCGCCCGGCCACTTCAGGAAGACTCGGAGGTCACACAGAGCTGGAACTGGCCGTGACGGAAACAAAAAATGGACAATGGAGATATTCAGGGCAGTCAAAAGGAAGGAATGGAGTGAATAAGAAGGCGTGAGATTTTCATTATAGTTACTGGGGAAGTTAGTCAAAGCTAGGGCTGCACCATATTGAAGTCACTTGTAATATGCGATACTGTGGTGCAATATTGCGATAACGATATATATTGCGATATTTTACCAAACCATTTCAACATGACATGTTTCATTCAAATTAAACGCAAATAGTTTTTCAGCGAGCAGAAGTCATCAAAAAAAAAAAAATCAGGATCAAAACAAGGGTAAAATTGAACTAAAACTGAACATTTACACTTTTTAAGTTCTGTTCATTGTCTTGCTGAGTTGTGTCAATCTAAGTCAGATGAAGACTTAAGTGATGTGATACGGATATTGCATCCCCTTAATATCGCGATACGACAGTTTTTGCGATACATTGTGCAGCTTTAGTCAAAGCCCACTCACAAGACACAATTGAGGGACAATTACGTTTTTCTGGGAATACAAAAGTTTCAAAAATGAGATGCAAAAAATGCGGTTTTCATCTCTGTCATAACAAATCATGCACTTTATAGTACTACAGAGCCAAATATATCTCAAATATCAAGCCAATACATCCATGTACACGAGAGAAAATAGTTGGACAGAATTTGACTGTCTATAATCAGTGGTCCCAATATCTGGCACAAAGTTGAATGTCTTCATGACGCAATACTCCTCTCACATGTCTGTGTAGGCTCTCAGTCGTACAGGGGTTTTCCATCTTCAATGAAGGTTCTTGAGTCACTACAAAGTACAGATGACTCAAGAACCGTCCTTGAAAATTCTCATTCAAGCAAATGGATATATTTTTTGTTAATAGCATAATCTTTTTAGCCTGGCCTTAGCCATCCGTAAACTCCGGTCAATTATCTTTTACCTACATGTACGTCTGGGATTGATCTCAGTGGCTGCGTGTCATCGGTTGAATTTCAACCTAACATTCAGCGAGCGGGGGAGGCGGGTGTTGTAGGTGACGTCAAGCATTTTTCTTTTACCTAAATTCTAAAAAATAATGGTCAGATTGAAAGTCTGTGGATTAGTCTTAAGAAAACCAAATCTCCCATCAACGTTATATTGGTCCCCCTGCCCTTTATATGAAATGTATCAAATTCTAGGATGTATTGTAAACCCAACCCTTTAGACTGAAACGTTTACTGTGCCTTGAAATAACAGTTTCCTTGTATCCTCGCTTGCTCTGAGAGTCCGGGTCCCCTCAGGTTTAGTGGTGTCTGTCTCGTCATCATAACCCTCTCCACTGATTCGTAGCCTGTCTCCTGGCAGCGGCACACAGCGGCCCTTTACAAACTCCATTGCATTTTATTATCAGTGCTGCTGCTGCTGCCGCCGATGTCACGGAGAAGGGACGGGATCCAAGCTTCTCATCAGGGCAGACGCAGATAAAACTTTAGCTTGGTGATAATCATCTTTCTCACTGCTCCCATCTGCGCGCGGCCATGTGAATACAAAGGCCCTCTGGAGATAGGGGCCGGCTTCCTAAAGCATCAAGGGCAGAGTTATTGGTTGTGAAGCGATGTAAGCTGCTGAGACAGGTAGAGGGAAGAGATAATTACCACCTGTGCATACGCTTTATCTCATTCAGCGAGGGAGTGTTAGCACAGGAGGTCACAGGGCAGCTGCTTTCTCTTTAGGAGGCTGGACGGAGATGTAACACTGAAATGTTAAACTTAATAATACATTTTCTGGCTACATGTAAAGCGGCAACATAGAAAGTACAAAAATGTCTAGACTATTCAGACCCCTACCAAGGCATTTCTTGCATTGAGCAACAGAGATAGCCTATGGGCCAGCCAAAACCAGAGGTTACATTAACCGAAAATTTGCCATTATTTATGGAATATTTTTAGTTTTGATGGAAAATTTTGAAGGTGAAAGTCCAGATGCAGCACTGCTCTGTGTCTGACCGCACGAGGCTCTCTCTAAAGCGCACCCCACTGTGGAGCTCCACACGGTTTCGCTTTTATTTCGCACGGACTCTAAACAGCTTTTGAGTGCCGTGATGGTTCTCACATCGGAGCTGAGAGCGCATGGATTTGGAAGAACACGTGAAGGACAGAGAGAGAAGAGCGGCGCATGGAGGTAAGATCATACGGGCGTGTGAGTGCAGCTTCAAAGACGCACAATGCAACTGTTGTCCCGTTCGCCCACGGTTTCGAAAGCATTACGCTAAAATTGAGAAAATGCAAATAATAAGCTCCAATTTGCATTTGTAATAGTGAACATATGAGCCTTAATATTCCATGATTCTGTTTAGCAATCATGTTTAGTTTAGCTCCATTTATCTTACAATCTCCAATTTCTTCCTAACATGAATAATAGGTAACCTATAGCGTATACATATATTTATTTATTAAAAAATAATGCATATAATGAGATTTATTCATGACTGATAAAAAAGCTTATATGGATTTTTTACGACGCTCTCCATCAAAATGACGGAGAAAAATTATTCCAGTGAATCCGCAGGTCTAGACACACAACATGACTTATCCAGGTAGAAAATGTGTCAATGTGTCAAAATGCACCTCAATCCATAGTCCTTTGCTTATTGCTGGTAAGGGAACTGAATGTAAAGGTGTGCTAGGTGAAAGTGTGCTATAGTCACTATACCATCTACACAAACCAACATAGCAACATCTTACTGAATTGTGCCCATTTCTAAGCTCAAACTTTGAATCGTCTGGAAAGAGGAAGAAAACTGAGTCATAGCCTATATGTTTTGAAATCCCCTGCATAATCCCCTAGTGAACTTGACTGCAAAATTCAATATTAACCAAAAAGTGTCAACCTTTGCTCGTCTTATGCACACAATGTTACACCTGCGTCCTTGACAGATCCCCAAATCAGTGCAGCATGACGCCCTGAGAGACGCGCACATCTTCCCGGCGGACATCATATTTACTGTAGCAGGAAGACAAGATTAGGATATTGAGAGGTTTGAGGGAGAATCCTTAGAGAGGAGAGGCCTAGACAGTTTGTTGTCTGGTTGGGCCGGCTTCCCAACTTCTCCCTGCTGCTCTGACAGCTTTAGTGTTGAGCAGCCTTTTAAAATGCATTACAGCACTTTTCAAAATCGATCATTGAAGGATATACTCTCAGTGAACACCAATAGACACACACGCTTGCATAATGATACAATATACACACACAGACAGATGCACAGAACAGCTGCACCTGGTGTAGCCGGACAAAAGGGAACGAGGCAAGGTCACACGGCTGGTTAAGCCTGGTGCAAGGTATCTATGTGCTAACAAACCCCATTTCAGTCTGGAATAGGAAATGAACAAGCAACTAGACGGAGTCAGAGAGTGCAGACTAGCACTGCAAAGGCGCAACCTCAAAATTGTAATCATTTATTTGTAATATTTCTTCTCTTCAGACAGAAACCTAATACACATAACAGTCTACAGGAATGACTACAATCTCGAGGTGCACAAAATGCAGCTTAAAGCACAAAAAATAGCAATATTAGGAAGTATTTTGCCTCAAATGCAAACAAATGATGAGCAACTGTGTTTAGCTTATAGGTCTAACACAACGCAATAAAAACATCTTCTAGCAAATGAAAGATGCCGTGTAAATGTGGGAAACTTTCAGTGCATATGGATGTGCTGCTGGCCAAAAAGGTAATTTGATCTAATTAGGTAGTTTAAAGGGGGGTATTATGTAAAATCGACTTTTTCAAGCTTTATATCATGTTATTATGCATTCCCTCATTAAACACATGCCTGGAGTGTTGCCTTGGCTCATTCACATATTTTTGAGTAATCACTAAAAACTTAGACGGCAGCCATTTTAGGTGTAGCTATGCCTCAGTCCTCCTAGGAACGCCCCCACCTCCTGGAGACGCCTCTAGACCTTTCGTCACCAGCCAAGCCACCAACCACGCTCCTCAGCTCAGCAGAGCCCCCTCCCCACACAGTAGTGTTGTTTAGATGCCACAGCAGTGTGCTGAAGGGGGCGTGTCGGAAAGCTTCTTAAAGAGACAGAGGCCTATTTCAAGACGTTCAGTACAGCCATTTTGAGAGGGCAATTTTATTCAAGGCAGTTATTTAATTTAATAAAAAATTACGTCATCATTGTAGTATGCTATAGACTGGTGCTATGTGATTGAAAAAAGCATAATACCCCCTCTTTAAAAGTTTCAGAGATAGATTGATCAGTTTTCAGCCTAATTTAAGTCCATGGAAAGCTGTCTCTATTCCCCCAGTTTTATCGGTCATGTACACAAAAAGACAAAATGCTATATTGACAGTCAATTTTCATGTATCAAACAATTATTTGATTCGTCAAAAAGAATGGCTTCAGATAGAACAACATTTTGGTCGACTGATATATTGTTCTCCCCCTTTGTCAGTCGAAGCCTTTATTCTTTCTCCTTCAGATACGCAGTGACCCAAAATGTGAGGTGTTTGTTTGTATGGAACAAATTCAAAGCTCCAGACGGCAGATTGAGAGCGGCAGTGACACGCTGTGACCCCGTTGAAGCCACTCACACTTCTACTGCTGGAGTTGAGGGGCTTGATTTCTACAGAGACCCGTCCTTGTGCAGACTGTGTGCAGCCTCCCGTAAGGCGCTTTGGACGTAAGCCGCAGCCAAATGGCACATCGATGTGAGGTCCCCGGGACAGAGAAAGATGTAATCCTCCCCTCAAACATGTCCCGAACTCAGCCAATCATCCTCTTATTACACATGAGGACACTGTTTGGGACGCAGATCTCCACAAAGACAGTCTGCTACATGGGAAGGGTATTTACAATGGACAAGTAAATACCCTTCCCAAGTAAAACAAACGCGCCATCATCCAAATTCAAATCTGGGGCAATCCCCTGTTCTGTAATATTAGCCCGACTAGTGGAAAATACAGTATCATAACCACAGCAAAAACAACTTGAAAAATGAAGTCCTCCAAATAGTAGCCATAAGGAGGAAAAGTCCTGTGGCCATAACCCATGAAAACACCCAATAAAGTGATGAGTTTTTTTTCTTTCAATTTGTAAGTCAAGCACAGGTAAGATTTTAATAACATTTAATGTCAGTAATGTTTTACTACAAAGAATTACTTTATCTTCATCTCACAACTGTTAATTGTTACCGTTATTGTGGGATTTTTCACTGAGAATTTACCCCGAGAGTAGATTAAACACAGTTAAAGCTTTTATCCG
This sequence comes from Neogobius melanostomus, assembly GCA_007210695.1. Taxonomy (NCBI): domain Eukaryota; kingdom Metazoa; phylum Chordata; class Actinopteri; order Gobiiformes; family Gobiidae; genus Neogobius; species Neogobius melanostomus. The sequence goes on from VHKM01000049.1 coordinate 3,799,859, forward strand.
TCTCTCCACTTTGTTGCCTTGCCGGAGGTCTTCGCTTCTCAAAGGAAGTTCCCCAATTCTGCCTAGACTTGCTGTGTACACTCAACACCATCATCCCTCGCTTTCGCTACAGGTCTCCTGAGAGCCCAACATGCTCTACAAATGGCCTGATTAAGACTGGACAGTGAATGTAGTGCTGATAATAAGAGCAGAGCCGACTGGCTTAATAAGATCAGCATTTTTCACAGGGCGCTAAATTAAAGTACCAACGCAGTCCCTGATGGAAGCGGCAGGCCACTCTTGACATGTAATGGAGCCTCCTAAAGGGATTAAGGAGTAGACTGTGAAATGTGCTGAATGAAGCGGCTCGGTAAGAAGGCCCCCAAGGACCAACAGGAGAGACAGGATTAAGTCAACCGCTGTATCCCTGCTTTTACTGTAGCCACACTCAACACTGCGCTTCCCATTTTGATGTCAAATGATCTATTGGGGAGTAATGTTTTGCACTAAGGGGCATCTAACACAAGCCAAACACATTGGCAGCAAAAAGCTGTTAATATAGTTTGTCTACTGACTGTTTCTGAGGAGGTTCACCCATACCGAGCACAAGAGCTGGGCTGTGCAAGCTCTTACCCAGCTTTAGTCCCACAGGAGAGCTGAAAATAGAACAAAGCTTCTTTTTCATACTTTAAAATATAATGTGGGGCATCTTCAAAGAGAAATGCATTTACAGTGGTCGCATATGGAGTAAAATATCAGGTATTATTAGCAGAACTACAGAATAATCTAAGCTTTGTCATAAGCAGAAAGAAGTTGCTTGCACTGGCTCTGCGGCTGGTTAGCAAAGAAGGACTAGGGGTTTAAGGTGGTGGGAATATTGATTGTGTAAAGATAGACAGTAATTTCACCATACAATAATTTTTATTTTTTTAAAGTTATAAGTTAATACGATTAAAATGGATTTTGCAGCATCAGTTACATTCTAATTACAGAAAAAAGGGTTTGCATTTTTATTTGGCTAGAAACTTAAGAATTTAGTTTCATAACAAAACGCAGACTTTTTAATACGACTCCAACAGTTCTGAACTCCGGGCTGAATATTTCACTTGCACTGCTGCACACCTGTGAGTGGTCACTATTAATTCATGACATCTTTCTCTTGGTTTCTCCTGCACCCACTTCCTCTTCTAGTCTCATTATATTAACTCTTTGCCACAGTTCATTATTTTTCCCCCCATTAGGTGCACGCTCTACTTCCTCATTTCTCTCCATGTGTCATATTCGTTACAAAAAACGCTCATTCTTTCCCCCAGACCCACTTCCCACTCTATTTCAATTCATCAATGCTCATACAACTTTAATTGCAGATACAGTGTAATTTCCCTCACTTTGAAGATTCATCTGAGTACAGAAGACAGATTGGCGATGTACGTTTGTTTACATTGTTTTGTAAGTGATTTATCGGGGCACAAATAAGAAGCTGCTGTAATGTTTTATTTGAGTGCTCGCCTGCTGGTGGAACAGCATTTCTTCACAGGATGGCTGCAAAGGAAAGTTAGCACTGGGTGGTCTTAACCACAGTGGCTTAAAGGCTTTTTCAGTAAAGGGTCAACTAAGACAGCAGTTGGTTCTCAAAATGACCAAACTGGAGCACCAAAGAGAGTAGGTGGCTGATGATCAGAAATAGGCCCTTAAAGTTTACAGTGATTAAAGCTGCAAGTTGGAACACTTGCTAAGGTTTCTAATTATTATGAGCAAAATGATTTTTGTTTAGGGAAGAAACATGAAATCCCAGGAATCAAAAGGTTTTATTTTAAAGGATTAATTCAGGTGACTTTGATTGGCACGAGTGGATTTGTAATAACAGAGATATAAAAGGATTTGTGTCTTAGTTAATAAACAGCATATTTTTGCCATGAACAGATAATCCGTCTCTCACACCCTTTAACCTCATTTCACGTTGCTTACCGTGGGTCTGGGCTGTGATTTGAAGCTGTCCAGAAGTGACGCATGTTTCTGAGCTGTTTGTCTGATCGCAGTGGGGAATATTTGACTCGAACGTCAAACATATCAAACAACAGTAAAGTGGCCAACATTAAACCCATGGGTCCTACAAAGAGACAGATCCATATAATCCCAGAAAGACATTTGAGAATGCAATGATATTCTAGACGTGATACGCCGGACCTATTATTTTGAAGTCACTATTATTCACTACATTGCTTTTTTATTTACTCTCCACACACGGCGATAGTTTAGCAACATTTACAAACACAGCAGTCACGGGCCAGACTGTTGTAAGCGTTGGTGCCAATATATACTCCTAAAGCTCAGCCCACTCAGTCACTCATAAACCACAGTCATACACGGGCACAATGACAGCAGGCACCATGACAGGCACCGGTCAAACGCCAGCCCTCAAGTTTAGGAGCCACTGCTGCCCAAACAACAAAATCACACAAATATATACATATAGTCTTCCAGATGGGGTGTCTCTTGCTGTGTGCCTTGCCTTAGTGTGTCTTTCGAGGCAGAAGCGAGGCAGCTGACGTGAGACTTAAGGCCAGCTTCTCCACGCGTCAGAGTTGATACTGTGTGATGGGTCTTGCTTGTCTGTGTCAGTCTTTCAGTCACGACCGAATCCCACTATTTTTTTTTTTTTAACAGGGCTTATTTTTGCAGCCCAGGCTCAGGGCGGGACACTTCCTTGTGTTCCTCCACCATTAGCCCTCATTATCGGTCTCACTGTCGCAGCCCGCTCTGTCATTGGACGACTCGCCTCTCCATCTACACTGTGGTTACAGCCTAGCATGATCCAGGCACAGTCGGCAGCAGCATCTCATCTTTCAGACGCTCTCCTCTCATTATGCCACGTTACAGGCCTGGGCTCGGTGCAGTGAACTTCCACCGTCTCGGCCATCTGCCGTTCCGCTTCCCAAACTGTCCGCGTTACTAAGGCTCCACTGCAGTCGATGGAACAAGACGTGAGATTTTCTTCACTATGCGAGGTCCAGGTTTTTACAGCTCGACAATCAAAGTGGGAAAATTCGAGATGTAATGGCTCGAAAACTCAACTTAATTCTCTTTGACACTTTGAAATGGCTGCATAGAGTATTGTACTTTTCAATCATATGCGTGTTTTGATTTGTTTTTCATTCAAGTTCTTTACTGAAAAAAATCCCTCTAGGGCTGCAGTATGTGATAGATTAAACTTAAAAGGCCTGGGCACATTTTAGTTTAAAGGCCCCATACCCAGTTTATTTTCCGCCTTGACATTTTTTAATATATTGTTTGTTGTGGTACACTCATTTCAAACTTTCACAGCTTTTAGGGAACAGGCCAATTGTGTGTGCTACTTTCAGGTTTCCGATTGCTCATGAAATAATGAAAAGACCGAGCAGCACTCTCTCTTTATTTTGTTTCCATGTCTGCAAACACAGAACTGCAAAACAATAACACCAACTGCATAATGTATCAGTGTGTGTAAGATTTTGTGATCATGTTAAGTATAATATCCAAATAAAGTTTAGACAAAGGCCGTTACAGAATACACACTGCGGCTTCTGACTTCAGATTTTTGTTCAGTTTCCGGACTAAAAAGGAGCCTAAAATGTGCAAATCACTAAATGTTATTTCAGAGTCAGACCCAGTTCCAAATCCATACAAAATCTCCAACCATTGAACAGCATGCTCGCTTTAACACTTGTACAGTTAAGCTGCAGAGCGGAGAGATCGACCGCAGGATTTTGGAACAAGAGCCAATAAATGCTGTGAAAGAAATGAGCCGTGAAGTTAGATGGGGAAAGAGAGGTTTCAGCCGGTGAATAATCAAACTACAGCCACTGGAAAATATTTAGACAACAGCTAGTGGTAAAGCAACACAGACACTATAACTTGACAAGTTATAAGGTTAACCCTGCAGTCATAGCTCTCTTATGAAAGGTAAAAATCAAGTCTAGGAGTAAATGTCTACGCGTGAACCGGTACCTAAATAATACTGCTTATTATTAGCTTAACAATACAAAGTAAACAAAGCAAAGATATTAGAAAGGGAGCATAGAAGTAACTTGCGAAGACATTAACATAATCAATCTTCAGAAAGCAGGAAATGTTTTGGTCTTTAAAAAAGGACAAGTTAATGTCTAGGGATAAACATTTCGCCGTAACAAGAGCCCGTCACATTCACTTGATTGTACATCTTTATTTCGCAGTAATTTCCTTCATAAGCAGCTTCCAATCCTTCACAGTGCACACTCATCGTCGACACGTTACGCTCTGATTTTGACTGCTGAAGCTGACTAATAATAAATTGCCTCTTCAGCCTAAACTCAGGGGAGAGCACGGTGCATTTCTGGCTCCGGGAGAAAAAGTTAAGTGATTCAAAAAAAAGACATCAGCCTCAGCCACAACAAGGCAAGTTACAGAGATTTAGTTTCTGCTCATCAAAATGGAAGTGGGAAGTAGGACAGTTAGCATAATGATGGGTTTAGGCAGATACAGTTTGGCAGAATATATAAGGTCAAATACAAGTTAGTGATGATTTAGGAAACTTCTACTTCTACAACAGGATTTTTTTGTGTTTTCAAGGAAGGAGCTGGCTACTGTTATTTGTTTTAAGTGTGACTGGTTTATTTTGTTTAGTTATGGCATTGGTGTTCTTACTTATTGGTTACATATCTGAGGTATCATCATTTATTTGGTTGGGTGCATGTTAATAAATGCATGTACTGTAAACAAGCCATGCTGGATTGTTTGTTGCCATGGGCTAATTTCTATCACACTCAATCATCCGGGTCCTGGTGGTAGAGGAAACCTGGAGAAATACTACACAGGAACAGAGAGAACATGCAAACTCCACACAGAAATATACACAGGACGTTCTTGCTGTGACGCACCGAACTAATCCAATTACATTCCAAACTGTATCATTAAGAAAAATGCTTGATTGATAATAATAATGTTATGCATAAACATAAACAAAAAACAAAAAAGAAATTCTAGCATTCTTAGTCAAAATCATAAGCCGTAAAAGTGGAAAAATAAGAGTCCTTCCCTGTTTGGCCATATGATCCAGCTGCTGGTAAGCCCGACATGCCACCTTCATCTGCTCGCGCCCCGCTTCTCATTTCCTCCCCACTCGAGTCGTCATCCTTGACACTTTTCAAACCACTCAGCTCTCTGCTTTATATTCATGCAGTTGCCCGCAATTTTCTCCGGGGATCTGCCCAGAATCAACCATTTATTTTGCTCTTGGTTGACTGGAGCAGTTGGAGGGTTAAGTGCCTTGCTCAAGGACATGTCTAGAGTGAGTGAAGAATGGCTCTCAGTGTCTGACTCCCGCTCATTTATCAGGCTCATTTCACCCTCTGCTTTTCAACACTTACAACAGCTTTTCTCTGTTTGTGCCCATGTTCTCTTCGACAGTCCCAGCCACACAGTCCCATCACTAGGTCACTTGAACCATTTTTCTTTGGTCCTTCAATGACAATTCTTCTCCTATGTTGCCTCCAATAACTTTTTAACAAATTTCAGGGACAAACTGTACTCTCTTTTGAACATTCTGACAAGGTAGATTAACAAATGTTCAAAAAGTGCATGTTTGTCGGCAATATGTTCTGGATCTAACATTTTAGGTCTGACCACACAAACAATGACTTACACCTGACTTAGTTACAAGCCATCGAAGCTGTCGAGTATTGCTCCAATGGACGGTAATTTCAATCCGAGACAATCAGTGAACCATTCAGACAAATTTGGTATGTGGTGATGGGCGGCACGGTGGCGCAGCGGTTAGGGCACATGCTTCACAGCTAGAAGGTCCCGGGTTTGATTCCCACCTGGACGGCCTTTCTGTGTGGAATTTGCATGTTCTCCTCGTGTCTGCGTAGGTTTCTTCCGGGTACTCCGGTTTCCCCTACCACTAAAAACATCAAATAGGTCAAGCTGAATGAGAGTGTGTTTGAGAGTGCGCATGGGGACGACGGATGGAAATTAGCCCAAGGCTATAATCCGGTGTGGCTTGTTTACATGCATGAGACCCATGTATGTTCATTAACATGGGGAAGACTGACAGAACGCTGTCGCGACTACACACATCTGTGCCAACGGTCCCTCTGATCACCATCATTCATTCACGAACATACATCATTCATCCAGGCCTATTATACATGTTTTTGGTGGTAGGGGAAACCGGAGTACCCGGAAAAAACCTACGCAGACACGGGTAGAACATGCAAACTCTACACAGAAAGGCCCCGTCCAAGTGGAGATTGAACCCAGGACCTTCTAGCTGTGATGCGCGAGCGCTAACCGCTGCGCCACCGTGACGTCCACCGAGCTGCACCTTTTCATTTCCTTCTGTAAGCGGAGACGGACAGAGCCACACAATCACTATATGACAAACCATGAGAGGAGCTTGTTCCTGATTGGACAGAGCGCGCCTCATTTTAGCCAATCACAGGCAAGTCTCAAAACTGCCACTAAATATTAATTTTTCAAAGTGTTAAGTTTAAAAAGAATTGACAAAAGTACTAGATGTCGGCAAATGTAAAACTCGCGTTCTCATGAAATTACAGCCATGTGATTGACTCGAACCACAGTGGTGCAGTTTCAAACAAATCAGCGCAAGGTGCACAAGTTGGATCCTTGAGTGTTTCATAAACCGTGAGAATTGAGCTTGCAGGCAAAGTTAGCAGTTTGATTTGTCCTTGAAGAATTCATTGTGGAAAATCTAATCTCTATTGAACAGTACCAGACTGTCTTACTCTCGAACACATGAGTAAGTTAGAAGACAAGCAAGGCTAATGGCATCACTAAATGTATGTACTCACCTCCTGTCCTGAGAGATAGTATGCAGCCAGCAGACCTCCAATGAAGCGAATGTTGACCTCAAACACCGACACCTCAGCGTTCTGGGAAAACAAAACAACCAAATATTATATTTATAATGAATCAGGTCAACCTTTTGTTGAAAATTCATCAATAAGAACACCTTTCAGAAAATGTTTGTCGAGGTCATGGAAACAGGATATTTTGTTGTTTGCAGAGGATATTTTATTTCCTAAATCTAACAATAATTCCATTTACAATGCCATTGGTTGAGACAAAGAACAAGAAAAAAGATTTGTTTGGTCTGTTATGCATGTGCCATTTGAAACCGTTGTTTGGTGGGCCGGTCCCATGAGATGCAGCGCCATAAACAAGCCCTGGTTAGAGGAGCGCCCACAGTGGAAACAGATAGGATGCAGAGGAACCATGCTGCTCGTGCAATGACGCATAAGAGCACCACAGAAGCAGTTTGGTATTAATTCACTTTTCCCATGACACATCAACGCAGCAGGGCCCGCAGTCTCCACTGAAACACAACACAATGTAATGGAAGAAAATTCAACATCTGTTCAAGCAGGGTTTTCAGGAGTTTCTTGGCAACGCGCAGAGTAGGTCACCAATGCCACGCAAAAGCACAAGAAATCTGTAATTGAAATCTCTCAGATTAGGCACAAAATAAAAGAAAAGGCACTGGCAAGTTTTCAAGGGGACAGCCAAGGGAAGGTGGTAAAATGCTCAGGGTTTGATTATGTGGGATACAAAATTGATTATTAGGAATGAAATGATCAATGGTACTGGTTGAAACCTAATAAGTGATTATATCTGGGAAAAGTAACAGGTTTATAAATAGAACAACAACAAAAGTCCGAAGGGGCGACGGTTTTGGATTTACTGATGAAAGATTTATTATTGAAATGTTTACTGAACTGTTTAAAAATATGTCCTTATGGCTAAATGTAACAAAGTAACAATGCAACTATTTTGTTTTTCTCTCATTGGTTTGTTATTTTCAAAGTTATTATATGAGATCTATTTATTTATTTTTAAAACTAGAAATGCTCCTGAATGTCGTCTTAGCTTCACTGACTTCCTCTCAGTGAAGTTGGGGTGAGGAAGAGCCAGGCTGCAGTACTGTTGGAAAGACACTACCGGTATATAAGATTTTTGACAATTCTGTGTATCTTAAACCTTTTATGGCCTGCTGCAGACCCAATGCAGCATTTACCCCTGAACTAAATAATTATAGAGTTTGGACATAATAGATTTCAAAGGAGACCCTTTTTCATAATGAATAGAGTAAAATTTGACTTCATAAACAAGCCATTTAACTTCATGGACTGTCATTGAGAAAGTCTTGTGGGACGTATAATGTAAATAACTGCTTTTAATTCATCTACTGTGAAGTCTGCTACAAGATTTAATTTCATTTTCAGAAACAAATGTCATTTAGCAGCAGCAGGCTTTTAATCAAAGTGTGTCTCCAACTCCGTCGAGTATCTTTCTGAACCTCTGTTTCAATTAAAGTTGGGCCAGTCGAAACTTCACTTTAAAGACTGTGAGAGAAAGTGTGATTGTGTGCATGCATTAGTGCTCTTGGGCTGCTCACCACATAGTGCGAGAGATAACAGAAAGGATCTGCAGTGCTGCAATATTAAAAGCCCAGGCACTGAGGCGAAATAAGAGGAGCGCACCCAGCACAAACTGCATATTATTATTCCCCAATCTGAAGTGTGAGAGGGGTTTGGCGACAGCCACACAGGCATTTTGAAAATTATCATTTTCTACTGAATGGGAAGTATGGATTCTCTTCTTGGAATAAGGGAAGATGCAGCCATTAGCACATTGCATTAGGATTCAGAGGTAAAAATAAAAATGCATTAAGGCTAGTGCTAATGAATCAGGGCCACAAGTCCCAAGGCTGTGCCAGATTATATTTACATCAAGACATACTTGTATGAAATTTTAAGACAGCAGATACTCACTTAAAAAGATGAGCATTTCCAATCAATGTTAATTTTGACAACATATTTTAATTTAGTTTTAGTATAGATTTAGTCGGATAGTTCTCATCAATTATAGTCTAGTTTTAGTCGACTAAAATTGCATGTAAATTCAGTCGACTAAATGTAAGACTAATTTAGTCAACTTTATACTAATAATTATTATTAGAATCATATTTAATCAAGGTTTTCGGCTTCATGTTTCTTCTCTCACATGAACAAAGCTCAGAGTTGTTCCTTTGGCAGTGCATTTAAAAGATATGGGGCGCTTTCAAACTGTCATTGGAAGTTTGGATGATTTTAGTGTCTTCTCATCAATTATTATTATTTTTTTCATATTAGTCGCCGAAAAATATCTGGACACTTTAGTCATAGTTTTAGTCTCATAAACAGCTTTTAATTTAGTCCAATTTTAGTCGGCAAAAATATTACTTTGACTAAAATTATGACTAAATATTTTAGTCGACGAAATTAACACCGTTTCCAATTCCCAACAATACATTTGTTTAAAATCTATTATCATTGTAGCTTATAACTAGATTATTTTAGGTTTATTATGATAAAACCCATCAGTACTCTCTACATTTCCCTAAGCAGATATTTTAGCTCCTAAAGCCTGTTGAATAAATAAAGCGCTGCACATACATAGAACATGATTTCTTTATTCTTGGTGTGTTGCTTGTTCAAACCGTGCACAGAGCTGCTCCCATCTTTCACCAGAGCATGAAAAAATGTGATGATGGTACGATGAAAACGGTTGAAAAACTTGTCATTCGGGAGGCTACACTAAAATATTAAATTGTGCAACAACCTGTCATTTGAGGTGACAAGGGGGAAACGGGTGAAGCAGAGTAAGTCTCTGTCACCGTGTCACGCGTCTTTCACATTCTGCAAAAAAAACTACCCATGATGACAGCTGTGCACCAGTGTGTAAGCAGTATGCTAATATGCCATTATAGGGTTTTTTGTGTGAAAAATAAATATAGTGGATATAACGATATATTTCCTGCAGTTTAACAATTAAAGTCAAACATTATTATGCATTGGGCTTTTTAAAATGCTGTACCTTTGGACAACTTAACAATGGTAAAAAAAAGAAAAGTATCTTAGGAAAAGTATTAAAGGGGGGTATTATGTAAAATCGACTTTTTCAAGCTTTATATCATGTTATTATGTCATTCCCTCATTAAACACATGCCTGGAGTGTTGCCTTGGCTCATTCACATATTTTTGAGTAATCAGTAAAAACTTGGACAGCAGCCATTTTAGGTGTAGCTATGCCTCAGTCCTCCTAGGAACGCCCCCACCTCCTGGAGACGCCTCTGGACCTTTTGTCACCAGCCAAGCCACCAACCACTGCTCCTCAGCTCAGCAGAGGCCCCTCCCCGCACAGTGTTGTTGTTTAAATTCCACAGCAGTGTGCTGAAGGGGGCGTGTCGGAAAGCTTCTTAAAGAGACAGAGGCCTATTTCAAGACGTTCAGTACAGCCATTTTGAGAGAGCAATTTTATTCAAGGCAGTTATTTTAATTTACTGCATATACAGACCAACAGAAGGTTACGTCATCATTGTAGTATGCTATAGACTGGTGCTATGTGATTGAAAAAAGCATAATACCCCCTTTAAAGGTAAGCTTCAGTTTGTGTTTTTTTTTTGTAGTGGAAGCGATTTAAGAGCTAAAATGATGTTTGGTTTTCTATAATATGGTTAACGGCATAATAAGCATAATATGGGTTATAAGAGTCTCACTAGTTATTATTATGAAGCTTCTGACCAAAAGAGCCATTTCCGGACCATGTGCAAAAGAAGTAGGCTCGTTTCAGGCGTGACGAAGTGGTCAATGTTGAGATATTTAGTTTTCTCCCTTAACATCTTAGTTTTAATGTCAGAATAATAAAAGGCTAAACTCATCCTTTGCTATGCTTATTTTTTTGCGTTTTGTCCAGTAGCAAGCCAGCGATTTCCAGGCTATACCTTGTCTTTCCCACACGTATTTGTTCACAAATATCGACATATTTAGTGTTCACGTGTAGCCCGAAAGGCGACCGAGATGACGCTGTAATCCAAATATGGTCATTTCCTTTCTGGAAGACAACCTTGGCCATAGACAGGAGACATACAATATACAGACTGATGTGCAGACTGTAGGACCTGTTTTCTCAAAATGAGGTTACTTTACACTCTTGCAACTATATCTCCACTTTAGGAGCTCCTGCAGACTATTATTGACTGAATATGTTGATGTTTTTTTAAATATTTATTCCTAAACAGATTTATTGAGCTTTGAACCACAAAAAAACAGTGACATGTGACTTAACAGATCTTTTCCCCTCATAGATAGCTTATTCAAAAATTGTCCCCCCTAAATTTGTAACTAATATGTCAATAAAATTAAAAAAAATGTTTAAACCCCGCTCAATCATTTAGATTTTGTCGCTGATAATATTTCGGCCATTCTTACACATAAAATTCGTTGTATGAAAACATAAAATAAAGGAAAACTTGCAATACATTTTTTTCTCATATTCATTATCAATAATCTACAGCAAGAGTTTCAATTAATATCTCTAAACTGAATTATTTTCCTTATTCAACTGCAGTGTCGGGTCTTAAAAAGGAAACATGTGTGTTTGTCCCAGGAAATATTGATTTGCACAAATGGCCGATGATTTACGGTGATCTGCTGTCATGAACACATGTTTGTGTTGTGTGAATGGCTCCAGAGTTACGCCATAAAAAGACAGCTGTGGCATTGTCATGAAGGACAAAATGAAAGATTTTGAGCTGTGTACACATACATTATCTCCGTGTCTGATCTGAATGATGAATGGGAGTGATAGAAGTCCATTAATTTGGTGGATCTTTGAGGCCGGCAGCGTGCACAGTTTTTACTCTGACCCATCCATCATGTAAGAGCAGGCTGCAGAACAGGGGCTAGTCCAGGACACCGGAGTCCAGTAATGACTCACCACTCGCCCCGACACCATGCGTTTTAATCATTCATTAGTGCTGCTACGGGGCAGGTGCTGGTGTTGGCAGGTGGGTGGCACGACTGTAGGGTCGTTCGTGTGTTGTAAACAGTCAAAGTATGAAACAGGTGGGAGGCGTGTAAAGTTTGAAGAGAAAGGCAATTGCAACAACACTTTTCAGGCAATGTAGGTGTTTTTGTTCAGTGTTCTTAGTTCATCCAGTATTTGGAGGCAAATGTTTGATATTCATTTGTGCTAGGGCTGCACGATTAACCTTTATCGCATCGATATTGAGGTTTTAACTCCTGCGATAACCTAACCTCAGGAGGCTGAGTTTTTTTTCCCGCCCCTGACATTTGATTGACAAACCTATTAGCCAATCAAAATGGTCGAATCTCGCGTTCCTGGCTTGGTGGCCAATCAGAAATGGCCATGGAAACAAGCTTGTATGCAGTACACGGCTTTCTCTGTCAGCAGCAAAGCAGCTAACACACACGACATGGATGCGCACGGAGGGCACTTCTCAGAACCGTGCGTAATCTTTCTTCATCCCTTTTGTCAATATGTAGATATTGTAAAACGCGCAGGATTTCACACATGGCTGGGGGCATTAGCGCACCTGATGCGCGGGTTGCGGGTTCCCCCGCGGTCTCCGCAGCCATGCTCGCGGATCGGGTCATAAATTCTCCTTTGATGGCGGGTCTGGTTGTGGCGGGTCGAACAATCTCGGCCTGCTGCTGCGCGCCGCCGCTCACCGTCGCCGTATACGCGCGTCCACTGTATTCAGCCACGACTCATTCTACCATCTTTACAGCAGGTGTTTGACGTCATAGAATAATCAGCATTTTGTTGCTTGTGATCCAGAGAACGCTTTTGTGGAACCAAATGTCTCGTATTTGGCATGTGCGTCTGTGCACGAGTTTGCGTTACCAACATCCAAAGCTTACAGAGTCTGCCCTCAAAGTGCTCATGCCCTTCCCAATACCTGTTAAGTTAGGTTTTCCAGCGTGAGACTGAAATTCTCCTCTTTAGAGCCAGACATTCAGAAACCGATGTGTGATAAGCGTTACTTTGTAACGTGTTATTTATTTTAAAATGTGTGCAATATAACAGTTTCATGTTTAGTAAATGGCACTGGAATGCAGAATTATTTTGTTTTCTAATTGTAAATCTAAATCTAATAAGAATTAATTTTCTATTTTTCAGTCTTTAAGATGGTTAAATTTAAAAACAAATGACCTATTTAAGTTAATTTCCATTATGTCTACTTATTCTTTGGTATTTGGGTTCAGGTATTTAATAATCACGAAGCATCGAACAATCTCATTAACTTAATCACTATGTATGTAGTTTATTTAACCCTTTGTTTCATAAAAGTAACAACATATTTTATTCATAATTTTAGTTTTACGCACTTAAAAGTATTGAACGGAAAAATCGAAAATCGCATCGCAATCGCAATATTTGTCAGAAAAACCGCAATTAGGTTTTTTCTCAAAATCGTGCAGCCCTAATTTGTGCTATCCCATTGATTCGTACACCGAAAACTAATCATTTGTTTGCTAATTTGCAAGTGTCCACACAATTGTGTACTCTGGCCAGAAAACCACACTTGCAACTTTCCTGCCTCCATCAATACACAATAATCACAAAGAAAGAGCTAACAGGCTAACCGGCAAAGCTAACTGCGGGCTAGCACCACTTAAACAGTATTTACAACAAAGTTTGAGTGAAAACAATCATCTCCATTGTGTAATTGGATGTACAATATTCCTCTCTCCCTTTGTCTTTTCTGTCAGCGTAGTAATTACTCTCACGGACAATTAATAAGTATCGGCCCCGCTTTTAAGCCCCAGCAATCATGATCCGTTCGCTTCCCAGCTGCGCTGCGACCCACCTCCGCCCCATCTCCGCCTCTTCCGTCCACGGCTTCTACCTGCTGCATCTTCACGGTCCTCCATACCACCACCAGTGTCCAGGCTCCGGGGGAAGACATCCCTAACTCCAAGCTGTTCATCTACACCAGGGGTCACCAACGTGGTGCCCGCGGGCACCCAGGTGCCCTTTGGGGCATGCCCAGTAGCCCTTGAGACTTTTTTTAAAGGTGTAAAACACCTAATTTTCTTTAATCTGATTCTTAAAAATACAGTTATTTCTGTTCTTGTGACTCAGTACGAGTTTAAAATAAAGCTATTTTGATATAATATGGGGTCAATAACCTATAAGTAAACAATGTACGTTCAAGTCTTTAGGATTTGTTTTTAACTGGTAGCTCTCGAACAACTTAATGCTCTTGAAGTAGCCCTCGGCTGAAAAAAGGTTGGTGACCCCTGATCTACACTGACTTATACATCGATGTCTACCGCCGGGGTCTGATCGCCAAAACTAATACACATGTCAATAAATCTTCCTAATCGCTGCTTTTGTCTGTATGAGTCTATCCAGGTTGAATTGCAGGTCATTAAGGGTCTGAGGTCTATAGTTTTTCATTGTGTTATCCATTGATTTGAAGCCTGCACTCAACTGGTTAAAAACAAAAATGGTTCACTAAGACTGTCCTGATGATGAAGGTTGAAAGTGCAGGCTAATTATAAAAATCATTTTTAATCATAGAGTACATCAGACGAAGCAGAGACAGACACAGAGCAAAGGTCACATATTTTAAACTTAAATGACACAGATCGACGTACTGCGCTCACTCTGGAAATGTCAGGCATAATTACCCTCCCAAGTAAGTTTAAGTGACAAATCCCTGCCTGAGACTGATGATGTCTTTAATCTTCTCAAAAGAAAATCCTGTCCCCTTTTCCCATCACAGAGGACCCGGTAAAACATCCAGTTCAGTCGCACATTTTCTTGGAAGGGCAACTGCGAATATTTTTACTATACATTTCTACAAGGGCTTTACAATACATCGGCAAATGATCGTAACCCAATATTTGGTGATATAATATCCATATTGCCAGAAGCCACTCATCTCATAATCACAGAGGTCTTCGATCTGAGATTTATGATTTTGCCATCACAGCCTAAAAAACCCCAAATGGTAACTTGAAAAATGTGCAAATGTTCAGTTTGAGTCATTTTAGCCTTAATTTTGGTATTAATTTCAACAAATGGAAAGTGTTGTTTTGATACAATTTGTTTGTATGAAAGCTACTGTTTTGAAATGTACTACATTGCAAGAATATTGTTTTTGTAATACACAACACAAGACAGTTATCGCAATTTATTCTCATATTGGGCATCCCTGATTTCTACTGTCCCAATGACAAAGGGTGGTAAATAATGTATGCTACACAAATGTACGTTGGGGGAAATAATGCAAACTATAGGGCTTTGGTCAACTTTACATTAAAATTGCATTTGTAGCATCTTTGAAAGCATTGCATTTGTATACCCAAACATCACTTCAGAACAGACAAAGTTGGTATGTGAAAGTTAGGAACAGAAAGGCAGAATTGGAAAAGTCCTCTCCTCTTTGGACTGTTCTTTTAATAAAGCGAATGCACAAATTAATTCACCCAATCATAAACGCCGTCTTCCATCATCCAGTTTAAATAGTCTCAGCTAAGCCGCCTTATTTTTTTATACTCCAAGGTTAGAATTCTTCATTATTAACTCTGATTCTATGATTGCACATTTTACAAGCTATATTTTTCTTCTAATTAACTCTTTATTGCCCCAATCTCTAATGGTGCATGAGACTTATTTTCTCCTTTATTCACAGTATAATTGCATGCTTTTTGTGTTGTCCACAGAAGTCATTACTTACCATTAAGACTTTTGTTCAGCTGCGCTCTTGGCTGCTTTTGTGTTTATAGACTGATCTTCGGAGTTACTACCTTCCTCAAGTTGTATTTTAATGATAAATATAGGTTTTCTCCATCCAATAATCCAACACAGCGCTCCGTCTCCCAGGCTACCCTCCAATTTCAGACTCTCTTTTGCCACAGTGATCCAGGGGTTAATTAGACCTCCCAGAGTCAGGGTGTTAGCTCGTCTCTGCCTCTTCTTCATGACTGCCCTGTGATTGCTCTGTGTGGGACTATCAAGTCTAGTTTCCAAAAACAAAAACAGTGTAGGCAGAGGAAAAAGATAGCCATTGTAACTGACCCAAGGCTCAGTCTCAGTCAGATCTCTGAAGCTAAGCAGTGGTGTGAATGAGTGAATGAGTGCTTAGTGGTGGTTGGTCTAATGGCAGCTATTTCTAATTTTTTAAGTATATTGTCCCTTTTAGACATGCATGCAATTATGCTTTATTTCTTTCTCAATGTCTAAGATGTCTGGATAAAATTTTAACGATCTGTAAAAACTGAAAACAGTCCCTTGTAAAGCCCTTTGGAGGACTTGTGTCATGTGAACAGCTACACAAATCAGTTTCCCTTCCTTCTTCTCCAATACAGGTGGTAGTGCGATTATTATTGGAGGACTAAGAAATAGTGTGTATAAAAACCTACCGCACTGAAGTCCAAATTTTGTTCGATCCACTCCTGTCCATCCTTGAACTCATCTTGCAGCCCCATGATGAACAGTGTGTCCAAGGCATCCACGATCGAGGCTCCTAACTGAGAATTACCTGCAGAACAACAAAAGTCAGTGAGAAATTGTTAGAAAAGCTTTATCAGCCGTAAGAAACCTCTTTGTGTTAAATCATAGGAGAAAGATCAATTCAATTGCTATAACCATAACCGGCATTGTCCGATAATTTTCTGCTCATTTCATATCAGCTGCACAGCGTGGCTTCCAGCTGTTCTTATCTACAAGTCCTTTCAAAAGGCGAACAGCGCCGGGCATCATGCAGCAGCCGCAGTCTTATTATCATTATGGACAGGACCCCCTAAATCACTCTAAAAATACCCTGCAGTCAGGCAGGCAGAGCAGATAGTGAGATGCCCTGGCCCCCTGCCTGATCCTGACAGATTGTTCCGAGTGTTGGTGGAGTACAGCAGCGGCTCTCTCCTTCTGTCACTTTCAGCACCTACAGGCTCGCTCTGGGCCGTCAACGCAGCGTGTCAAAACCGAGGACAGCAAGGACTGTGGCACTATAGAAAGGCCACGCTAATTGTACACAGCTTTTGGATTCTTAAAAGGTCATGTGTTACTTTATGTCTCGAGCAGGAAAGCCCTGATGAATAAAAGCTACAAAAGATTGCCCTGTAGCGCTAGGCCAACTGAACTTAAACTTTGACCCGTCTTAAAAGGGACATATCGTACAAAATCGACTCATGTTGCACCTTTAACCATGTTAATAATTTGCTGGAGCGCAATCATTGGTAATTTTCTTTTCTTTACTCATCGAGTCAAGTGTAATTTCCAACACAATCTATACTTTTAATTAAATCTTAAGTATCAATTCTGTGATGCCCAAAAGCTGGATTACAAGCCACAATTTTGCATGACATGTCCACTTTAACTTGTGATTATTGCTTTTGAGTACTGGCCAGTATTTTGTTGGTAGTCCCTTTTGAATTTCTGGTTAAACCACTTCAAGGAAATCAACACTAGAATATTCATAAATCTTACACAGCTTAAATATGGAAAATATAAAAGTTGAAATGCTAATGCCATTGTGGCTACTGGTCCTAATCCAAGGCTTCCCGGTCATGCCAAGAAGTGAACTGGATTGATGATGTATATGTCCAGGCTGGGAACAAAATCCCTTCGCACAGCAAGACAAATGGTATCGCTCTTCATTGTAATTTCTTTTCTATTGGCACAATGAAGAAGAATTGTCAGGGAAATTGAGTGGACTTCAAACTTTGGTGAGCTGAGTGAACACTACAGTATTTGGCTGAATCAGATACATTAGGAGATCACTTGGAGGATCTGTTTGCTAATTTCTGCTAAACAAATGAGTCTAAAGCCTCTCATTTTGTGTGCAAACTTTGGCTCTCGCTCCAATCAAGTCTTCCTCTTTGCTTCACCGCCTCCTCCCTCCTGCCCCTAACCATCTGTTTGCCCTCATTCATCACTGTCTCACTGTGTTTTTCCTAATCTTTTCTTGATCACTCCATCCGTTGCCGATGCGCCTATCCTCGTGTTGGCCCTCTATTAGCGAAAATGCTCTAAGCTTCGCCAAATCAAGCCCACTTTTGTCCTCCATCGTCATATCAGTGTCTTATTGCGAAGGGGCTGGTTTTGTCAACACAGGGCTGTCTGTCGGTGTCAGTTAGCCATAACTCACTTTTCATTTGGGCTTCACAAACCTCTTTAAATCAAGCCAAGTGCATCAAATGGAGCTGAATTGGCACTTCCAGTCTGTGGCTTCACGGGAGCCAGCCACTGCTTATCTGAGATGCACTGGCCAGAAAGAGGCTTGTTTAGACATGGAATTATTGCACAGGGGGCCTCATTTGCATAGAACACAAGCAGGAGGACACACCCTATAACCGCAAACCCATATCTTTTCATTTTTAATCATTTTAACATAAATTGCAAAGAGAATGAACATTTTGGCTTGACTATTAAATGATCGAGCTTTTCACCATCTGCTTCCAGTCCGCGATTTGCCAATTGAAATTCATGCCATTCATCTTTTGGCCTATCTCCACTAGGGATCACAGGTTGCTGAGGCTGACGCAAGCAACCACCAAATACCTAATCATGGTAAAACATGGACAATGGCCAATCAGTTGCAATGGCCGTAACCTGTAAAGGAAAAGATTATTATCCAACAATGGTAATGGTTTAAAGCAGTACTAAGTAACTTGTTTACCTTAATAAATCCTTTTAGTAGTCCCTCAGGGGGTAATACAAGTGTTAATGGGATGATTGGGGGTCTTTCATCTCCCCCTGGTGTCCCTAGCCAGAAAACCACACTTGCAGCTTACCCTGCTCTGACCCGGAGCACCAATACACACTAATAAAATCACAAAGAAGAAGCTAACAGGCTAACGGGCAAAGCTAACTGCAAGCTAGTGCCACTTAAACAGTATTTACAACCAGTTTAAGTGAAAAAAATTATCTCATTGTCTAATTGGATGTACAATATCCTCTCTCCCTTTGTCTTTTCTGTCAGCGTAGCATTTACTCTCACGGACAATTAATGAGTAAAATAATGCAACATGCTACGACACCTGCAGTGGCGCTTATGGCCTCTGGGGGCATGAGTTACTTAGTTCTGCTTTAACTTGACTCCTTGTCGATGCATCTCGCAGGATCCCTAAATGTTTGGCATTCCGTCCCTGCCGTTACAGCAACCGAAGTACAGACATGAAACTAGCCCAAACCTATTCCAAACAAAGCCTTATGACTGCAAATTCACTGTTTCTGAATAGGGCAAGAAAGTATTACCCTGAAACGGCTTTCAACTTTTTGTTAGAATAAACTCATGAACCCCAAAAACAGCTGCTCCTTTTTCCTAACCTTCACCATGACCAGATTAGCAGCTAAACTACCAGTCACCTGTCTTCTTCGTACCTCAACTGAACTCTTGACTGCCTGTTCATTTATCCCAATCTCTCACAAACACTCGTGAGACCCCTCGCCATCTCCTCGCCCGTTTCAATAGATCGGTTTTATTGTTGTTTTGTCGTTGCGAATCCTCATGAGAGGCAGGCAAACGTGATGTCATTATTCATCTGTGTTCCCCCGAGTGTCTTGTAAACCGTCTTCTGGCTGTAGATCAGTCTGTGATGGAAAACCCACTTGTTCCGCATCGGGAAAAGTGAGGGAGGACTAGGTGTTTAGCTTATAATTTATTTGAATTTAGTCAATTGTTTTTGTATATAACAGTTGGTGTACAGTAGTAGCTCAGTGCTGGAGAGTGGTGCCTGTGTTTTGTTTCATGTTGGTACATTGTTTTCCCCATAGACCGCACTGAGAAG
The DNA here is from genome assembly GCA_007210695.1 of Neogobius melanostomus. Lineage (NCBI taxonomy): Eukaryota > Metazoa > Chordata > Actinopteri > Gobiiformes > Gobiidae > Neogobius > Neogobius melanostomus. Next base: position 3,819,463 of record VHKM01000049.1, read on the forward strand.
CCTAACTAATAAGATACTCCGCAAAAAAACAGATTGAGGCTGATTCCTGTGCTCCATTTCTAGGACTCGCTCTCTCACTCGGAGCATCTCTCATTTCGACTTGCAGCGTGCCGTGCTGTTTAGCGTCTTCTGTTCTCAGTTCATCTGATTCCCCACCAGCTTTCTGCCTAAGCCGCAGTCTCAGCACAATTGCGTTTCGTTCTACTTATTTTGAAAGAGTAACACTATAGTACAGACGATTTAGGCCAATTATTCATTTGCCTGTCAGGCTTTGGAAATTTGAGACAGTTTGACAGAGTGGTAAATGATGAAATGTGCCAGGACTTTGTTACAAAGTTAGGGACAATTTCAGCCTACCATAAAATGAATGCAATTAAGGCAACATTGTGACGACTAATTTGTATATTATTGCTATGCAGTTTATTTTTTTAACATATAGACCATCTAAATTACACAGGATTTTATAATGGATGGCCAATGTCAAGCGTTGACACAATATACTTTGTCTTAAAGAGGGGGTATTATGCTTTTTTCAATCACATAGCACCAGTCTATAGCATACTACAATGATGACGTAACCTTCTGTTGGTCTGTATATGCAGTAAATTAAAATAACTGCCTTGAATAAAATTGCTCTCTCAAAATGGCTGTACTGAACGTCTTGAAATAGGCCTCTGTCTCTTTAAGAAGCTTTCCGACACGCCCCCTTCAGCACACTGCTGTGGCATTTAAAGGATCTGTATCATGCTATTTTAGCCATTCCAAAGTAAAGTATAGGCATATATATGATATATTGTACCTCTATCACTATGGAGTACTCATTTTTGAGAGAAATATAAGTATTTTTGGGGGGTATTTTCCCTACCCGGAAGATAAGACGCTTCGATTCAGTTAACTCCGCCCCTCTCTCTGCTCATTCCACATTTGCAGTATTATAAATATAAATATCGCTGCAAAAAGTGAAGTTACTTCACATAATGCAGCTATAAGGAGTTGACATGTGCAAAGCAGTTTCATAAATGGCTAACACACATGCTAACACACACGCTAACATGCGTTTTGATTGACTCACCGCTCAGTTTGGACTCCCATGAGATCGCGTTGGTTATAAAAGTTATAAAAGTTAATCCACTTTGATTCTGGCCAAGGTTCACCAAGCATCCATCAGGTTGGTTGATATAGTAGCTAGCTTAATCCCGGAAAGAAATTCCAACTTCTGGCGAGTGCACTCTTCTTTAGGAAGGTTGAATAGCCTGTTCCTCTCGTAGCAAACGCGCATCCGTGGCATTATCGGTAAGAAAAAAGACAGGCGGTGTCCAGAGTAGGTTAGAAAGAGCTCAGTCTTCAAAAACAACACTTATGCTCGGATCCATGGCTCCTCCAGCCGTGGGTGCGCTTGATTAGCGTCGTGGGACAGCACAGACGCTTCGGAGGGTTGCTGTTTTTTTTTTTTTTTTTTTTTTTAAAGCCGTTTTATAAATAAAAATCAGGCCGTAAGGCATTACATTACAGACGTAGAGCACTTCCGTTCCGCTGTGACGACACAACTGAACAGCTCAGTCGTTTACCAGGAGAGGGTGGAGCAGCTGCTCAGAGAGCAGGATTCAGGAGGATTACTTAGAACTGCGTGAATGAAGCCAAAAACCGCTCTGGGGTGTTTTTGATAAGGAAATAGCATAACAACATGGCTAAAAGCTCCAAAAAGTCGATTTTGCATGATATAGGACCTTTAAACAACAACACTGTGCGGGGAGGGGGCTCTGCTGAGCTGAGGAGCAGTGGTTGGTGGCTTGGCTGGTGACGAAAGGTCCAGAGGCGTCTCCAGGAGGTGGGGGCGTTCCTAGGAGGACTGAGGCATAGCTACACCTAAAATGGCTGCCGTCTAAGTTTTTACTGATTACTCAAAAATATGTGAATGAGCCAAGGCAACACTCCAGGCATGTGTTTAATGAGGGAATGACATAATAACATGATATAAAGTTGAAAAGTCGATTTACATAATACCCCCCCTTTAATAATACTGCAGGATTATTACATTATCGATGCAAAGTCGGTTAAAAGGAATTGATAATTGGGACAAAGTGAGAATCTGACTAAAACATTATTAGTTAGTTAAGTTTACTTAAAAGCAACCGTGTACAATTATAACATGTCATTTTGAGCCAAATCCAGCTGATCAAATGAATTACACAGAAACAATAAACTGATTTCTGTCTCTAAACTGAAAGTTCGGTGGCATCAAACATAAGAGTTCTAATGGAGATCCCTAGACGCTCCCTTTCCACACACTGTGATGTCTGCTATTCTCAGACAGCCAAAGTGGACTTGTTTTAGCAGATCTCTCCATAGCTGTCACTTTTTAACACCTCTGTGACAGCCAAGGCATTCTCTCCACAACTCTACTTTCTCCAAGTCTCAGGCAAGCTCTCATTGCAATTTACTTAGCCATATTGAAAAATATAATAACCAAATCCATAATCCAGAATAGGGCCACTGACAGCGGGTAATGATGAAATGCAGTTGGGAAAATATTTTTTGATCAGATTCATGAAAGTTTATTAATTCCATTTTGAGATGCAACAGAGTATGGCATTTCTGGAAGAACTATACAACACATTGATGTTCATTACTTTTTTCTAAACTCTTTTTATGATATATAACATGAATTTAGTGTTCGCATTTCCTTTTAACTACGGTACTTAAGTCAATGTATGATTTAAAATTGTGGATAAATTTGAGCCGTGCTACCATTTGAATTCTTGAAAACATCTTTCGTCCTTCAAATTAGAAGCACTTGCACTCATTGCCGCAGACACGGTCACCAGCAGGCATCCAAACCGTTTCTGGTCCAGTGAGTATTTTCAGAATGAGTCCACGCCGTGACCACAAACAAAAGCCAGCTCTGACCAGCGCGGCCTGCCGTCAGCGTGCCGTTGGGGCCACTGGTTACCAACTTCCCTGGCACTAGACCCAGACATCTGCTGTGTTATGTTCACTGCCTCCCAGAGTTAGTGCAGAGGCTTCATGTCCTGGTGCCCCCCGCCAACCACTGTCTGGCTGACCGGCTGCAGGCCAAATGCTCCGGGGGGAGTGGCCTGGCACAATTGTGTAAATGGTAAATGGACTCAACTTATATAGCGCTTTTCTACCTTTATCAGGTAGATAAAGGTAGGTAGACATTTGATGGACAATACCAAGGAGCTTTGATTTGGAATAAAGTTGGAATGAGCTAAAAAATAATATCTGAAATGAAATGACTTCAATTAGAGTATTATGATTTCAGGGTTATGCACTTGCACAACAGACAGGTCAAAAAGTACATCACACCATTACAGTATTCACCCAGAAAATTGCCCCAAAAAAAGTAAACATATTTAAAAAGCTGCATTTTCTCATTTAAATTCAGTCCTGTTTCTGAGTATATTTTCATAGTGGTGGATGGGCACACAGTCCTTAAACCAAGCAAACACTTCCACTTCTAAAAAAAAAAAAAAAGCAGCCCCCTCTTTCTATCAGAACAGGACATCAAGGCAATCACCGACAGCAAATAATTGTTAAGCTGACATTAAAGCCATTTCGGACTCAACAAAAAGTAATTACAGAAATGCCATACAGATTTGTCAGGTGCTGCGTGTCCAGAACAAGAAGGGCACCTTTTCATGAAATTATCACAGGCTTCATTTCGTATTTCACCGGTAATCCAAAGGGCAACTCTAATTTGTTTCAATATTTACATGCACTGTTGTTGCGCTGATCACTAAAGCTCATTAGACATGCAGATGCCCGTCTCTGCCAGATGTGGTCCAAAGATGCCGCTGAAATTATGCACAAAGTTTTTCAGAGACTTCAGCCTGAATAAGCATCTGGTGTTAAATTGGGGAGTGATTCAGACAACCCACAGACTGTCGGTACAAAATTACTGGGCAAAGCTTTTTCATCTTTTTGTTCCCCTGTTTGAACTAGGGCTTATGCACATTCCTGCTGGACTCAGCAGTAGGCAAATCCTTCTGTTTCCAGCGGTCCAATTTAGGTGCACAGGTCTGTTTAAAGATAAATCTGAAAGAAAAAGAGAGGAGGTCTCGTCTGACATGGTTATGGTTTGCAGACACCGCTTTTTGCCGCACAGAGGCTTAAAATGTGAGTAACAACTATTTAAAATTCTGGTTTTAGTCCCAATCTTCCTAATTTATTCCTATACTGTTCCTGTCATTTCATTTGGTCAAGTGGTCAAGTAAAATGACTATATTGTTCATTCTTTGAAGGATTTGCACAATGTCGTTGCCCACATTTCGTAACAATGTGCATTTAATCTGCCAGGCAAAAAAAAAAAAAAAAAAAAAAAGTCAAGCGCACTACAGTTTCCTCTTCTTTTTTATTATATACTCACATCAATCATAACATTTCCTTACTGCTCTCCCCACAACAAATAACGCAAAGACTACCGACTCTGCAGCGCTCATAAAGTGATCAACCACCTCCCCCTCCCTGTCCAAACCTCCGCCACAGTCATCAGTGTGTCTGAGTCAACACCGGAAAAAAAAGGCCACACATCACATCGAGCCGCATCACTTTTTTTTTTAGAGGAAACAGCGGGCAGCCTCGTCTCATCCAGTGAGAGTAATAATGCATTTATTAGCTCATATTTAGCAGAAGCAAATTTCACCATCCGTTATGAAAACATATATTAACATAATGTGTCATCTAAGCTCCGAGGGGAGAAGTGATTAGCTTTTAAAATTGATGAGGAAATAATAAGGTGGTGCTAGAAAGATGGCGTCTCAAGAGGCTTTTTGGGAAGGTGAATTATCGAAGAACAAGAACTGTAATTTCGGAGCGTTTTAAAAGAGCTAACAGTGACAAAACATTCTGAAATTACGTATAAAATAAGCACAGAATACATTGTGATATTTAAGCATGGTTTATCTGAATCTTATTTCCTTTTATGAGCTTCTAACCATACCATAATGTTCCCTCAAAAGGACATGGACTTGTGCCTTGCTTCATGTTCAAGTAATTTTACATTCACGCCATCTCTTCTAAAAACAATCTCAAAACGCTTGCCCCCAACCAGCTGATGTGACGAGGTGGGGCTTCCGTGTTCTTAAAAGTCCAGAAAGCTTCATAAAAATGAATTACTGTCATTTGAGGGTTTAAATTGCATTCACTACAAATCATTTCTTGCAAGTAAAGGCATATTTATAGCACATTTATACCATGGGGACCTTGAATATTACATCTTCACCTCAGATGACTGTTGGCAGTTGGCACATGTGGGTTTTTAATCCAAATGAAAAGTCGCCCGGGCTTGTGATTGGCAGCAGTGTAACAGAGACCCTCTTCACACCCCACGGTAAAACAGCCCCCAAGTGAAACTTTAGATGATGATGACAAACACCAACTATGCCAGGAAGCCATTATGATCCAAAGACAATAAACTGCAGAGGCCTGCCGACGCAGGAAGTTGTGTGCATCGCATTAAGATGCTGTCAGCTTACAGCAGCTCAGCACAGGCTTATATAGAACCCTTGTTTAATACACGGATAACACAGACAGCCAACATTACAACGACATATTATTAGAAACATATGATGTTTAGACCTGTTAAGTTGGTGCATTAATTACCTCTCTATTTTTGTTACTGTGAAAGTCTGATACGGAAAATGTTCAAATTATTGAATTTAAAAAGATATTAATGGAATGACCACGGACCTAAGATTTTAACAATATACTCAAAAACAGAAAATGAAAGTCTGTGATTGTTGTAAAGAGTCAGAAAACAAAGTCACTGTGAAATTACTTTTATAAAATGTTTTTTCCCAACATTTTCAAATACAGGCCATCAGTTATAAACTGTAGAATCAGACAGTTATAAAATAAAGCCATAAAAGCCAAATGGCCTTCTTCTACACAATATTGTCTCATCGCTATACAGCTCCTCTCTGCCTCAGTCTTACACATGACCACATTGAAAGGTGTCTCAACACAATGCTCACAATGCTTTCTTAGAACGCATCGCTCTGCGTTTGGTGCTGCAAGCAAATCACATGGACCCATGACCTACATGCTGAATAAGAAAGAAGTATAGAGAGAGAGAGAGACCCCAGAGAAATCTGATCAAAACTTGATCAGATTTAACTATAGCTTAAAATTTGTTCAAAATTCAGCTAATGCATTCATTTGACAGACAGAGAAAAGCCTCACTGCGTAGCGCCAATAATCTGTGCATTCGTTTGTTAATGCCCCTGTGATACCATAGTGCACTTCAATGCAGCAATGGGGAGAAAGATTATACCAACGCGACCTCCCTCTCTCCTTGTGCAGCTGAGTTTTTTGCCTTTTTCTGCGAACTGCATTTGTGGTTTGTGTTCCACATTGTTTATCTGGATACTTGTGTACGTCTTTGCTGTGTTTTTGTGGAGGTTTGGTGGATTTGTTTACTTTGAGAGTCTAAAATGGTCCTGAAGAAAGCGGCTTTTTAAAGGTAAACAAAATGCTAGCCTATCAGCTAAACCCATCTGAGAACTACAAATGTCTTCTTCTGAGACACTGAAGAGGCACCAAGAGTCCCCACAGCTGCAGCACAGTGGAGGCGTCACAAGAGGAGCTACAGGAAACAAAAAGGACAAACGAGAGATGGTGAAAGACTGTTGTGAAGCGGAGGGAGGAAGAGGAAGGAGGAGGTGGAGCTGATCAGTGCAGGACACCACGCTCTGAAACAGGTACAAACCCAGGAAGCGCTGCACCATTTCAGAGGGCAGCCAGGTTTCTTCCGAGTGCTACAGTTTCCCCGACCTCCAAGGTCATGCGGGTCAGGTTGACACAGTGGCAGCGCGGCTCAGCTGCAGCAGCTCAGGACTAACACCTGAACACTATTTCGTTGTACGCTTGTACAGTGACAATAAAGCACTTATTTACTTACTTACCAAAGTTCAAAGTGCAAACAAAACCAGAAAATTAGCTTGTGAAATGGTAAAAATGAGCCAACAGTTCTTTAATTACAAAGTCAATTTACTTTGTTTCTTTGCTCAACAACACACATTGAGGAGCTTTTTGAACGATAAAATGGAAACTTTAAAGCCGCTTTCACATCTGGTCAAGCTGCTGCCTGATGCCAGTTACAGTGCTGCTGTGAATATTCAATGATTTCCCTCCTTGTAAACTGCTGTCCTTCAAAGAGGGCTTGTTTGATAATATCCTAATTTATGAACAGTTGGCTAAACTAGACAGGGCTTTAGCTTACACGAGGAGGTGTATATTACACGAGTATTAGGATAGAAGATGGCCTCTATGGAGAACAGCATGTAAGTAATCCTATAATGGATAAAGCGGGTGCCATTAATAATGTGTTAGCTCTCTGCATTAACAAGTCGGGGGAACAAGCCATGTGTCCGCAGTTAACTCCACTTTTACATCATCTCCTGCTCCTGCCGTCAGCTCCACCTCAGGCCCGCGTTCATATCATTTACTGCCAATATGTCGAGCTGCCGATGGGAAAAGGCAATGCAGCGGCGCAGAGAGAGAGATTCTGCTAGCTTAGATTAAAATGATCAGAGTGTGAGCCTCCAGAGAAGTGATGAAGTGGAAAGTGTCACTGGCTGAATGCAGTTGCTCCACTGGGATCCACCAGATTAAACCCAATCACATTGCTACGGTAAGGTCTGCCATGAAAGCCATGGAGATTACACAACCAATCAGTGTGGCACATGACCACTATAGTCTTCTGATCTACAGCAGGAAGTGATTTAACAAGTCCCTGAATCAACCATCACTCAGACATGCTTTGATTTTCTAAGTGTGAGAGATTGTATGATAACCCTCTTCTACTTCCTTCCCTTTCAATGCTTGCAATCTAACAGCCTCCATCTAACTTATCTTCGCTAAAACCAACCAACTTTATGTTCTCCTACACAATCTCCTTTTTGATCCTCCCTGAACCTCATCCTGCCTCACTTCTCCACCTCTTTGCCCAAACCATCACAATCTGGAATAACCTGGTCATTCAGCATGTTAATTCTTTGGACACATAAGGCCCAATCTTGTGTTTCGATACTCTGCCTAATTCTGATCTCTCTACTCAGTCTACCATTTGATTTAGTTTGGGGTTTATCTGGAAAAACACCAGGATTAGCAGCCAGTGTGTCCACAACATGCAGGACAAACAGCGGTATGCTTTACAGACTCCAGATCAATGTAAAACGAGCAGGCTCTCCTGGGAGCTGTTTTGAGCAAACAGAGCGCCGGGTGTTTAAAGATGAGACTGAGCTGTCCTTCAACAAACAAGAGGCCACAGCAGCAACCCGCCGCTTTAACTGACCCGACACTCGCTGGGGTCAAATCCTTTCAGGGCTAATCAATAGAGCGATGTCCCGCAATTACCCCTGGGTGACCGTGATAAATAGCATTGAGCATGTCTGTGTATTCATAGTGCAGCCACGTAAAGCCAAAACCAAAGCGGTAGATTTGGGCCCATACACACACACACACACACACACACACACACATACACACACACACGAGTCCCACTGAAACTCATTACAGCAGCCTGAGCTGGTCCATGGCTTTGTCACGTTACCACCACATCCACTTAGAGTTTTCCCACGGGTCAGAGTTCGACAAACATGATGATAGCGACTGAAACCTCATGGTGTTTGCATGAATTTTCTCAATCAATCAATCAATACAAACAGCTGACCTTGATGTTTTGCGATAACCCGTGAATAATTGCTCAAGCAGATTCACTAGATTATGGCCCAAAATTGGTTGACGATAAACCTCTTCTTTTACCCGTTTGCTCAAATCAAAATGATATGGAGTGTAGGGCCGGGTGATATGACAATAAAAAACTACTACTAAAAAAAACTAGTTATGTGGTGATATGTGATAAAGTGATTCAGTGTTTTTTTTTTTTTTCTGTTAATGCAGCAACGCTCACAATACACTTTACCCCACTCACCTCTCCTATTGAGTGAGTCTGAGTGAGTCACACGTCGATTTAACCGGCCGACAATGGCTCTGAATGTAAAGTACATCATCTAACGGCCAGAAAGTTGGTGGTTTGAATCCTGGCTCTCGCTGATGCATGCGGTTATTGTGTCCTTGGGCAAGAGACACTAAATCAGCCTTGCCCCCAGGGTCTGCGTAGGACGTATTCTGCAGTATGAATGAGAGTGTGAATGGGTGACTGGCTACTAAAACGCTTTGTATACCCAACAGAAGCAGAAAAGCACTATATACTTGTTTTGTTTTTTTCCATTTTATTTGACCTTTATGTAAACAAAGTCCCACTGAGATTTATAATAGGTAATGGCTGCAAAACTTTAAAGTAGTTTGACAAAGAGAGCAGATCTGAATATAAGAACTAGGCTGAACCTTGAGAGATGCACAGCGTAAACAAAGATTCAGAAGCGCTTTTCTGCTCCGCTTTACGTCTCCCTACACGCGGCGGCTCTCGGCGTGGAACCTCAGCCATTACCGTCACGTACAATGAGCCTGTGTCTAAGTGAGCATGAACGTTCCCGAGCTGCCGTTTCGGACAACGTGTGTCATGCTCCCTTTTACAAGACACTATCCTTGGCTGAACTACTTACCTTTCGAGACAATGGGTGCATTTGTATCTGTGCTTGGACTCCACTCATTTCAACAGAGAGGAGAAAAGACGGAGACAAAAGCAGGTTCAAGCAGAGAACTCGGGGTTATCAGAGAGTAATGACCTGGAGAAGAGTTGCTTTGCATGAGGATCGTAATTTTGTTCTTTTTTTCACTTCTGAGTCAGAAATGTAGCGTCTTTCTTGCTGTTCCTTCACTGTTGAAACTTGGTGCATTAATACTATTTGCTCCGTTATAAAATAAACAGACATTTCTCATACTCTTGTCACAGTCCTTGTCACCCGCACAGCTCCTGTATGGAGGTTGCGTAGGTGACAGGATGCAACTCATCAATAATAAACATGTGGGCCTTGTGTGTTTGGGGGCTCCTTGTATCGAATAACCTGCAGATACACGGACTCAGGGAAAGGAAGAATACAATGGGCAGCAGCAAAAATAAACATCATCCATCTACCATTTAGCTACAGCACACCGAATAACACCGCCGGCTTGGGACAAATTGCAGATGGAAAATTTCAATTTACCACAAAACCCTCATATGAATGCATCCTCACACCGCACACATGCTGCTGTTTGGGGACGCTGGGAAAGAGGAGCTCGACGAGAATGAAAGATTTACAATGAACTCTCCGCTAATTTGTTTAATATATCTGTGTCTCCATGTACAGTATATAGAAGGAGGGAAAATATTAGGCACTTTTTTATATCATATAGACGACAGAACTGCGAGAAACATAGCAAGAAAGAATATCATTGTTTATGTCCTAATATACCAGGCAAGGCACTCAGAGCATAGAAGAAACCAGGAGGAATTCTGGTAGTGAATATTTATGCTTTGGTTTTCAATAACACAGATATTAGAAAGTCTTAAGTTCAGCAGTGGTTTATACCGAAAAGTAATACATCAAGTATGTGGCCATAGCCTTAACGTCCACTTCGTTTGCAAACATTGAACTTGAGCATTATTAACATTGCCTATATCACCGTTTCAACACCAAAAAGTCTTATTCAACTTACCAAATATGTTTGTGGAATGTCCTTTCTTGGCGATAGGTTTGAGCTCGTTGTGACCCCAGCCGTACTGTCGGTAACTGTCCCACGCATGTTTCATCATCTGCAAAACACAAAGAGGCACTCCTCAGACTTGATGTTGAGTGTTAAGTCCTAATAAACCTATTCAGCTCATTTGAAAGCGATCACATTCATTTCCCCCTGAGCTTCACGAACAGAGACTGAATGTCAGAAAATGTGAGTCAAAATCAGACATGATTGTTGTCAACAGAGCCATAGAGTTATTTAAGACAGAAAAGAGCAATGGAACAATTCTGGTAGTGAATACATCACACACTATAGCAAAATATGTTAGAGCGAACGACACACCAACGTCTCCATTTGATTGTGTAGCGCAAATGTGCACAGCGATTAGATTTGCAAGTTTTCAAATCAAGATTCAATTCACCATGCACCTTTTAAAGCCGTACTAAGTAACTCTGGCCCCTAGAGGCCATAAGCGCAACTGCAGGTGTCATAGCATGTTGTGTTTTGTGGTTTGTGGTTTGTGGTGCAAATGTGGTTTTCTGGCTGAAAGACCACCCAATCATCCCATGACTTTATTAAGGTAAAGAAATTACTTAGTACTGCTTTAACCTGTTACCTGCCGTCCCTCCCCTATCAGGGAGCTAGGGTTAGGGTTAGTTTACCCTAATCAGGATATGATTAGGGTTAACGGGAACGGCAAATGTAATGTAAGTTGTGTTTCACTCACACAGATCTCACAGCATTAGCATTTTTAGAAACTAGAAGGTCTTGGCTTTCAAATTAGGTATCACACTGGCCTATAGGCTGTAAGCTCTCCAGTCAATACGCTTTGAGATTTGCATGTAAATAATTGTTAACCCTAATCCTAACCCTAAGGTGGCAGTTAACTGGTTAAACACGTCCAGGATCATTAACATTTGAGACAAGACCAAAATATCAGCAGCAACTAATACAAGTATCACATGCTTTTCAGATAATGTTTGCAAAAGTCTGAACTCCAGGGTTAGGGAGAGTGGTTTGTAAAGGAAACTGTATAGCCAAAGAAATTTGAATTTGCTAAATGTAGCTTTTCAATTTTAATTTTGGTTTGACTGAGATTAATTGTGCAGCCAAAGTGTTTTGCAACTCTCCAAATCTCAATGGGTTCACCATTACACTAAGTGAAAATGTGATGTGGCATGACAGCAAATGCAATCTCAATACACTTGTCTTCTAAATAATACAGCAGCGATTCTTCCTCATTTAACCTTAAGAAGAAGGATGTGAGGGAGACCTGGCCATGAGGCATGAGAGAGCAGGAGAGGGCGAGATGAGTCCTGACACAGAGGAAAGGAGCTGCAGGGCAAACTCTACAGACGACACAGCAGCAGTAGAGAAAGAGCCAGGCTCCACTCAGCCCTGCTGCTGCTTCCATTTCAAATATTTATTCTTTCTCACAGCTCTAACTCAAGTGCTATCGACACATTCAGTGATATGTGTATGGTCTTCAGTGGACATCTGCGAATGTGATATTTGTTCCTTTCTAAACATTACATTTGCATGTCCTCCATATCATTATATGCACCAAAAAGAAGAGAATTTTGTGCAAAAGTAAGGCGCTAAAAGTAACAGTACATGCTTTAAGAGTCAGTGCCAAGAATTTTATGAAATAAAAACAAGCACTTTCATTAATACTGATTAACAGCATACATACGCACACATTTTTTAAAATAAAATAAATATATATTTGCTTCTGAGTCTGGTGCTTTGATGTTTAGCCACGTTTTGAGACTGTGATTGGTGATCCAATCAGCCGCAAATATCCAAAAGAAACTCTGTCCTCTTCCCAAACAATTTAAACCGGAGCTTTTCCAAACTGATACATTACTGTCAGGTTAGCATTGGTGTGGACTACAGGGAAATTGCAATGAAAAGCAAAACAAATAGTTCCAAACTGCTGGAATGTTGTAACTTTTCAACGTGCCAGAGAAAAACACTTCACTAAAAAGCAGTCCATAAAAAAGTGCATCTTTGACTTTGACAAATAAAATGCAGTGTCTGTAGATGCCAGAAAAGATATTTGGCATTGGTGACAGCACTTCAAACACTTGGTCTAAGGAGGTCCTCAGCTCCTGAGGGGATCTAGGTCTGAGTCTTTCTTTGAAGCAGACAGGGAGCCGGTTAATAAAGACGAGGTGTGTTCTTGGCCTTGCTACTTTCCATGACGCTGCACACGCACGTGGCGAGCATTATAAAACAAATTAATATACACTGGGACATGGACACTTAGGCGCTGGCACACTCCCTGTGATCTGTGTAGATTGGATGCTTCATCAAGCTTTGATTGGTCCATATGGCAAGGACAAGCGAGGCAACGCAAGCTTGTTGACAAAGTTGACACACGACTCGTTCCAGAAGGACCTTGGGAAAGTAATTGGTCATTAAGGAGCCAAATTCTAGATTGATTCTGACAGTAGCTACCGCTCACCATCAGGACACCTTGAAAACAAGACCAGGGAATTAGTTTGTACAAGCAGAAATAGCAGATAATGTTCTAATTTGTCAATTCATTAGCAAACTGTCCTAAACAAGAACGCCGAGTCCAAAAGCCTATGCAAAGACACGCCAACGCTGTACAGAGTAAAGACAATGGGGTTTTCAAGTTCAGCCATTTCACCCTTTGTATTCAGCCGCACTTCCTCAAACCCCTATCTTACATTTGCACAAAAAACTAATCATTCACTTTCAAATAACCTCATTCTTGTTAATAAACCAAGCTGCATCATACAATAAAAAAGCCTCGCCTTTGCTCCGGGCCCAAGGAGATTTTCAAAGCTGTGGCTGTATGTTTCGGTTATCATCTTGGGAAGTGATCTGCTTATTTCTATGTGGGCCAGTCACCAAAGTGCCACAGTGACTGTATTAATCACCGCACATTATACTCCGAAGCACAGTTTGGAACGGCCCGGCGGTCCAGGAGTGGCCCCATGTTATTAAGGTCAGAGTCAGAGGGAGATTAAAAAGCACTCTCCCCTCCCCTTCGCCGTCCCACTGATGAGTCGGAGAGGAAAAAGTGAAGCGTCAACTCCACTGCTGGCTTTGATAAAGAGTGGACGGATGGGGATTTGAATATTTACTTTCGATAGGTCATTTTAAGGTTGATTTATCTGAGCAATAAGTACAAACTAATTTTGTAGTGGCTTAAGGGGGGAAAAATAGAATCGTAAAGAACGATTTCTGACCATATTCCAGTTGTTTGTAGTTTTTGGTTATTTCAACGGCTGAAAGCAATATATCTATGATGTGAAGTAATCAGCTTTTACAAGTAAGATAATCCATTTCACAAGAACATTAGTTTGCACAAATATATATTAAGCTTTTTTACATTTCATGGGTGCCTGTGTTTGTACGGGGTGGGCCACGTAATGAATGGGATGGGACAACATGAGACTGGAAAAGTAAGAATTGCTTTTTTTTTGTGCCTGTATTCAGGAGAGCCAGGTACCAGGTTTGGCCTCCATGTTGATGACCAGGATGCCTGCAGAGTGGATAAAGCGTTTTGGCCTTCACAGGGGCAGCCAAAAGCCGGGCCGACCAGTTGCCCGAGTCCGGTGTGCAGTAAAAGCAGCAGAATCAGCCTCCAGCCATCTCTTTCCCAAAGGACGACCCAGCGTGACTCATGTAACCATAGCCCTAATATACTAAAGTCCACACACGGTCGAGCACTGCCGACCCCGGGGCAGTAAAATATTCATAAATCCCCTTACAGCAAGTGGCGCAGAGCCGAGCCATTACTCTTGCATTGTTCACTTTTTTTCACAGCACATTGACAAGAGTTTGCAGCAGGACTAGTGGTACAAGTAGTGGTATTGTTGGCAGCAATGGTAGCAGAAGTTTATATAGCACCAAGGCCACAGCAACAGCGTGTACTGGTAGGAGCCATGTTGGTTTGTCTCGACTGCCAGGGAGCTCAGTGATAGAGTGAGGACGTTTGGGATCTTGGGGGAGTTATGAGCGACCTGGTGTGACCTCACGACTCGTCCCGTCTGATTTAAGGCACACGTCCCACACGCTCCCTCGTCTCCAACACCTCTGCTTTGAACTCGCCCCGTGGAGGTTTCCCATCCGCCCTAATGGAGCCCTCGCAGAAGATACATGGGGAAGGGGGGGGGGGGGAGCGCCACAGCTGAATGGCTCCTCACGCTGAAAGCTGGGACAGAGGGCGGCAATAAACCTGTCGTGAAATCGGCGCAGGTAAAGTGGCCCGTTTCTATCAAGTCCACTTTTTTGTAGAGAATGTGTGAATTTGTGTTGATGATGATGCATAGACATAAAAACACGATTCTTTAAGATACAGTACAGCATAACATAAGGCTCTTGAAGTGCTTCTGACTAATACCGCAACAGCAATTAGATTTGGCTTTCTTATTTTCTCATTGTTACCATTTGTGACTTGCTAATTGCAATCACTTGAATTTCATTTACTCCCAGACTCAAACTGAACCTGCTGAAGAGCTGTCATGTGGATGGTCAAACAGTGACAACAAAGATGCATAATTGATCATCTGAATACTACTTAAATATTTACCAAAATGTATCTACCAAGTTGGCAAATGTACTGACGGGAAATATCAGTTTGTTTTTTACCAGTCGAGATCAACAAAGATTGCATAATTTTTTATTCTCAGTGTGGGCGTTCAACAATGTCAGTGTCATAACAATAGAGCACATTTTCCATCTCTTTACTATAGCTACACAATCTCATATCAATCTGGAGGCCTGTATGAACTTTGAAAGTAAAGAATGATGCAACCACAGAGATGTACAAACTGAAGATAAAAAAGAAGAATACAATGAGCCGCGGGTTATACTCAACTGCCCCGACAGGAAACGCGGTGTTTATGAATTATGAAGTCTTGGGGAAAGAGAGTCACAGTGGGATATGTAATCTTGTGCGCAGCCATCGTCTCCGTCACTCCCTCTACATCACCTCAGCGGCGCTAATTGGAGAGGTTCATTAAAACTGTCACACAGCAAAATTATTTCGCGTTAACTCCTAAACAAGCGAGGCATAAAAATAAAACGAAATTAGGCAAAACAACTAAATTAAAGCCGAGAAGTTTATTGTGTTTCCTCCATCTCAAAAGAGCATAACTCAAATAGGGGATATTATGCTTAATTGTGTTATAATGTTCAAACACATACTAGGAGCGGTGTTTTGAGCAATCTAACAAGACTATTCAGAGTGCCACGACACCAGCTTAATGCTCCTCTTGACTTCCTTCACCCCGTGGCGATTTCATACCTCACCATTTTCCTCTGGTACACCAATATTAAGAAATGCTGAATGCAGATGGAATTTTAGAGCGAAAATATGTTGGCTCGCTGCTGACCTTTGAAAGTTGTAATTGGAGCATTCTTAACAATCCTGTGAAATGCAAAAAAGAACTGTAAAAAAATAAAATAAAGATACAACATAGGGAGCGCTATTCGAGCACTTACAACCTGCCAGCAGTTATGGACCACTCAGGGATGAGAGGAAAGAAGTGCACCTATAGAATATGTAAAAGGGCAATGTAGGAGTCCATGTGGAAAAGGTTAGAGCCATTATTCAAGGAAACCCATAACAGCTGAGAGCCATGTTGGCATATACAATCATACATAATAAATACAACATAATGTGGTCGGCAAGGTTATGGCTGTCAAATGTCATTTCTTTCTCGCGTGGTATGGCTACAGCTGTACAATAGAGAAGCATAAAATACAGAGAGTAGCTATAGACCCTTTAACTGCTGACATCATCAGTGACATCAGCTGGAGGCAGGAAGTGAGCAAGAGAAATAAGGTTAAACTAAAACTAGCGATTTTAAGTGTAAAACTACAACTGAAAAATGTGGTCCTGTTGTGGCTTAAAGGATACTTCGGGATTTTGACATGGGGCCTCATTTCCTAGTTATCCAAAGTGTTTTCTTAAATTCATGCAGTTCTTATATTTGAAGAGTCTAGTTGCGCTAGGCTAGAGCAAGGCTAAAGCATTTCTATGGTAAACGCTAGCCCGCATTAAAAAACAGTCTGGCAAACTCCACAGTGCACCTGAGGTTAATCACTTATAACGCCAGACTAACCATATAAATGTCTGTGTTAATAGAATAATTTTAACCATTTTGCGTTTAAAATAACTTATATTTGAGCGGAATCAGCTTCGTGGCTGTAAGCTAAGGCAGCGGCGGAGTGATCTGCGAGAAAATAGTCCCTCAAAATGCGGTAATTCATGTGATACAAGGTCAGTTTTATTTAAAAAATGATTCTATTAACACAGACATTTATATGGTTAGTCTGGTGTTATAAGTGATTAACCTCAGGTGCACTGTGGAGTGAGTCAGACTGTTTTTTAATGCAGGCTAGCGTTTACCATAGAAATGCTTTAGCCTTGCTCTAGGCTAGCGCAACTAGACTCTTCAAATACAAGAACTGCATGAATTTAAGAAAAAATATCTCCAGACATCAACAACGCGCTGGATAACTAGGAACTGAGGCCCTATGTCAAAAATCCCGAAGTATCCCTTTAAGGTGCCAGAACAAGAGGAATGACATTTGAGACGATAAAATAAGGTTTATCTGATATTTCCAAAACAGTTAGACATTTGTTTATCGTTACTATGACAACAGCTACAATGGAAATAGATAGGAATCGAGCTTCCCGCCTCCAGCTAAGCCCGGAATGTTACAAACAATTAAAGGGTCTATATTTCCTACAGCTAACTCACAGCACAGAATCACATTAGTTATAAAAAGCACTGTTAACGGCATAAAGGAAATAATGGTAAGAATTTTGGTAAAAAATCTCAACAAAAAAGGCATTTAACAACCCACAAGGAAATAAAAGAAGCCATTTTTCAGTTAGTTACACAGTCCATATTCCGCTAAAGGGCTGTTTCCTCTAGAGAAAGAGGACAGTTATGAGAATGGGTAAAGTGGATTCGCTTCACCACAGCACCTCGTGATTGCGGTCAATTGCTGCAGCCAATAACAGTTTTCAACACAAGATCATTGAGCCAAATGTAGTTCAGTATAGGCCTACTAGGATCAAGATTTGTTTTCTCATATTGATTGTGATTGGCAATATGGTTATGAAGAAAAACCTTTGAAATAAACCTAAAAAAAATAGCGCGGTTTCGATCGTGTGTGTTGATAAGCTAATATCGGCACCCTCCACAATGGCGACGCATTGTTTTTTGACCGATTGTTTATCTTGACCACAGTAAGTAAGTAAGTGCTTTATTTGTCATTGTACAACGAAATTGTGTTCAGGTGTTAGTCCTGAGCCGCTGCGACTGAGTGCACTGCCACTGTGGGCAAACCTGACCCGCATGTCTTTGAAGGTCGGGGAAACCGTAGCACCAGGAGGAAACCCGACTGGCTGCCTTCAGTGCTCCTCTGATCCTCTGAAACGGTGCCTCCTGGGTTTGTCCATGTTTCAGAGCGTGGTGTCCCGCACTGGTCAGCTACCGCCTCCTTCCGCTTCCTCTTGCGCAGCTCCCTCTGCTCCACAAGTCTTTCACCATCTTCTCGTTTGTTCCTTCCTTGTTTCCTGTAGCGCCTCTTGTGACACCTCCACTGTGCTGCAGGTGTGGGGGCTCCAGCTGCCTCTTCAGTGTTTCAGAAGAAGAAATGTGTCGGTCTCAAATGTCTTAAGCTCATAAGCAGCTGTGTGTTTACTTTTAAAAAGCTGCTTTCTTCAGGACCATTATGGACTCTCTACATACAAAAGTATCCATCAAAATGCAAATGCAGTTCGCAGGAAAAAGGCAATTTACATTTCGATTTAATTGCACAGCCCTATGACCATTACGTCCACACGCTACATGTTAATGAAGCGAATATGGTTTGTTTTCCAACACAGAGACAGAAATTTTACACACAGTGAATGCCTATTCATACTCCACAAGACGCGAGAACTTAATGACGTCATTTTGTTGCGAGAATTGCCAGTGATTGGCTGGATGTTTAGTGGGCGGGGTTAATTTGGCGGAACCGGGAAGCGAGAATCCAATGTTTACTTCCTAATACCGGTGCGGAAAACGGGAGTCAACATGGATAGTTTTGAGGCGCCGCTCGTGGCAGTAAAATACTTCGCTGAAGGATTATAAAGACACACAAATGGCAAAAAATTCCTAGTGAGTGAACGTTTTGGGCAAGGACGAAGAGGAAAGCAGAAGAGGCCTTGAGACTTTAATCTGGATAGAGAACCTTTTGAGTAAAAGTTTAAAAAGGCTGTTCACCGCTGGAGATAAACCTGTCCTGTCCTATAAAATGTGATCATTTTACTGGCCATGTCAAAGGGGCTGGGGATTTGTTAAAAGACAGTAAGATGGAAGGAGTTTCCAAGAGATAAAAGCACGTCAAATGTTTCAATATTGTACCACTCAACATAAAAGCCCTGCGCTGCTGTTAATCCATGAAGATAAATGGATGTACATTAAGGTAATATGTTAAGATGGAATGTGCCTTAGGGAAAACACATCTGCATCACAAGAAACATAATATCAAGGCTAAAAGCGCAGAAACACAGGCAAAACAAACGGTGGTCAAAGCAAACCAAATAGGGCAATATCTTGTAAATAAGGCAAAAGGAGAAAAAGACTAACGGAACAAAGCGGTACCCTTCCCCTGAGCCACTGAGGCAAACACAGATGTCCACTGCTAACACCATCTGCCGGCATTACCAAGGTGTCACTCCACAAAACGATGGCAACGAGAACTACCGCCAATCTCAATTATTTTTTAAGCTCACAGAAAACGTATAATAATGCATACAATTAATTTGAACACTGAATGGCGCATGAGCCTTAGCTTTAATGGTGTCGGATTATTATGTAACAAACCTTGGCCCCATTAACGGGACAGTTTCCCAGCTCTTGTGCAGGTGTAGGAATTTTTAACAGCTCATTTCATTCAAATCAAAGGTTGTCAAAGGGTCACTGGTTACTAAGATCAGGGTCAGCAGCCACGTTTTTTCATTTTTGAGATGATTCTAAGCTTGTAACATCTTAAATAAGGTCCTATTACTAACTATAATTAAGATGGTCATTTGTTAGGGCATAAACTTGTACCGGTAACTTGTGTTTGTTGCTTAGTGGTGTTGTTGGACACGTCTAGGATTTCCACCACGTCTCTATCAGAAATTCAAAACATTTATCCTTCGATTCAGATGGCAACAAAATACTCAAAGTGATGGCAGTATCCAGGCCTCAAAAGGTGAGAGGCGCAGTAGTGTCGGTGGAGTACTGTAGAGCACTAATCTGACTCTAGGGGGAGCGTGCTGCTGTAGCCAATGCAGCTGTGTTCATTTGGAGAGTGCAGCCTTTCTCTATGAATGGTGATTATGAAGCAAACAAAAGAGGCATTTAGAGACAAAAGCAGGTTTGGAGTGAATGGGCCTTGCTCCATTTACAGCTAGAGCTCTGATTCCAAGGAGCGCATCGAGAAGATACGAGGCAATTATTTAGGAAAACTCGGAGCGGAGGAGAGAGAGGTTGGTTTGGCTGTGAGTGTATACCCCAGATAGAACCATCTGAATTCTGAACAGGTGCTGCACGTTTGGCTTAACTGTTGCCTTCAATAAGAGCCGGTGCAGACACACACAAAGAAGCAGAAAAGAGAAAGAGATTCAGCAGCACAGCAAAGAGAAACACTGGACCGGACAGACATCGACATCGACATCGACAGGGACATCGAACAAATCACTGAAGCAACACTAGAAAGCAATCTTTTATATTGGCAGAAATGTACCATGAACATGACTTTATATTAGATAGATATCTGTAAAGCTTAGCTATCCCAAAACACAAACGGACTTGTCCATTGGGAACCATCCAATGGAAAGTTTAGGAGTGTTAAGATAAAATTCTCAAGTCTCAAAGGAATACCCACTAATTAACTGTATCAAAATATTTATTTCAAGCGATAAGGGACAAAACTGCTAAACTGAAGGGATCCAGGAGCACTACCACTTGAGAAGACCATAATAATCATGAACTGCTTCATTAATATTTGAGAAGAATCACATGCATTTCAGATTTGCCAATTGACTCCGTGCATAACTTTAAATCATAACAACGCCGCCCAAGGAGTGACTTCCTGTTTCAATCCAGCACACCAAAATAAAAGCACCATCTAATTCATTATTTCAGCAGTTCATTAGTTCAACTTTCTTTCTGCCTAACAATTAACAGACAAAACACTTGTGTGTATTTAATTATATTCTTGTAATGTTGCCTGCCAAGTAGTGCTGGGCGATATGACGATACATATCGTGGGGACGATAGAAAAGTGCCTATCGTGCCATTTCTCTTCTATCGTTTCTATCGTTTCTAACCTAATTTAATCAATTTTTAAAGCAAATATTTCATTAAATAGGCCACAAGAATGTATTAGTGTTGTCTTGTCACTATGCATCCTCTAAGTTTATATTAAGTGATTATAAACAAGAATAAAAAGAACTTTTTCGCAAAGAAACTCTGCCTTGTGGTTTTGCGACACCACCCTCCCTGCTTTACGATATCTCTGTCCGCCGCCACACCTGCTGTAGCAACGGCGACATCTAATGGACGTACACGCGGGGCTCTCTCTCCCTGTTAAACACCGCGTGGTTTCACTCTGCTTTACACACGGCAACTAAACAGCTTTTTAGTGATGGATCTTTTTAGCGCGTGGATCTGGATTAAACACACGAGAGAGAAGAGAGGAGAGGCGTGGTGCAGGAGGTAAGAGACGGATCAGGCAGCGCGTAGAGCAGCTAAAGACGTACGATGCAAACTGCTCGCCCACTGTTTCTTAAACATTACATTAAAGTTGAGAAAATGGCGATAATAAGCTCCAATTTACATTTGTTTTAGTGTAATATGACCTTGATATTGAGGAGCAGATGATGCTCTGAGTAAGTCGTTCTCTACGCACGAGTTTACACATTTCTGTTGTTAAATTCGTGTTGACTCTGGTCAGATCATGTTTAGCCCATTTATCCTGCAGTCTCACATTTTTACTGACATTGACAATTGACAATATAGGCTATATAAATTATCCATAGCAAAACCACTGCTTAAAATAAAGTTGAAAAAAAGTAAGCAATGATATTTTTGTCAAACTTTTCAAAGAATAACTGAAAACTGACATTATTGTGGTATATCGTGATATGTATCGTTATCGTGATATAAAATAATCCATATCGTGATATAAGTTTTTTCCATATCGCCCAGCACTACTGCCAAGTACCTAATGAGATGAGCTGTGTGCTTTTATTTTGGCATGCTGGATCAAAACAGGAAGTCACTTCTTGGGCAGAGTCAGTTGTGACCATGAAACTTGCCATTTCAATTAAAAAAGCGAGACAAAAAGTTGAACAGATATCTGTGCGTTACCTCTCGAATCTTGTCCCGTTTCTCTTTGACGTCGGGTTCTGGTGGCTCCCCGTCGTTCACCCCCACCACTTGGGGCATCGGACCGGAGGCAAAGGTTTTGGCCCTGGGTCCTTCTTTTTCAAGTCCTCCACCACCTTTGTCTTCTCCGTCTGGATCTCGGCCTGGAGCTCCTCGCGGGACTTTCGCAGCTTCTCCTTGGCCTCCTGCAGCGCTCGCTCGTGGTCCGCTCGGATCTTATCCCGCAGGCTCTCCTCCTCCTCCCTGCATGGGGCAAGCACAGATATCAGATTGGTTTCTTAGTATTCAGCACGTCTCCAGCCGACCTCCACAATGCGTTTAATGAGATTTAAAGAACCACACCTCATAGAATGTGACTATAGTGTGAGAGCAGCATCTGCAATATTTCAGCTCAGCAACAAACCCTCTCCATTACCGCAAAACAATCTTTACGTGTAAATAAAAACAACATTACAAAATGGAAATATAAAACCTTTCATTATGTGCTTTAAGAAATCTTGCAAACAAACCACACTGATTACCCAATACACACAAGGCCATTTTCCCTTTGTTTCTCCAATATGAGAAAAGAAAAAGTGAAAATTCAAATTGACATGTAGTATTTGCATTAATTTCATTGCTCTCAAACATTTCTGAAAATGTATGAAAAGTCTGTGGTAAAATCCATTTGCATAGCCCATGATACACAAAAGGTACCTCTAAGCTTGAGTTTGGACCTTTTTAAGATTAAAAAAAGAATAAAAGCAATTTGAACATTTATTTTCTGTGTCAGACTTCACATAATAACATGGAAACAAATAGAGGGGTACGAATACTTCCAGAAGAACACACTGCATGGCTAACCATCATCTCCATGAACAGCTAAACAAGAAGCGGCCCACTTGACCCATATGCAACTCTGCTCATTATACCACCGAAAAAAGCCGCCGTCTCTAATGGGAAACTCGTTCCCATCCCTCAGCACTGCGCCGTTACATCACCACCAGGAAGTAGGACAGGTGCGACGAGACAAAACAATGAAAAGACGAGAAGCATCATCTGGCCCGTCCCCGTTGAGCGTCGGGCCTCGGGGGTTACGGCACATGTCCGCCTCGCCGCGGCGTGGGGCAGAAACAATAAAACAAACACAGCGGGCCGCACAGAGGTGAAAGAGGAACCGAGAATGTGGAGGGAAACTGTGGCTGGGTCGTTTCAAAGTAAAGCATGTCAGTGGTTAAGACAAAAGGCTATATCTTACAATTCTCTGAGCGTTGCTAGCTCAAGGGTAGAGGGTTGCTTCATTTGAATAAAATGGTCCTTGACTGAAAGACAACGGAAATTTCGTTTTGCAATCATTTGGTTTCAGGGAAGCAGTACAATGCATAATGAATTTTAATGACAAGCATAGGTCAGACTTTGTATTTCTCTATTCAGGTGCCAGGCCCGAGTGAGTGGGATGGATCACTGTAGTAACTTGCTGAGATAAAGAATGGCTTTGATTGTTTTAATAATAATGGAAACACTTATTGTCTTCTCCGGTGCCTTAATAAACTGTCAAATTAAAACATACCTTCAGCCAAAAACAGTATGCCTGCTTTGTAAGTATTTTGAATGAGTTGATAACACTGACAAGCGTTCAAATAAGACCGTTTGATTAAGCATGTTTGAGCGCTCTTGTGTGGGATGAGCCTGACATGTGGAAGACCTGCTGGTACCCATGTGGACGAAGCAGTACGCCTCTGCAACGCTGTGGCATAACAACACTGACAATACTCTAGTATCTTTCCTTAATGCACAAATAAGACAAGTATGAGCAGGGATAGATGGGAAGGTTCATATCACCAGCCAACACAATTGCAAGTCTTTATGGTAACTAAAATGTAAAATTACACTAATGAAAATGAAAGTAGACAATTGTTTGGTGCTTGGAGCATCTTTGGCAAATGTATTATGTTTATTAGGAGCATTGACGCTTACATTCCAGCACCTTTATGCTAAATTCTATAACAATGAAGTGATTTAAAATGCTTTCAATAGAAAAGTCACATCAAATATATATATTGTTTTTATTTTTTAAATACTTCAAACATTGTTGATTTGAGAGAAAAACAAACTAGTGATCGGAATACTGATTGAATAAAACGGGCCACCGCAGTCACTGATCGATGTCATCGCTTCCAATCGTTCCTCTTAAAAGCCGCTATGCCAACTATCGAGCTCATTGTTATTTTCCTCATGGAGCGAAGCACATCAAAGTAGTTCTCTTTAGGGGAAAAGGATTTTACAGTCAAGACAGTGAGAGCGTGCGAATGTGTCTTAGGAGGTGGCAGCTGGTATTGTGTTAGGCGAATTAGAAAAGAGTTTCCTTTTTACATTCCAAATTTATGTTGTGATTTTCCATGCGGGTCCAACGGAGGACCCGAACTACTTCTGAGTTACACAACATTGGCCCTGGAAACGCCTCATACATATTCATGAACCGCAACTCAGCGTGTCTGACGTTAATTGATAGAAAACATATTTTTGCAACACCGAGGCTGCAATTACGGCATGTACGCCTCTGAATGTCAAAGCATGAGTTTGTAAGAATTGCCAAATGCGCTGTATGCTGCGCGGTGGATCTGTGGTATCAGTGTTTAATGGATGTCTGTGATTGGGACTGATTTGTTGTTGACAGTGAAGACGGCGGGGGGGGGGGGGGGGGGGGATGGGGGGGTGGGCTACAGTGCTGCAGTCTGTCAACAGAGTTTGTGTGGTAACGTTATAAATTTAACCTTACCGTGGAAATCTGCCATTTTAGGGAGGACAAGTAACTTTATTAGATTTTTCTGGGCAGGACAGTGCATTCATCCTGGACTATGGTACATGTTTTCAATGGCAGGGGAAACTTACGTGGGGAGAACAAGCAAAACTCTATTTTTCTCCAAATTTATAATAAATGAATTTAACTGTCAGATTAAAGTTAAGGTTAGGAACAGGAGAGGGTTAAGTATTTTTTTAACTGAGTGTGAGGCTGTGGAAAGTCCCCGTAGTGTATGGCACTCTCGCTCCTATTACTTCATGCCCTCACCACGTCCCCTACATCTGCCTCCGGTGCTGTCATGGCGATGGGAGCATCTGTACCTCAGCAGGTGGAGCCGAGCAGCAGTGGCCTGGTTGCCTGACGGGATATCAGACACGCTATTCTTTTTAGCCACGGAGATGCGGGGAAAGGCGGCAGAGGAAGGCTGCCAGGTAACCATGACAACAAACTGAGACACACTCACACAGACAGAGGTCACAGCGAGCAAGTCGAGGCTTAATTACTTAATTTACCCATTTATGCACAGGAGTGGGGCTGCTGGGCTTTTTGGCAGCACAAATAAGCTTCGAGATAGTCCACAATAAGGCTGAACTAAAACTTCTTTTCTTTACACCTTTCCTTTTGCTTTCTTGGGTGTTTAGGCTACATTCTATCACATCGTTATCCAAGCTGACATCCATGAGGGCTGCACAATATGAACAACTGTCAGACTATAACAGCACCAAATTAGGAAAATCAAGACAAAATGGAGGAAGAACACTTACGAGTAAATCTCTGTCAATTCAGTTGGAACTTTGAGGTATTCCTAGTCAGAATGGAATTTTTATTGCCTATTTCTACATTGTTTTTTGGAATTAGCACCCAGTCAGAGGGCATTTAGTGAGTTGAGCGCGTTTTATGTTTGCATTTTATTGAACTTTGAGGTATTGCAATAATATCGCAATACGTGTACTGTACTCCCATCTGGCATGAAAATAAACATATTTTCGTGCCAGATGGGTCCCGTGTCAGCTAATTCATAATTCATTTCATTCATAAGCGCCTCTCTGGACACTGAAAAATACAACAATAAAACACAAAATCAAGAGATAGACAATAAAATCACAGAGAGAAGGCCATCATGAACAGGTGGGCTCTCCATCCATTTTCTTCCACTTTTCCGTTGCCATTTCGTGGGCAGCTGTTGGAGCTGTTGGAGCTGTTGGTTCTAACCGGGCCTGTTGGTCTCTCATAAGGGGCTTCTGAACCGCTCTTTGTCTGACCGGTCACCTAGGACCTGTTTGCTATGGGAGACCCTACCAGGGGCACGAAGCCCCCGACCACAGAGCTCCCAGGATCATTCAGTTGCTCAAACCCCTCCACCACGTTAAGCTAGCGGGTCCAGAAGGGGCAGGTGGGCTCTGTGCAATTCTAATTTTCTATCCGAGATTGACTTCGGTTGACTCTACCTTTTGAAAACACTTGATACATCATACCCTTTAAGTAGTCTTTATATTTTTTCCCAACTCGAGAGCTCTCATGGGAACAGGGCCCTCGAGTTTTGAGTGAACAAGAGAAGCCTGCCTCCAGCCAGCCACCAGCCATCCAGAGATAAGTGTCGTGAAGGAGGGGATGAGGTGGCCAAGCAAAACAACCTTTGATTCTTGTCAACGGAAGTTTCAGTAAATCCTTTAGGTTTCAAGAGTGGGGACACATGTTTTTTTTTCCTGAACTCGAGTTGACGACACGACAGTCAGTGTAGAGTCGGCTATAATGTTATAGCACTTGTTCTCTCGCTGCCTCAGCACAATAAGGTAAAAACATTTGAGACCAGTGCTCCAACGCAACATGTTGGTTGTGTCCTATCATTCTGACCTACATGTTTGGCTTAATGCAATATGGTTTGCATCAGGCATTGGTTATGTTAACAACGCCAAGTACACGTCCAAGTTGTTACACATATATATTCATGTGTGCTGTAGGATGGCCAAAGCGCTTGGTTGTGAAGAGTTATATAATATTTTCATGTGATGTGATGCCTTTTTAGCTATTTAGAAATGTTAATCAAAAGTTTGTACAAATGTTTTAAAATGACAGGAAAACCGTCTCTAACACACGAACTCATAAAATGGCCGCGAAGGGCGGAGCCAAACGTCACATGACGGCTTGGGAACCAATGGAAACAACGACACGTAGTCTTAGGCATGATGGGAAAATGTGACGTATACTCTGCTGCCCCGAGGAGGAAAAAAGTTAGTCTCTCCCCTGGGGAACGGAGGACTGGCAGACTTGTTAGGAAAATGCGGTGCTTAGATTCTAATGTCAGGGAAATAAATCTTCGTAATTTAATCTCCTGAATCTTGGTCATCTTTATAACTGGTATGTGTTAATTAGCTGATAGCTTAGTGATGACGATGCATCTAAACTCCTCTTCCAGTCATGAATGCGCAGTGCTGTCCGGGTACGGTAAAACTTACAGGAAACCAGACCAACAACAGGCATTAAGATGTATTTGTTATTTAAATGTATCCGTGGACAGCACAAGAGGAAAGAATAAATTCTTTCAGTTGGAACACGATGCTCGTCACTGTGCTATACTCAGTATCGTGGGATTATTTCCTGCTGTATGTCTGTCCCTACTCGAGGCCTGAGCAACTGATCAAGATTTAATTGAAATTGTAATCCCAACTATGGTCAATCTCAATTATTGTCATGGAGCTTTTGAATCATTAGGTCTTCTGTCAATTCTGTGGTAGTGACAGCACCTGGTTTGGAGCAGAAAGTATGATTGGAGTGTTAAATGACACAGGAGTGGAAAGCATTCGATATTAAATAGAGCCGAGGTTTATTTAAAATGTCTGTCTTGTCTATAATGAATCATTATGGTGAAAAGCTACGTAGAAGTGGCGGATTTTTTTCTCCTCACACCTCAAAAGGTTAGACTTTGATGAAATGTACAGAATAGGCCAGAAACAAACAAATGGGATGCTTTTGTTTTCTTCCACATGGCTATATTAGGTCTGTAGGGAAAATAATTGATAATGTACAGACTTTAACTGTTTAAAAGAAACCATAGATTTTTTGGAGAAAGAAAAAACAGCACAGACTAAGGTTGTTCATTTTTCCATGTCTGCCCTGCGATAACCCAGCAACAACTTAAAGCTAGTGTCAAAAAATAACTTGAAAACATTCTCCAGTAATCACCTTGACATGTTTCCTGTCAGCTCCCACTGATCCCAGTTTGATCACAGCCTTGTCCCAAACACACCTCCGTTACCTCTACAGAGGGCGTGCCGTTTAGACAGAGCTCCTGTGAAGCCTCAGATCAATTTTCCAATCCTGGGGCCAAACCTTGCTGCCGTCATTAGGAACACCTATGGCTTGGACACAGTTGGGGGTTCTAATACGTTGTGGTGGCACAAACAGAGGATTATTTGAAATTCAAAGCTCAAAACTGCACGAGTAATTGGTTATTTTGGAGCTGAATGGAAAGACTTTGATCGTGTTTCTTCAAATAACGAGGGCCCACTGTTGCACAACGAGGCCAGAGGTGAAACATTGTTACGTTGTAGTTCTGCATCTTCAGATCGTCACTTCACTCTTTTGACCGCTGATTTATTTCCATTTTGGTGTCTTTCGCACCCCATCACAAAGCCCAGGCCTGCACTCATGCAAACCAATTCAAATAAGTGTCTCCATTTTCTTTGCCTCTGCTCCTGAAGCGGTCTGTCTCTTGTTACGGTTGATACAGAGACACCGGGGAGAATAAAGATGAAAGACAGAAGTGATCTGTGAATGGGTACTTACAGTGCCTCTTGAAAGTACTAATACACCTTGAACTTTTGCACATTTGTCATGTTTACAACCATAGACATAAAGATTTTATTTTGATTTTTTACTGAAAATTCACACACAAGTAACAGACAACTGTGAAGTGAAAGCAAAATGATACATGATTCTGTTATTTTTCAAATAATAGAAAAGTGAAAACTGGGGCGTGCAAAAGTATTCATACAGCATTTTTTCAGTGCATTAAATTGCCTTTATAACATTCCTAATGACTGCAGAAAGTTCACACCTTGCCCTAACCATTAAATAGAAGCCACCTATACGTAATCGACTCTCAGTATAATTACAGATGTACTGTGAGGGCCAGGGGTCTGTCTGTGTATTGGTCACTAAACAACATCATGATCATGAAGGCCAAGGAGCACACCAGAGAGGTCAGGGATAAAGCTGTGGAGAAGTTTAAAGTAGCGTTAAGTTATACAAAGATTCCCAAGATTTGAACATCTCATGGAGCACTGTTCAATCCATCATTCGGAAATGTAAAGAGTATAGCACCACTGCGAACTTACCAAGACACGGCCGTCCACCTAAACTAACAGACCGAACAAGGAGAGCACTGGTCAGAAATGCAACCAAGTGCCCCAAGCAGTGGTTTCACTAGGGATAATTTCTCTCCTTCATTTTGACGGGCAGGTTTATAAAAATCCGTCATGGGCTATTTTTATCCTTCATGAATTAATCTCACATTATAAGCAATTTTTAAAGACATTTACATAGGCTGTATATAAGCTGCATATTGTGTATGTTAGGAAAAATGTGAGATCGCTGGATAAATGGAGTTTAACTAAACATTTGAACAATCATGGAACACAAATTTTGCTACAGAAATGTGTATGAACTCGTGCGTAAAATTCTCAGAGGCTTATTCAGAGCATCATCAGCTCATCAATATCAGGGCTCATATTACACTAATACAAATGTAAAGTGGAGCTTATTATTTGCACTTTCTCTTTAACGTTAATGTTTAAGAAACAGCGGACAATATTTACCAGTTCGCATCACTGCACAGCGCGCTGCGCACAGAAACACACACGCGGGAGGAAAAGAAAGAGAGAGAGAGGGGAGAGAAATAGATGAGCTCGTCCTGAGATTTACGTAAGTTAAAGTTAAAGAGCGGCTCCAGATGAGAAGGATATTATTAGCCTTTAACCGCGTTTGGATCGTGGTTTTCTTACCCGTGTTGTTGTTAGCGCCCAGAAAGTTAGCTAGCTAGGCAGTGATACAAGTGAAACAGTGAAGCTGCGTTTAGAGAGAGAGAGAGCCCCGCGCGCTCTGAAAAAAAGCAGCCCTGCGTTTTTATTTTAATCACGGCTTGATTTTCAATCTGTCAAAATGACAGACGGCCTTTGAAATGTTCCGTCAAAGCTTAAAATATTCCGTAAATGACGGAGAATTTTCGGTTAATGTAACCTCTGGCCCCAAGATAACTCTGGAGGAGCTGCGACGTACTGCCGCTGAGCTGGAGGAATCTGTACATGGGACAACTAGAAGTCGTACTCTACACAAATCTGGCCTTCATGGACGAGTGGCAAGAAGAAAACCATTATTGAAAGGAGGCCATAAGAAATCCCGTTTGAAGTCTGCTAGAAGTCATATGGAGGACACAGCTACCATGTGGAAGAAGGTGCTTTGGTCAGATGAGACAAAAATTAACTTTTTGGCTCAAATGCAAAACATTATGTATGGCGCAAACCTAACACTACTCATCGTCCTGAGTGCACCATCCCCAGTGTCAAATATGGTGGGGGGAGCATCATGCTATGGGGCTGCTTTTCCTCAGCGGGGACTGGGAATAGTTGGGAAGATGGATGGAGCCAAATACAGGGACATTTTGGAGGAAAACCTGCTGGAGTCAGCAAGAGAATTGAGGCTGGGGCGGAGATTCACCTTCCAGCAGGACAATGACCCTAAACACAAAGATAAATCTACAATGGAATGGTTTAAAACAAACATATTAATGTGTTAGAATGGCCCAGTCAAAGTCCTGACCTAAATCCTATTGAAAATCTGTGGAAAGACCCGAAAATTGCTGTTCACAAACGCTCTCCTTCTAATTTGACAGAGCTGGAGTTGTTTTGTAAAGAGGAATGGGCTAAAATGTCAGTCTCTAGATGTGCAAACCTTGTAGAGTCATACCCCAGAAGACTTGCTGCTGTTATTGCAACAAAAAGGGGTTCCACAAAGTATTTATTCATACTGTATGAATACTTGTGCACGCCCCACTTTTCACTTTTCTATTTTTGAAAAATAACAGAATCGTGTATCATTTTGCTTTCACTTCACAGTTGTCTGTTACTTGCGTGTGAACTTTCAGTAAAAAAAAAAATCTAAATAAAATCTTTACGTTTAGGGTTGTAAACATGACAAAATGTGCAAAAGTTCAAGGTGTATTAGTACTTTCGCAAGGCACTGTACATGTGCTGCCCCGTAATCATTACTCTTCCCGTCATCCTTATTCCCAAACAGGACTTAAAAAAAAATAATAAATAAAAAGTTCTACACGGCACATTGCCTTGTTGCCCCTACACCAAATCATACTTTGATGATCAAAACTATTTTGTGAATCATCATCTTGATCCCAATATTTGATTGATATTTAATTAATATTGGAGTACAAGGGTTTTGCAGCTTGATGCACTGAGCATGATTATATCCAGTGTGTTATCATTGCACTGGCTTTTTGGTGGCAGATCTTCTAATGACTCGTAAGTCTCTAATGGTTGAGGTTCTAGGGATCTGTGTGACCTCCTAACTCCGTACAAGCCACGTATAGGCCTTTGAGATCTGCTGGCTTTGGTCTGTTAGTACAAACTAAAACACGTCAATTAGTCTATTTAAGTCCAAATTAACGACTCTTTTTTTAATAAAGCGTATGACAAGTTTCCTAAATCCCAAATGTAATGTAATATGTTTAACCCTAACTTCCACCTACATTAGGCACTCAAAACGCTTTACAGCAAAAAAAAACACTCACCCAATCACGCTCTCATTCAAACACCAATGTATGCAGACACTAGAGGCAAGGTGGGTGAAGTGTCTTGCCCAAGGACACAACAACAATGTGCCCCTGCAGGAACCGGATTCGAACCCCCGACCTTCCGATCAAGAGACAACCCGGCTCTGTCGTCGAGTTGTACTTACTTGTGCATGAAATGTCTATAAGTTGAGTGACGTTTCTAAAAGGTTTTGCATATTTTTCAAGGTTTAAAATTTTGTATCATTGTTGCCAACTCCATGATGTGTGTAATACTTCCCGTCTTGTTGTGATGAAGCCTACAGACCAGACAACAACTCAACATCTGTGCGATGAATGTAGCACAACCTAGTGACCAACCGCAGCGGAGAGCAATGCAGAACAATATACAGACAATAGGTTTTGCTTAGCTGTTCTCGAGAAAACATATGGGGGGAAAAGAGAAACACCACCAAATAATAAAATAATAAATAATCGTGATTTACAGTCCAAGTGACAGTCTGGGTTTAGTTGGACCTCGGTAACAAATGCAGAGAGGTGATTGCCTTGCTTTTCAAAAGGTAAAAAGGCTGTGTGTCTTTTTTATCTCAGAATTCTATCAAACAACCTTGTTCTTGAAATTACAAAGACATTTTTCCACCACTATTTTACACACACACAGTTTTTAAGCATAGGAGTCTTTTCACATGACATGGTCTTTTATCAACAGTAATTGTAGACATGAAATTTTAATCACATATGACCGGATGCAGAGACAAAATCAATTTTTGCAGCAACGCTTTACAAAAGGCACAAGACGACACATATGAAAAATGAAAAAGAAAATGACAAAGTTGAACAGGAAATGAGAGGTGTGGGAGGCAGGGCTGATGGTGGCCACGGTTTTAATGAGCAGATTATGTTTGATGGAGGTCGGTTGCTGCCCATTTCTGCAAACACCAACTGTCCATGATTAGATCTTACGCAGTAATTAAATAGGACTAGCATTGGAAATTGTACCAACAAGGATGAGCTTGATGGGTCACTCACTTACGCCTCACGTCTACTTTCCATTCTGAAGGAGAACAAATTAGATATTGCCAAATGTTTTTTTCTGGGAGGAGTTGAAGGACGACCCTTTGTTGAGGAAAGAAAGCCGTGAATGATGCACAAAAGCCAAAATTCATATCTGTCAGCCTGCAAATATTTATTTTTAAGGTGGTCATAGCATTGAGTGTGTTACACAAAAACAACTTGGTATCCATGTCCTAGGGCTTGGCGATATATCGATATTTAAGATATATCGATATATTTTAAATGAGATATGGAATTAGACCATATCGTGTATATCGGGATATTTCAAATTCAGATAAGCTATTAAGTTAACAAAAAGAAACGGGTAATCTCAAGCTGATTTTTTAAAAAAAAGTTATCTTAAACTGAGCACTTTATTTTGTGAACTCTTTAGATATAAATGCTGCCCTCAGATAAATATTGACCTATTTTATTTTATTGGCCATGTTTATTAGGACATTTTTTTAAATTTAAATGTGCACCTTGCAGAGCTTTGTCTTATAGTGTTTATCTTTACATTTTATAGTGAGTTTTCAATAGAACTACTCGTATTTGACTTTGACTTAACATATCATTTCACAGCTCTCACTTTGCGGAAAAAATATCGGGATATATATATCATATATCGATATTCAACCAAAAATATATCGGGATATGACTTTTGGTCCATATCGCCCAGCCCTACCATGTCCAACTGGAATTCTGAAACCCTAATGTCAACACCGATATTTGCTGTTTATAGAGAGCTGTATGAAACAGATGCTCAGCGTTACACTCATAATAAATCAGAAAATATTACATGACAGCTATTATTAATACGCCGGTTACGACAAACACTGGCGATAGGAAGATAAATGATGTAGAATATCAACCAAATGCGAGCCAGCAAAAAGCAGCCATTTTACATCTGCAAGTGTTACGATCAATAATTACATAGGTCAGAAATATGTATTCTTTAGTACTATCAAACCAATTATTTTTTAACAACAGTGGTCTTGGTCAATCCAAAACAGTCAGGGTTCACTTATAGAGATTGCAGTGAACAGTGTAAATATGTATGAAATAGTATTTATGAAGAATACAAAACCAACCACCATACAGGTGCATCCAGGAACTCTACACACACACACACACACACACAACTACCAAGATTCACTTTACAAACGACAGAAATGATATCAGAGATCCCAGTAACCATGATAAATAACTTTACTTTGAAGCTGGCCATGGCCTTTAATACGAGCCACAGGGCAGAGAGACTGATTTATGGCCATATCCGAGCAGCAAGGCACAGTTATCAGCCAGCACCACTAACAATAACTGGCACTGCAATAAGTAGCTAAGAGGGTTACCACCAGTCCAGGCACCAACTCAGCTATGTGAAAGACGTGGTGTGGGAACATGGGCTTGTTCTTTCACCGGCTCACCAGCCCCAAGAGACTGGTTTAATGTTGTGCCTTTGAACATTAACGGCTGTGGGGATGGTCTGTCCTACCAAACTCGGGCCTTCACAATTACAAAGAGAAATGTCCTTGTTCAGTCGACAATGCTCCCAATGGCACAGAATTCAGATTTCATCACAATTCATACTCACTGAAAGTAAAGCTAGTATCCGATTCTTCAAATATTTCCATGCCCCACTTTATTGCAAGTTCTATCACATGGAAAGATTGGTGCAAAAAGACAAATAGTTAACACAACAGACCAATATGGAATACCGGTACATTGACTGAAGTCTTTTGCCTGGACATGATGGATTAAAACAGTTGAATAACATTGAGGTACTTTGTGGTCTAGACCCGTTTAAAAAAATCAAATCGAGATGTGCCCTGCTTGTTTACAGCACTGACTCACCGGCTTCACAGCGAATGGCAAGAACGCACTGCTCGACTTACATCAGCCTCGCTACCATTGCATTCTACACTGTGCACAGATTCTTTCCAACTCTGTGGCTTAGGACTACAAAGAGATTGAAACAAATAAACAGTCATTAAACGTTACACACATTATAACGTCTATTAGCAGTAACTGTCATTCTCCATGGAATCGCACAATGAAATCTGCTAACTTTATAGTCTGTAGCTCTGCATGCCTGTGATACTATAGACCCTTTAACTGCTGACATCATCAGTGACATCAGCTGGAGGCAGGAAGTGATCAAGAGAAATAAGGTTAAACTAAAACTAGCGATTTTAAGTGTCAAATTACAACTGAAAAATGTGGTCCTGTTGTGGCTTAAGGTGCAAGAACAAGAGGAATGACATTTGAGACGATAAAATAAGGTTTATCTGATATTTCCAAAAACAGTTAGACATTTGTTTATCGTTACTATGACAACAGCTACAGTGGAAATAGACGGGAATCTAGCTTCCTGCCTCCAGCTAAGCCCGGAATGTTTACAAACAATTAAAGGGTCTATAGTCAGATCTAATCATAATCACAACCGTGTTACTTTTCAGAAAGGAATTAAAATCTAAATCTGGCTAACACAGTAGTCTAATGAAACAACCACTGAATTAGCTCATTCTCAAGACAACTTGAAAACTAAAATCTACACGAGAAATTTCAGCAATTGGGTATTAGGGTAATCTTATTTGAAGTCCTGCTGATCTGGATTGAGTAGTTTAAAAGTTTGTATTTCATTAGGCTGCTTTAATCCCGTATTCTACTTAAACAGGTTAATGCAGGGGTCCGAGTTACCAAAGAGATTAGACGACCGCCGGAACTGCGTGGTACTAAAGCTCCAGCAAACCGGAGCCATCTCTCGGTGAAAAGTTGTACGGTACTTTTCAAATGCGATAGAGTTTATATTTCCCTGAATGAGGCTAAAATAGCAGAATAACCTTTGTTCTCTCCGAAGCTTTTATAAGACTATTAACGGTGTGAAGGTGTGAAGGCGGGCCGAGCTCACCGTGGGGCTTGTGGTAAAGGTGAAATTATTACCAGTCGCTGTGCTTTCCTCGGGACATCTGCTGCACGATTTAGCCTCATTTCCAGAGGCAGCCTGAACCCTGGTCTTCTACAGCACAAAGGGGGAATTTTAAGAAGCTGAGGCAGTGTAACTGAGCAGCAAAACGAAGGATTTGCATAAACTGCGAACCATAGAAATAACTGTGTGATTTGTACCATTCAGTAATCAACACTTCTCAAAAGGTATTATTCTGCCTTACAGCGTGAGCGTACCCAATCTGACAAGAGACCGATTTAATGTTGAAAAAACAAAAAAAAAGTGTTGATTAGAAGTGGTTAAGAATGTGCAATACACCTCTTCAGGGAAATGTACAAGATCACTGTTTATGTTTGTTACTGTTCATTCTTTTATCTCAGGCTGATATTGTAGCGCTGACAAACTGAAAGAAAAGAATCTTAGTCGTACAGTGCTTTTCACATGGCACATGTCACCCAAAGCGCTTCACACAAGGCAAGGGGATTTTTCATTCACTCCATACTCGGTGGTGGTAAGCTCCTGTGAAGCCACAGTTGCCCTTGGGGTAGACTGACGCCAACGAACCCTTTGACCAAGTACTAACCCTTAGCTTTGGGCATTCATAAGGTGATATAGAGCAGGTAAAAGTCTAAAACATGGACGGGCTTCGGCATGTATTGTGATGTTTCCAACACAGAATTGTTCCAACAAGGTCTGGTACCGTTTCGATCCGGTGGGAATTTAGAACAGAACCAGAACACGTTTTTTTCCTGTACTGATTAATTTTCCATATAAGAACAAACGGACAAGTGCTGGGCGATCGAACGACAAAAACCATCTGACTCCTGTGGCAATCTGCTGTTTCGGTGCCGTCACCATATCCACTATCATTGAACTAATCATAGTAGAACGTGTGAACTTTCAGACGCAGCTGATGGCTTTAGTCACTTCTTAAAAGACATTATGAACACATGTGAACTGAAATCAAATCAAAATCCTGATGACGGCCCTAAGGAATTGTGATTTTTTTTTTGGCATGGCACTCATCACTGAAGTAGAACAAAGCATCAACACTTTTTTTGGATCTTCAGGAAAACAACCTCATCCAACACACGAGGCCTCAACCAAGTCCCACTTCATCTCCACATCTGTTGCACTTCAATAATTACATTATTTCAAGAAGGGTGCATCCCAAACTCTGGTTGGCTTTCAGGGAGTGGACAAATGATAAGGCACCGCAGGGAACTGGGAGGTAACACTGTGGAAAGCGCCTGAGAAATTGCTTTTACCACCTTTCCCCAGCTCTCAGTAAAACTCGCGCCCCTCCTACAGCCGCATGCAGGAGCCCTTTTCTATTAAATTACACTTTCCACCTACTGCTCGGCTTTGGGAGTACTTCATTTTCCTATACATCTTTGTCATGCTAAGTCGTACTGTAGAAAATGCCATTGGATTCTTATGCAGGAGGGATTAAGCTACTCAAGAGGAAGAACAGGCGAATTAGGGGAATCCTGATCGGGATAACAGATCTGTGTGGATCCGTGACCCAGTTTGGCCTCAAGAACAGGCAGCTGGAAAAAGCTGCTGGAGTGAGTGGGCAGCACATTCAAAATATCAAAAACTTTATTTCTTGTAAAGAATACAAGAATAATAAAATAATTTGATTAGGTATGTCACAATCAGCATTTTGTTATTTTTAGTATATTAAATACTTTTATTCATGGGCCTTTCAATATTCTCAAGGTTACAAAAAAAATGCTGGAAGCAGAAATAACTCCAGACCAGAGTAACACTCGGCTATAGTAACGGCTATTTGTCAAAACAACCATGAATGGATAGGGTTTACTTTTAGGAAGCATTCGACTCTTTCTCAGTGCCCAGAACGCTCTAATGAGGATATGAAACAGAAGACACTTGAAAATAGCTTCAGAGACAAAAAAAAAGAAAAAAAAGAAAGACAAACTTGTTACGCCATTCAGGCCAACAATGTTCTTTTCAATTTGGTTACTGCAGATGGCATTTCAGAGACTTAGCTTTTCCAATAGTCAGAGCCTAACTATGACTCAACAAGTGATTAGAAACATAACTACAGCAGTGTAGAACTTTCACAAGAAGTATCTCAGCTATTAACAAAAACACATGAACCTGCGGCATAACTGGACAAAACCAGGACATACATTTAAAACTAAAACGCACGGTGACTTACTTAACTTATCAAATGCCAAGCCATTTAATAATTCTGCACTTTTGGTCATGTAATTTCCCACAGCTAATGGAGTCTCTTCCTTACCTGTGTCTGTTCTCGTCGTGTCCTCCCTGTCCATGTATGACCACCTGTCCCGAGGCGTGCTTCCCCTCTTTGGGAGAGTCAATGTGTGGGATGAGCACGTCCTCCAGGCCCAGGTCGAAGCGCTTGTGCTTAGAGTTGTCCGGGAGGAAGAAGAAAGCCCCGAAGCATAGCGTAATGAAGGCACTGAGGATGAGCAGCAGGATGAACTTCTCCGAGAGCCTGAGAGTGGCTCTGTGGTGGGGGAACGAGGAGGCGCCCGGTGAGAGAGTGGGTATCCTGCGGCCAGACAGCGGCAGGAGGGCTGGAGTGGTCATGTTCGACACTCTGCAAGTGGACTCAGCACAGGGAGGGGATCAGGGGTCAGAGGGGGGTGGGTCTAACACTGCCACAGGTGTTGTCGTAGCAGCATTCACTGTCCGTGCCACGTTATTATCTCATGCCAGCAGTGACAAATCCAGAAACCAGGCAGAACAAGGGCTGTAGTCCCACGGTGATGGAGGTCAGCAGGACAACTGTCATGGTGAGTCTGAAAAGAGCATTCAAATATTTTACTAAAATGGAAAAATGTGAAACTATTTAGGTCTTAAAGCAGCACAATTTGAGGAAAAAACTTGCAATAGTGATAGTGAAGATTTGCAATTTATGTTTAAGAATAAAACATAAGTCGGCAGTATTAACACTTGAGAGAAGACTGAAATATTAACTCAACTAAAAGCACATGCATTTAAGAACATGGTGGCAGAGGTCTAAACTACAGGGTGAGCAGATGTTCTACATTAATCATCTTGGATTGAAACAGATGTGTTGTTTCCACAGGATATAATATATATTATGTGCTCAATTATGTTGCCCGACTCTGTCTATAAAATAACCGGTGTAATGTGAGCACAAAAGGTAATATCTGATTAAATAGAGCTGAAAACACACACCGGTACGTGCGCTTCATGACTTTACATCAAGTTATTGACTCGAATATGGGTTCGATATTGTGCCGAAATGGGGCAGGATAGAGCAACAACAATGTAATCGAAGTCAAAGTGATCCATGTTCAGCTTTGACATTACTCAAATCTACTGTAACGTGCATGTTTTGTTTTTTATTTCAGGGTAAAAGGCTTACTGGAAAATCCTAACTGGTTCGCCGCGTTACGCTTTAGGACAAGAAATGAAATATCTGTTTTTGCTAAGCATCTGTACAGGCGAGGGCTTTAAAATGCTCCCTTTAAAAATAAGAGGTCGTGGAAAAAATACCTTGGGGTAAATTCCCCTGTGGCATTTCTGTAGAAAACCGTATTTCAGGCTGGGAGTGTTTTGCAGTAGCTTTCCATCGAGGCTGTTGCTACGATGTGCTCACAGTCCACACTGAATACCAAGTTCATTCCCTGACAGTGGTAGTCTGTGAGATGATGATTAGCTCATACATAATGCTAGCTAGCAACGAGTGGCTAACTTCACAAGCCTACGTGTAAATATAACAAGGCAGGGATCCACTAAAGCTAATGATGCAAAGGAATGGTCAACCATGCCTGTAAAATACTTTAGCTCAGTAACAGTCTATGTCCTCGCATATGTGCTGCTGATGTTAGCTATTAGCATATGTGGCTAAGGCTAGCTAGCTAGTTATCAATTGACAGAAGCGGTCTCTTGCGCTGCATCACCTCCTTTCTCATTTGCTCGGTGAAACGGGAGAAAAGCGCTGCCCGTCAGGGATCCCGGTCCATGGTTTGGTAGCACAGGCTGTGCCAGG
This sequence comes from Neogobius melanostomus, assembly GCA_007210695.1. Taxonomy (NCBI): domain Eukaryota; kingdom Metazoa; phylum Chordata; class Actinopteri; order Gobiiformes; family Gobiidae; genus Neogobius; species Neogobius melanostomus. The sequence goes on from VHKM01000049.1 coordinate 3,859,123, forward strand.
TGTCCTCATATCCGTAAATGTTACACTGTCCGATGAGGGAGCCGTCAGATCATAGCCACAAAGCCGTGGAGGTCCGCGGACTTCAAGAGCATGAACGGCCGCACTGTGGAACTGCTGCGGCGGACTGTGACTGACTGGAGCCGCCGCTGTTGTGAGATCCAGCGCCGCCTCTGTTAGGGACGGTCTCACACTTACCCTACATACAACAAATCCTTGTAGTAATTAACCCACAAGCATATCAATCGGCAACTGGACTTTTGCACAATTCAATTATTATATTTGTTAATAATAATAATTTGAAAAAGGACACCTAATTTGTAAATACTGTTTAGTTGAAATTGTACTATATTGAATCATCATAGGTTATCAAAAAACACAAATGATTTAGGCTATTATAGAAACAAAAAGGCAATCCAGTGTAACCATGTTTTGTTAATTTTATATCCACACATCTTTCTTCTTGTCTTAATTTTCCCCCTGCATTGCAGAAAATGAAATGATATAGGCCTAGCTACTGTGTAGGGCCAGTCTGACATAATTTGTGAGGGAGAAAGGAATACATCATCATAAAGAAAGTAACTGCTACATTTGGTAATTTTACTATACTTTGAATCTGTCATGTTTTTAACTCACATTGCATTTTGGAAAAGTTAGGGACTATCTGACAATGCTCATGCCTGCATGCAATTTCAGTCTAATAGCCCACTGTCAACTGCTTGTCTGAATTATTACTTCATTAATATTGGCCTTCAGAAACAATAGGTCTAAGTTTTTATTTTTTATATGGCAACTTTAGCTATTGGTAGAGAGCCAAAATCGACAACAATGGAAAAGGTAAAGTTTTACTAAAGTATATAGCCTTAAGTAAAACTTCAGGGGCATCACAACAGCCAAGACAATCATAGGGGTTCTCTACTTTATTAATGCCAGGTTTTGGGATAAACACACTTCATCATACCCTTTAAGCCTTGACAATGCTCCATCTTTTCTCACAGCATAAAAACAGTGCCCATTATTAGACAGGTGTCGCTTCTTCTGCTTCTGTCTCTGGCCACAAGCCCAGCCCAAAACCTGTCTAAGCTTTTTCTCTCACTGAAGGCTGTAATTTGTTAGACACCTCAGCTATGACACTTTCCCAGCAGCAAATGTGTTTGCTTTTCAGTGGTAAGGCTTAAAGGGCCACCAAAGTAGGAAACCATAATTTGCCATAGCGTAACTCGTAACACACTTTTACCACTGTAGATTACATGGTTGAGACATAAACATACAACACACAATAGGACCAAAGTAAAGTTTGTTCTAATGACAATGCAAAACACAGGAACAATTTTCAAAGCTTTAAATAAATATATTGCAAGTTTGTTGAAGAGTGGCTGTTTTCAGGCTATTGCCTTTCCGTGTTATAGCCTTATTGCATGTCAGTTGTAAGTGCGCAGAAAATATTGGAAACACCTGGAAGAATAGTCAACAGAACTACATTGTTTTATAGTCTTAGCAACACCTCCAGGGTGAGAGACCTTTTGGATCCAAAGAGTCGATTATCCCCGAAAATAGAAGAAAAAATGTTCTTAATATTCGCAACTAATTTTGATTTTTGCATTTACTATGAAAGAAAAAAAGACTAAACCAGAAAACCAAGACCAAGAAAAACCAAGAAAATTGGGTCCAGAGAAATAGTGACTCCAGACTAGACTATAGGACTGAAGTATGTCTAAACCAGGCTCTCACATTTTGCTCGGGCATGTAATTTATCTTACAATCAGTATACCTAATTGTCCCCATTTAGGGGAATTTGTCCTTTGCATTTGATCCATCATTCATTCCAGTGCATCGGGGTAACCTGTCAGGAGTAGTGTAAAGTGCCCAAGGGGCCTATCTCCAGATCTTGAGCTAGGATCTTGATAAGGATTACCTAGCTGGAGGTTTTAGTCTGAGACACATGTTTTGGATCAGATCATTGGAAACCACAGTGCCCTTAATAAAAACTCACCAGATATTACAGGAACACGCTTACACAGAAAGGCCCCAACTAGTGCGAACGTGCGGACTTTCCTGCTGTGACCCGTTTTGTGAATTAAAAAAACAGAGAAGTTTACAAAGTCTCTTTTTTATGCTTTGTTTTGGCACTTAAAACACTCCATAAACCAAAGCTCTGGAGGCTGTTCGTCGACACTGACAGTGGCTGCCCATACATTACAGTGTTCTACCAGAGTAGTTTAAAGTCCAGCCATAAACACAGCCATGGTGTTTTGCTGAGTACAGTCACAGACCCCAGTGTCCATCATTACACAGTCCTTGAGCCTGGCCTTCACCACAGTGGCAACAACAGGGCTTGAGGGGCACTGTGATTTACAGCGTTTCCCCCTCAGTGAGTGAATTAGAGCTAAAGTCCTACCTTGACAGAGGCCTCACCATGCAGCTCTGCAATACGGACCACACACAAAATGCAAAAAGAGCTGAGCAAACACAAAAACACTGACAGTTAAGGAAAATATGAGGGAGGGTGTCTTCTGCTTCGGTGCATTTGTGATGATCATTGTCAAGGGGATAGCCATTGGACTGGTGAGGAATTTATCATACATTTCACACAAAGACTACACACTCTCAAGTTTATGGAGTGGAAAATCAAAATGTCAGGAAAAAAAGAAGCAGAAGCAGATCTCAGAAATATCTAATCATAATGTATAACCTGAGTTACATAGGTGTCATTTGTGTTGAATGCACAATTGCAGAGTGTACTATGACAGCTCATTCAGTTTTTAATTTGCCAGATGAAAAATGGTGACTAGATATGTGAAGGGAATTAATTAAAGGAGTATGGTTTGGAGCATCATTGTCCAATAGAAGATAACCTGCCAGACTTTATTCTATTGTGTTGTATAAATGAATTACTAGATATCAAACTGAATCTATGACTGTAGGGCTGCCCTGACAAGTATAGAAAGTGTACTTTGTTTCTCCTAAATCATTAAAGTAGTTAACACTTATAGCTACCATTATTTGTTGTAACCTGGTAGTCCCAAAACCTTTGTTTTTTCGATTGCACTGATCAGGCGAGTGAACAGTTTTTGTTATTGCATTACGGATCCGGTGCTTGCTAGTTGCTACGTGTGGAAGTCATTGACTGTATGGTGGTGAAAGTCATAAGATTGAAGTCGTGGTTTGAGTGTCAAAGTGTATATTACCAATGTCCTGTGTCTATCAGGGCAGTACAAGGGCAGTCTTCACCTCTGGCTCTGTTCAGTGAGAGTGCTAAAGAAACGTGTGTCTCAAGTGTCAATCCCACGGTCTGGTGGTTGTAACGGCATACAGTCCCCACAAGTGCCCCTGCATTTCGCTCTGTTATGTGACATTGTGGTTAATGGTGCAGCAGAGCGTTTCTTTCGTACACTGCCATCACCACCAGTGATTATGAGTTTCTGTGAAGAGGAAGAGTGTTTGTTCACATGAATGCATCTTATAGAAGTCAGTATGAGCACAGAATGACTTGCACTCCATTCTCCGTAAGATTAGCCTTATACAAATTTTGTGAGTGCTCATTTAAAGAAATTTCATCAAAACTGCGCAGACTGCATTGTCGATGATGCTGCTGCAGGATATGACTCCAAATGCAATAAAGAGCAGCCATTGAGTCAAGCTTTTCATAAAACTGGTTTGAGGATTTGTTTCCATGACAAGACCGAAGTCTGTACTCATGAAGCAATGTCATGTATCATGGCATGCCAATCACTTCTTTCTTTCTTTTTTTCCAGCATAACATGTTTGACCCATTCAGTGATGTCAGCCTATGGCAAATATCTACAAAATCTTAGTTTTGCTGAAATTGTTGAATATACAGTATTCTTATGTGCTTTAGGTGTGAAAATAGGCCAACTTACAGACAGGGTTTTCAGCACAGTGGCAGCATGAGAAATTGAATTGTACCTTTGGTGACAATGATGGGCGAAGATGACCTCCCAAACACCGCCAGAGCTGCCCCCGTCTTCAGGTCTGGGTGACACTGCTCTTCATTTTTATAGTGGACACTCTGCTGCTGCTATCACTTTATTAAGAAATTGAGGCATGGCTCACAGCATAGCCAAACAAGTGGACTCTTCACTCCCCAGCACTGGACTGGATCTCCTGGTTCCAAACAAACAGGCTTTATGGCATTCTAAGTGCAGTATTGTGAGCTAGTTAGGCCCCACTCAGAGCTCTGTAAATGTATTATACTGGTGGCATGGGCTTTACCTCTTTGTCTCTAATGGAGTTACACAGTGTTCAGTCTGAGTGACCTGCCCTCGCAAAACAGAGGGTCACAGCTCATGAATACAAAGGCAACCTATAGGTTTCTTAGAGTGGAGTGAAGGTGAAATTAATTTTATAAAGTGATTTGGACAAGTCACTTCAGGTCAGGATGTTGGTACAGTAGGTAATATTATGAATGTGATGAAAACATGGGATTTTAAACATATTTTTCTGAGAGAAAGTGAAGGACATTTTGCAAATTGCCAAAATAATTTCCCTTTCGCACATGTCTCTCACAATTTCAAAAGTAAAGTTTATCGGCTCATCCATTTGTTTGGCATTTTTATGAGCTCCTGTATCTAGCTGCATTTTTAAATCTGGAGCCTTTTGAAGTACTTACCTTCATGTTATTTTAAAATATTCCTTTCAAATAGTCCTTGCCATCCATAACTGAAATGATGGGACTGTGCAATATACTGGTTGGTTTGCAGAGATGCTTCATCTGTGGATGAGCACTGTCAGGTGCTGTCACAACATGTGCACCTCCGTCTCCATCATCTCCAGTAGACATTCTGTTCTACGTCCTTGCCCCACTTTTAGATCCATAAGAGGAAGATTCATTAAACACAGTCATGGATGAGCTCTTTTGCCCCTTTTCAGCCATATTCAATCACATTGTACCATAAAACCATTAATTATTGCACAAACAGTTAATGTCGATGGGCACTGCCTATTATTCTGAGCGAGATATGCTGTGTATGGACATTAAAGAGGTGGGTCAATCATTAAACTATAAGTGGAGAATTGGCACATTGGGGGCGACAGTGGCGGAGATAATCGAGCGGGTTGTCTTGTGATCGGGGGTCGGCGGTTCGAATCCCACAGGTGCACACTGTCGTTGTGTCCTTGGGCAAGACACTTTACCCTCTTTGCCGCCAGTGTCTGTGAACTCTGGTGTATGAATGAGAGTGTGAATGGGTGACTGGTTCCTTGATGTAATACACTTTGAGTGCCTAAAGCAGGTAGAAAGGCGATATATAAATGTGACCATTTACCATTTCACAGAGGGATGAATAAAACAGATCACAAGAGTTGTCTATAATAATTATGACCCCTTTGGGAGGCAATTCTTAACATACAACCTACACATGGAGTATGTGCCACTAAAACATTAAAAGTAAACATAAAACATACATAAATGTTTCTTGACTGAGGGACAGAGTTGGATCATTATGCCTGGCTCTCTCAATTACAAGGTACATTACTTGAGAGCTCAATGCCGCATGAAGGAGCTTTATGAGATTTGGCAGCAGTCCCTCTCCCCAGGGTTCATGGTGATGGCAGGAGCCCTGTCGTTAGCTACATACTGTCATTGTTCAATTTGGCGTGTGCGGGAGATGGCTGCGGTCCCAAAACACTGCCCGTGTCCACTGCAGTTAAGAAGGAAGGGAAATAATGATAAATCAATATCAATGGCCTGTTATGGAAGTCATTTCTAGTTAAGTATATCTTGATGTCTCTGTCTGAGATAGATACAAGACTGTGAGTCATTAATGCGATGGCAAAAAACTAGTGTTGGTCTTTGGGAGGATGGGGGAGAGGGACAGCGGCTCAGTGGTAGAGCATTCACCCACTAATGTCCAATGTTTGTAAGTTTATCAGCTTTGGTTAGTGCATATTGAGTGTTGTGTCCTTTGGCAAGACACTGCACCTGCCTTGCTTCCAGGTTCTATGTTATGAGTCTAATATATGCAAGAAAGAAACTATATAACATGATGGCTGAGTGGTTAACTCACAGCAAGAGGGTCCCGGATTCAATCCCGAACCCTGTGGGCCTTGAGCTCTCTGGATGGATTTCCTGCGGGTGCACAGATGTTCCCCATGACCCCTTGCACAATCCTCCAGCCAAATGTTTCTGACCATACTCCTGGCTCAACATCTGGAGATGGGCCCCAGCGGAATTTACGAATGACTCAAAAAGCTGACATATTCTGTTGTAATGACAAATAAAAGGCCAACAATGAATACTCACTATAACAGTAAGTACTCACACAGTACCTCTTTATCCATTTAGAGCTGGGAGTGGACTAGTGCAATGTAGTTTTTATGCAATTTCTATACCTACACCCTACCCAGAGTATTGGCTTTATAAGTAAGTGCCAATCCTGAATTATTAAGTTTGAAATCATTCAAATAAACGTAATGTATAATCTGAACATTTTACCCAAAGGGTGGAGTTTTAATTATTTGTCAGACCACTGATTTATTCAATATGCTCAATCAACTACAGATTGATCAGGCAGGATACAGCTAGGTAACTATAAAGTAAGTACCTAAGTGCTTTATTTGTCATTGTCATTGTACAAGTGTAGTTGTGTTCAGGTGTTAGTCCTGAGCCGCTGACTGAGCGCGCTGTCACTGTGGGCCAACCTGACCAGCATGTTTTTGGAAGTCAGGGAAACCGAAGCACCCGGAGAAAAAAAGTAAACACTGTAACTTCCAGATGAGCAAAGACATGTTCATCAAATGTTCAAGTTAATATTTTTTCTTAAATCACACAACACAGTTAATAATGCAGTTTAATCAGCCTCTTAGTTCAGCAAAGATGTTGGAGCCCATGATTTCAGGTGTTTTTGAAAGCAGGAAAAGAAAAGTTCAAGTAGATACATGGTCAGTATTTCTGAATGGGGTAAAGGGAAAGTAGTTGTACATCTCCACCTGCTGGAGTGAACGGGTATTGTGTAACCTTTACACTTGGAAGCATTTAATGTAAATTATATACTAGTGTGTAGATGAAAGTTTTGATAGCAAAGGTGATTCTTGAATTTAGAAATAAAAGCGTTTAGGCCCCCCCAGAAAATGTTATTGAAAAGGGAGACAAAGTTGAAAGGCATGAAAAACATTTTAATTGAACAGCTACGTAATCACAGTATTACATGAGTACCATGTGCAGAGGTACCATGTTAAATACAGATAACATCCAAAGAAAATTACAAACAATAGCAAAGTTTGAAGTGAATTTAGAAAAATAGAGGCAAATAGATAGAAAAATGCTAAACGGTTTATTTTGTTATTGTTATGTTAGTTTATCAGTTGCTTGCTGGCTCTTAAAAACACGTATTTATTAAAGTTTGTATAGTTTTTATTAGATCCGTACTGGCACTTTCTCTGCAAATGAAGTTCCTAAAGGATGAATACAGTGAATTTAACTAGATGCATTTAACTTTTCACCATCTTGTACAGAAACGACTCCAGTGTATTGTTGAATAAAAGGCACCTTGGACGAGCGCTGACCGACATTAATTAGGCTAATGCCATATTAGGTCATGAATGTTGTGCTCCTCTGCGGCCTGGCTTTCATCACCTTGACATTTGCCGCATGCATTTCTTTCAGAGCTCCACAGTCCTCAGATGGCCTCGAGCAGAAACAGCATTTAACACACTCTCGGGTAAACACTCGGACCGCTCTGCTGTACTGCCACAACACGACCAGTGCGGCTTCCCTGGGTGTCCCTTATGGCCATGACCACAGCCTTTAAATCCACCTGACAGACACAACAGAAATGTTAGATATGTAATTGGAGTTTGGAAAATATATCTGCTTGAAATGTTTCTGACAATGCTTAAAGGTGCATTAGGCATTTGTGTGGGGAAAAAAGTTGATATTGTGTGTATTTGACCTCGTAGTGGAAGGTTTCCACTGCTGACAGACCCTCTCATCAGAAAACCTACAAAACAATCCTGGAGTAAAGGCGCCATGCTGACCACTCATACAGCCACTGGGTCACAAATATGCAGAAATATTAACTTTTTTTTGCATAAGTTGCATAATGCACCTTTAAGATTTACATTTGATATTTATGAATAAAATCACGATCCAGTTCATTGTGTGCATGGCCAAAATCTTTAATATATGAGAGAGGAATGGAATATGAATGTCAAAAGCATGTACTATATAGAGCTAAGCAAATTTTAAGCATAATGTTTGGAAAGGATATTGTACCATGTAGCTTGCTATATAGTTACACTATATATTTTATGTAAGTATAATCAAATAAAATTCTATCAAAAATACATAAATATATATTTTTCTGAACAGTGAGCAGCAAGTAGAAAAAGTGTTTATTTTTGCATTAAGCAGAGAGGATGGTTATGGCCATGTAATGCAGCCTGCCTGACAGTCTACAGTCTGTTGCTGCTGATATTGCTGCACAGAGCCCAGCAGCAGGTTCAGGTGTTGTGTGACATACCTGGCATAGTTCCCGGGCAGCCACAGCGAGCCTCTTTGGATCCTCCACTGGAGCAGAAAGAACAGCAATGAAACGTCCCGCTGTGGCGCCTCAGCTTCCTCTTTATGTTCAGGTTGAATGGGGATCCCTAGAAACATGACAGGGGTGCTCAACTGTTTTCATAGCAGCAAAGCATAAATGAGACAAAATTGGACATTTTCAAAAATATAAAAGGAATATGCGAAAGTTTGACAAAAGAAAAAGTTAAAGGCAGGGCTTTAGTGGGTCTGATCAGGCAAAAATAAATATTGTTCACTTTGTGATGCAAGCGCTAAATTTGGCAGGAAGCTCTCTGGATCCTGCTCATTCAGGAAAAAAATAAAACAAACAAAAATTACTGAAAAAAATAATTCAAGAATATATATATTTTTTATGCTAGTATTATTTGAAACTGTAAAGCCCAGCCCCAATAATGATATTTCATTAATATCCTCATCACATCAGCATATTTTGTACCATATTTCATTACCCAGTCACAAAGTATCTGTGAGTGTTATCAGATCTTTTTGGGGTCAAAACTTGTTTAGCTCAAAAAGCTCCATTAATTGGGATTGTTTTTTTGTTTTGTTTTTTTGTTTTTTAAACAAAAGTATGTAAGTAGGATTCATTATGACGATCATACAGTCAATAATTGGCTTAAATTAAAATTAATGCTCAGCATTAGAGATATGATCACTTTTTGTTCAATGCCGTCTGTTTACAAAACACTAGTTCAGAACGCTGCCTTCAGGTTGTACATCACTGCACGAAAAGGTTAGCAATATTATATTTGACATTACATGAATAAATGTCAAGCTGCACAGCAATTGGAACACAAAACGTAAACCATTATGTTGTACCTTGACGTGATGGGTTTTGACACAGACCCACAAGGAGTAAGGTCCCGGCTCTTCTGGTGTGTATGAAACAATATAGGTCCCATCATTGTTGTCCACCACTGATGCCACTGTTGTACTAAGATAAAGACATACAGACAAACATAGAATGAATGCATTCAATTAAACAAACTTGACCTTTTAGGTTTTATATAATTTGTTGCCCAGTGGTTCACAAACATTTACACGAACTTCCACCATAGAATGAATGTGCCTTTCCAAGTATCAAGCTCCAACAAGATCAAACTCAGGTCTTCACTGCCCTGAATCTGCTCTAATAGGACGAAATCAAGACTTTAGTAGTTCTAAACAAGGACAAAATCTTTATTAAAGCGGTTAAAGTCTAGCACTGCAGAGGATGCCATCTTAAGCACTTATACTGTGAGAACCGATGTTGTAAATGGTTTGAGAAACAATATTAAATATTAAACTCACCAGCTTCGCTTTTCTTTGTGGGCAATGCTGACCACTATATGCTCTCCTCCTCGGGTTAGCTGGTCCCCTCCTGAGTCCCGACAGACCAGAGTAAAGTGTCCGGACTGGCCTACGCTACACTGCAGCAGTCCTGTAGTAAAGCAAAATCATTATATTGTTATATTGTAGCACTGAAGGCAGCCAGCTAGGTTTCCTCCGGGTGCCATGTTTTCCCCGACCTCCAAAAACATGCTGGTCAGGTTGACCCACTGTGGCGGCGTGGCTCAGTCGCAGCGACTCAGGACTAACACCTGAACACTATTTGTTGTACGCTTGTACAATGACAAATAAAGCACTTACTTACAAGTCACCTAAACACACAAGGTACTGCAAGGTATCTACATTATCCAAATAGAAAATATGTATTTCATTACAAAACCTAACTTTTTTCTTTTCTTTACTTTTTTTTAATTCAACAAAACAAAACAAAAAAACGGTACACAAACTAATATAACAAAGATCAACATAAACCATTTTTTATTTCACTTTGTATGTCTTTCCAATAATTAATTTTGGACAGTCCCCAAAATATGCGAGTGTGGTCTCCTTTTTTGATTATTTTTTGTTTATTTGGTAGGAACAGATACAAAAACATACAAACTGTAAGGCAGCGGTCTAATGTATGCATATTAATGCTTAGAGCCAACGGAAATTTGCAGCATTTGTCCCTACATAGGCTTTTATTTATATAGGACACATATTACTTTTTATTTAACCACCACAAGGCATAGGTCGCAACATACAAGTATAATTATTAATATTCTAATCTTCATCTTCATTTAGCACAGTAAAAAAAAAAAAAAACTGATTATACTACAGGTCAATTAATAACCAACAGCACTGGACAAACACACAGGTGGCTGCAACAATAAATGTGTTGCATGATAACTTTCACGGGGCAGGAGAGTCCACCGTTGACATTAGTAGTGGAATTATACGCGGGCGCATCCCTGGAGGTGTAGCGATTCTTTGGAGCAAACGACTTGACTCTTGCGTCACTGTGAATAGACTTGAAGTGGACTGGTGTATTGCAATACGTTTAACTCATGACGGCAAGGATTGTGTTGTTCTGAATGTGTACACCCCGTTTGAATGTCATCTTAATGAAACTGAATATCTTAATAGGCTTGCTTTTATGAATTCCTTTATCCAGGATAATAAGTGTTCTAATGTGTTTGTTATTGGTGATTTTAATGCAGATATTGCTGATGGAAGGTCACTTTTTGCTAATCACTTAAACCAGTTTTGTGAGGATAATGGGGTCATTCTGTCATCCAAAGTCCATCTGCCTGCTGATAGTTTTACATATGTTAGTGAGGCATGGCATACAACCTCTTGGTTGGATCACTGTCTTGCTACAGCTGATGCACACGCCTCACTGACAGACATGAACATTTTTTATGAGCTAGCTACAACTGATCATATACCTTTTGGGATTGAAATTAATTTTCATGCTCTGCCTTTGACAGTAAGTCATGACAATCAAAGTAGTTGTTACGTGGACTGGAACTCCGTTACACAAGAGGAAATAGTATCCTATTGTGTCCGTACAGAGAGCCTACTTGGTAACATCTATATGCCTAGAGAAGCAGTCATGTGTAGAGATAGTATGTGCCGGAACCCTGAACATATTTCAGCTATTTGTTCTATATATGATGACATAATGAAAGCACTAATTGTTTCAAGCAAATCCTTTCACACATGTAAAGTTAAAAAGAAAGTTAAACCTGGATGGAATGCTCATGTGGCTGAATTTCATACAAAGGCACGTGAGGCATTCTTTGAGTGGACATTGGCAGGAAGACCAAGATTTGGGCCAGTGTTTGAGCACAAAAAAGTCACCAATGCTCAATATAAATATGCTCTTCGTTACATCACAAAAAATGAGCAAACAATGAAAGCTGACTCAATGGCCAGAAAACTGCAGTGTAACAATGCATTTGAGTTCTGGGAAGATGTCAGGGCCATGAACACTAAGGTTTCCTTGCCATGCGTGGTTGATGGCATCTCTGGCACTGGTAATATATTGGAACTGTGGCGGCAACATTACGCTATGTTATTTAACTGTGTTCAGAGTGACCCTCATTGTATTGATGATGTTGATAGTTCAGATGCTATCTTATGTCAAGATGTCATCAAAGCTATTTCAAATTTGTCAGATAATAAAGCCAATGGGGCAGATGGTGTTTCAGCTGAGCACTTAAAGTTTGCGAGTGCAAGGTTAGCTCCTTTGCTCTCCATCTGCTTCACAGCTTTTTTGCCCATGGGTTTTTGCCTGATTCCATGCTCACTGTCTTGTTAGTTCCTGTTTTAAAAGATAAAGCTGGCAAGATTGGCTGTTCAGACAATTATAGACCAATAGCATTGGCCAGTATTGTGTCTAAAATCGTTGAATCAATTTTGCTGGACAAAATATCTAAGTTTATTTTGTCGTCAGATTGCCAGTTTGGTTTTAAAGCTAAGCTGGGCACAGACATGTGTATATATGCCCTTAAAGAAATTATTGCTAAATATAAGGGTCAAAACTCCTCAGTTTTTATGTGTTTTTTAGATGCCTCTAAGGCTTTTGACAGAGTTAACCACAGGAAATTATTTATTAAACTAATTCAGAAAGGTGTTCCCAAATTCATTGTGCGGATCTTGATCTACTGGTATGCTCAGCAAAAGATGCAGGTTAAGTGGGGAACAGTGTGTCTGCTCCATTTAAGGTCAGCAATGGGGTCAGACAGGGGGCATACTATCCCCGATTCTCTTTAACTTGTATCTGGATGATCTGTCTACAAGACTTAAGGCTTGTAGTACTGGATGTATAGCTGGTAACCTTGTGTTAAATCATTTGTTGTATGCAGATGATCTTGTTGTGTTCAGTCCAAGCACTGCTGGGCTGCAACAGTTACTTAACATTTGTTCAAGCTATGGCCTGGAGCATGACATTAAATATAATGCAGTGAAAAGTTTGGTTATGATCTGTAGAGCCAAGGAGGATAAGAAGACATCATATCCTGATTTTTATTTGTCTAATGCAAGGCTTCATGTTTCAAACAAAATAAAATATCTTGGGCATATATTGACAGAAGACTTGTCTGATGATGCTGACATAAACAGGCAATGTAGAACGTTGTATGCCCAGGCAAACACGCTAGCGCGTAAATTTGGCTTTTGTACGGACAAAGTGAAAATGATGTTGTTCAAATCATATTGTACACCTCTGTACACAGCGCACCTTTGGTCGAACTATAAAAAGGAACATTGCAAAGGTTGCAGGTGGCCTATAACGACGCTCTGCGTGTGCTTCTCAGGAGGCCGAGATGGACCAGTGCGAGTGAGATGTTTGTCACTGCTGGAATAAACACGCTGCAAGCCACACTGCGGACGCTTATGTACCGTTTCATATGTCGTTTGAATAAGTCTGTTAATACAGTAATTGGTTCATTGGTTGATGTCACCTGTAGTGCCATTCGCTATCAGTCGCTAATGTGGAGGCACTGGTATAGCTGTCTTTTTAAAGGGACTGTGTAATTTATTTGTTTGTAGTTTAATGTTGTTTGTGATGTCGCTGTCTTTTTGGACCTTGAGTCCGTAATAAACTTGAATTGAATTGAATACCTACATGCAAAATAAGAGGTTTTAAAACTGAGCTTATTCACTGGTCAGGTGCATTTGTAGTTTCATATAAATAAATGAATTAACAAAAAACTCCCATTCAACAAATCAAGATATTCATCAGCTTCAGGTTTGCTCCAAAGCTAACATAATTTGCACTCTCATCTATGATTAATGCAGTTTGGTATTTGGTTTTCAGAGTCTAATAGGTCTGGGATAACTAATGACGCTACTGTTAGGGTTCTTCAGCATGTGCCTCCCAGCAGCTGTGGTTCGGCCTGTTTAGAGACAGGAAGACTAATCGCTTCCACTTGTTCCGATGATTGTTTTTAATTTTTCAATAGGTTGTGTTCATGCCATTATAAAGAGACAATACTTTAACATTGAGATGGAGGGCAGGCTAAAATTTTGTGACAGTAGCAACAGTATAGTCCGCCTTTAATTGTCAAAAGGCAGATGTTTTGACCTGGTTTATGGTCAACAGACCTATCAAAGTGCAACAAAACCCGTCTTCTCTGTCAGCGAAAATGTCACTAATTATATGATCAAAAAATGGTGACATACGTCCATCGCAGAGTTGCAAATATTGTCAGCTGACAAAACTTTAAGTCACAAGATTAATGTTGTCATATGGCAAATCTAATCCCTAACAAAAATCTAAAGTATAAGGATCAACATGAATTTTGCATCTGGATATTTCCTTCAAAAACAATAATTCACCAATAGAGTTAAATATAAGCCACGGCAGTGCACACAACATGAAGTTATAACTTGTATCATTTTATAAACTTGTGAATTAAACCCAATAGCTACAGAAAAATGCATCAACAATTCCAACTGGTAGAGCAACCTGGCTCACTGATATCAGACAAAATAATTGGGTGAATGTTCTGCCTCGTAAGCAGCAGCTGTCCACATAACGGACACAGCTGTTCCTCATGTCACCTGAGCAATGAGCAAATTCAAACTGCTTAACACTTGCAAAAAGAAAATACAGAAACACAATGTATGTAATGAGAAACCACAGTTCTATTTCAACAATGCCTGGGCAAGCGTCTCTACTACTTGAGAAATAATCTTTTGAACTATTAAAAAGGGACTTGAGACCGCTCCCAATACAAGTGGAAAAAAATAGAATTGGAGCGATACATATAAAAATCTAGGCAGGCATGTTGATGTTCATAATTGCAATGTGTATTTCTTCAGCAAAGTGTTTATTTGGTTCCCTACCTTTTTGATTCCATGCTTACAATAATGGTAGTTTTCAAATTTGCTAAAACATCTGCATTTTCATCTTAAACTACTTCTGTTTAACACTGAAACAATGAAATACAAATTGCCTCTTTTGTCATATTGACGAGTTCTTGTCCCTCTGTAGTGACTCCATCCGGGATTTAAAATACACTGTTGCCACATTTCTCTGTAATGCACGTGTTTAAGTGTAAACATCCCCCAGACCCCAGGAGCATTCCTTCTCCTCCAAAGGAATTTCCACAAAACAATAGTCTTTAACAGAGTCTGTCGTTCCACACTGTTCCTCCCCCTACACAGTCACACCAGCTGTAACTCGCATCAGAGATTTGGCACTGAAGTATGTGTATCATGTACTATAGAGTCTTCCTAAGACAATAACATGAACAGGGAGGCCATTAACCCGGCCATTCGAAAGCACTTATGTTTTGTGTATTTTCTTTAAAGCCAGCCATCGACAAATGGAAAGATAAAACTGAGGAGTATACAAAAGATACAGCAGAGATAGACAAACACCCTCCACTATAATCTTTCAAAGCAAAACCTTAAAGACATTTTCCACATAGGGTTGCCACCTATGTCTGACAAAAAACCTGGACATTTCGGCAACCCAATCAACCATTTTGCTTAAGCAGTGGCGCCCTTCACATCTAACCCAAACAAAAATGACCCTTCTACAGTGAAATTGGACATAACCTGTGATGGAGCTATATTGGTTTTGCTTTAAGTATTTACTTTGTGGTTGTGGTGGAAAGAGGACAGAAAATGTGTACTCACGTAAAAGTACAATTACATGGCTGACATTTTACTCAATTACAAGTACAAGAGTGAAGTATTAGTAACTTCACTCTTCATAGTGAACTGGTCTGAATCGTTTATCTCTAACAAGAATTATCTTTGCACAGATTAATTAAAAAATACATCAAAAATACAACAAAAGTGAGCCTTTTGATACATGAGGCCCAGTCCTAGTTTCAGCACAAGTTTAATATCAGACCTGAGCCAGTCTGTTTGAATAATAGACCTATGTTTAAATATCTCATACTATTTACCAAGCTACATTTCAACAACCACTATCCCTCAGTTAAGAATAATATAAGTCAAAGACAAACTGTCTCAAATGTTCTGTACTTGGTAGGTCTATTTAGGTAGATACTGATGTGAACAGCCTGCACTGAATCAGTTAAAAAGAGCTTCCTCTGTGAAGATAATGACAGGTCAGCAAAGCCTTACCTTCAGAGGCAGATCTACACTGAGCTGGAGTGTCCACTGTCAGCCTTCTGTCTTTGTCTTTCTAGGACCTGACCTGACAAATTATTCATCTGTATGATTGAGGTGCAAAGCGTTGTTATATTGAGATGCTAATGTTACCCACGTGGGGAGAGCTAGCTCCTGTAAACTCCTCCATATGTTATGTTCTGTGCCTGATTACTGACGCATATGTGTCCTAGTGTTTACAGTCTCTCTATCCCCTAAAAACAAACAGAGCCACGCTGAGCCATAGACTCAGACACACGTGCGCACGGCCAAAGAGCAAGGGGAGGAGGCGGGGACGTGCGCCTGAGGAGCCAATGTCAGCCTCGCTCTCTGAGCTCTGGCCAATCAGAGCACGGAGCTAGCTGCTGTGTGTTTGTGGGGCGATCAGCGGAGAAGAGAGAGAGAGACGGCGGAGGACTGCGCTGTAGTGTCCCGGGAGAATATTTTATTTCCCCGGGACAGACCATTAAAAAGAAGGACAATCAGGTAAAACCGGGACAGGTGGCAACACTATTTCCACAACACAAATATACCTATAGCTTTTTTTTTTCCATTACTGACCCCTGTGAATTAAAGCTGGCAGGCTTTAATCCATCTCAAGAATCCTATGGATGGGTTTCAGTCACATGACCTTTTCCTTACCATTGAAGACCTTTCACCCACAAAAAATTGAATATTTTGTTTTTCATTTCTATGGGAAAAATGGGAAAAAATTGCGAAAGTCACCATCACTCTGACTACATGTCCAGTGACTTCAAATCTACTTAAACCTCTTAACCCCGGCCTGAACTGAGCACATTTTCTCCATTTTGGCTTTACCCAAATCTAAAAGCTTCTTTGTAAAAAATGGTCAAAACAGCGATGAAAATGAGACGAAAAGGAGGATGAAAATGCAACAAAAGAGCGACAAAAAATGACGAAAAATCAAATCAAATTTTATAACTTCCAATATTTTTGGCTTACCTTCTCCTTCCACCGTGCACTTGCTTGGATCCACTGTCTTTCCGTGGATGATGCCGACCACTGGGTACCCACTGACGTCCCCGGCCGGCTCGGAGGGCAAAAAGCAGATGCTGGAGCCGTCGTCTGGTCCGGCGGCAGACTGCGGGTCGTAGCTGCTCTCAGACAGGCTGCTCAGTCTCTGCACGGTCACGGCTTTGGCGCTCAGGACCTCTGCATCCGAACCACAACTCAGAAGCCTCTCAGCAAACTCCACTCCACCTCGGACATCCAACAGGGCCTGACACAGCTGAGCCCTCTGCAGCTGGAGCTGGTTTCTGGGGAAGAGACAGAATGAGAGTATTTTAGGAGTTTAAGTTTACAATGTCCTGGTCGTGGTGGTTTATTCAAAGACAATGTAACAGCAAAGCACAGAAAGCAAAAACTCATGGTCAAAGAACACTGCTCAGAGGAGGTAGACGTACAATTGCACTGACTTGACACATGTCACGCACTATTAGACAGTCGAAGTGAAAACAAAACCTGATTTCTCATCTGTCTGCTCTGTACCTGCGTTGTATGTGTAGCTCCTCTAAGCGGTGCAGCAGAGACACACAGTGGGCTTCCACAGCACTGGCATATCCGCGAGCAAAAGCTCTCACCTCTTTTGCCACCTCCTCCACATGTGAGGTCAGTGACTCCTGGGACTCATTCACCTTTACAGGGCCAGAGGGAGAGATTTAGCACTTTCAAAATAGATACCAAAGAGCATATAGTTTAATAGTGAAGTGGTGAAGAATTTGTCTTTCTGCTCAAAATTAATATTTCTGTAATTGGCACAAAGTTCAACGTCTCATCTAATCATCTAATAATCTGAGGTAATATTTTGTCAAAAGTAGTGACATAATTTAGAAAAATTGCCATAAGAGTAATTATATGGCAGATTTGGGGACCAATCGTTTAGCAGTTCCATTCTAAAAGAACAAATAAATAAATTCCTGGATGACAAATAGGTCTTTTCAATTTGAGTAAGTTATGAAAATGTACAAATAACGGCAATAATAATAGAATTGACTACACAAAGTAATGCAACACAACAGAGGAATCGAATGACATAGAACTAATGACGTAGACTAGCACATACTTTGTCATTTAATAGTTAATAAAATACTTCAAGCCATTTTACTGCAAAAAATACACAGTACGGTACTATTCCACCTTTTGAAGGGACTCCTCCAGTCGCTCCAGACGAGGTCGCAGGTGGACAGAGACCAGTTCCCGGATGCGGTCTCCATGGCGAAGGATGACATCTCGCGTGGGACAGCAGCCGTGGTCCCGGTGCAGCGTGGCGGAACACTCTAGGCACACGGGCAGGTCACAGGGCTGACAGAAGAGGCGCAGCTCCTGTCCCGGATGGAGAGAGCAGAGAACGGGGCGACACAGGCGACCACGGGACTTCAACTCATGGAGAGCCTGGACGGAGTGAGAGGCGGTCCGCTTCTGACGTCTGCGGGACAAGAGGGTCCATCTGAATCATATACTGTAATGTACCGTGAATGAAAAATGATCTGCAATGATTTGAGTTTCCAGATTAAATACCAGATTAGCCCGGTTGCCTTTAAACCAAAACTGCAGTGGTATGAACATGAAGGTTAATTTTGATCCCATGTGCAGTTTGAAAATATTTGACCAGCTGAGTTTTTTATTCTCTTCTAATGTTTGAAATAGAAGATGCATAATGTAACTTCTTATGAGAGGAAAAAACAAGTTTGACCTTGTAGTGACCCAGAGGCTATGAGTGGTCAGCATGGCGCCTTTACTTTCCATCACAGTGGTCTCAAGGAAGCTCCAGGATCAATTGTTTGGAAGGTTTTGTCTGCTGACAAACCCTCTCACCAGAAAATCTACAAAACAAGAGATCCTGGAGCATTGTAGAGACCAACGTGATTGAAAGTAAAGGCGCCATGTTAACCACTCATAACCACTGGGTCACGACAAGGTCAAATACGCACAAATACAGTATAAACTTTTTTTTATAAAAAAAAAAGAAAGTTGCATAATGCACCTTTAACTATCTGGACTTTACCATTAAGAAAATTAACCTATGCCTAGTAGGCTGATAGTTTTGTTGTAGGCACTAGGATGGGACAGCGTTTGGGAACACCAGGAAGCCTGGGTGAATGTAGTGAGTGAATAAGTGGGTGGTGGTTGCAGGGGCCGATGGCACAGACTGGTTGCCTCGCTTCCCAAAAGTCTACCCCAGGGTACCTGTGGCTACAACAGTGGTGTAGCCGAATGATGTAAAGTGTGGACAATAAGGCAAAGCAAAGAGTCTTTTTGAGAACAGTACTGGACCTGTTTATTGAAGTGTGGGCAGGGAGAGAGCAAGCGGGAAGCCACTCATTCAAGGGTCACTGCACATGTGCACCTGTTAAGTGGCTTACAGTAGTTTACCACCTCAGACTATGGCGCGAATTAAAAATGACTACAGTGTAGCGCTTTGAGAAACTTGGTAATACAGGCTTGTAAAGCGCAATACAAGAGTAATCTATTATTATTATTATTATTATTGCCAAACCAGAGTCTTTCATTTTGTCAAAAATAAAGTAAAACGTCACAACTAATGATATTGTTGCTATCAAAATTACGAACTGGCTACAAAAAACAACAAGCCACTGGCCTGTAAGCAAAAAAAGCTCAACTCTAGGAAGGTCCACATGGGATTCCTTCCATGGAGCTTTAGGGTAATTATTGTTACAGCTAATTGCAGGCACTGGTAGACAGAGCTGCACATTTGACACTCACATTTATCATCTTGCCCTCTGTCTGCAGGAGTAGGAAGTTTAGTTTTAGCCTCTTCCTTTACCTGTGAGCCTGGCAGCAGAACTCGCAGAGGTTTAGGGCGCAGATCTCACAGCGGCTCTCTGCGGATCCCTCTCCGCACAGGTCGCAGGGCAGCGGGCCGTCCGTCACCAGGGTCTCCAGAAACACCTCATCCAGCGCCAGGTGGTCGGTGCTCAGCCCGGCCGGTCCCGAAGCAGGCAGGTCCACCTCGGAGTCACATTCAGGACAGAGTACGGTCACCGCAAGAAACCCCTCGCTCCCACTGCCCCGCGTGACCGCTCTGTCTCGGGAGGAAGAAGAGGAGGGACACCGCGAGAAGGGCTCCAGCTGGGCGATACAGTCCGAGCAGAACGTGTGGAGACAGGGTAAGATTTTTGGATCCCGATAGAGGCGTTTGCACACATTACACACCGCCCTCGCGTTAAAACCTGTCCCGTTTTGCTGCACTTTCTCCGAGCTCGCGACGATTTGGAGCGCGTTTTCCTGATCTCCGGACATTGCGCTTCTCTTTCAAGTAACTTTTCCACACCACGACCAAAATCAACCAGAAAGGTTACAAGTTGTTATGACAATTTTAGCATCACGGAAACAGTCTTTTTCGTTATCTATCTACCATTACTTTGTGCGTAAGAACTCACTCTCTTGATTAAATTCCTGTGGTCACTCGCACGCTCTTTCATGCAGAAGTTGCCAATGCATTCAGAGTTGATGGGACATTTGACACCCTCCCTGTGCAAAACCAATGGGAGTCTCCGGAGGCCTATGTGTGGGGGTGGTCCTATACTTCTACTACCCCCTCTAGTGACCGCACCATAAACTGCAGACAAGTTGGTAAAGAATGGAAAGCCTTAGCAAAAATATTGCTAATATTCCTTAAACCCATCGTTAAAAAGTTCAATGTTTTATATTTAAAATTCTGAGTGTAATAATAAAGGCTGTCAGAGGATTTTTGTAACTTAATCATAAACACAAATGTTTGCAAAATAAAAAGACAAACAAAAAAACAGTTAGGACAAAACTATTAAAATTTCACAGGACAACAAGTGTGCTATCTGATTAATCATCTATCATCATTTGAATATAGGACAAAGGCCTAAAAAAGTCTTAGGCACTTAAAGTCATTAGCCTACAAGTTAACCCCAGCCTATAGTCTAAACTTGTCCCAACAAATGTGCCCCATTACTGAGTATTGTATCAGTCAAAGTTTATTTCTATAGCACTTTACAACAACACTTGGCAGACCAGTGTGCTTTACATAAAAACACAGGGGAAAAACATAAATTTTGAAGAGGCCATTGACTTTAGGGCGAAAGCCCGTCGCAGGCGGAGCCATTGTCTCAGTCGGGACTCGAACCCACGATCCAGTGGTCAGCGTGTCTCCAAGAAGCAGAGTGCTACTGACTGTATCATACAGCCCAACCGTTAAACCTGAAGCACTGGGACTTTTATCTAGGATAAATTGGAAAATGGAAGCGGCGCATGTTTTGAATGGACAGACAAAATGACGTTTAGTTGAGGACATTTGAAAGAGGACATTGCCACATGTTATACCATATTTTAATGGTGAAAATGTGTTAATTTAAAATTAAGATGAGCAGGGGCCTAGCCCATCATGCTGTATCTGTATAATTTTAATAATTGCAATGTTGAAGTGTGGTTTCTAGCTACACATTGGAATTGGGAGAATGAATGAGGGAAGAGCATTAATAAATAAACAAATAAAAAGAGCAACATATAGCCTAACGTGAAGCACAAAGGACAAAAGTGTAGCGAAATTAGTTTCTTTTTTTATTAACCTACATGCAAACTTTACTACCAAGAATCTAACAAAAGCATTCATGAACTGAGAAAACAACAAGCTTTATTACATTTTTAACCTCTTAACCCTCACCTGAACCGAGCACTTTTTTCCAATTTGGCTTTACCCAAATATAAAAGCTTCTTGAAAAAAGTGTTGTAATAGCAACAAAAATGAGACGAAAACAAGAATGAAAAAGCAAAAAAAGAGCGACAAAAACGTGAAGAAAAAGTGACAAAAAAGCCACAAAACAGCAACAGAAAAGTGACAAAAAGCGATGTAAATGTGACGAAAAAGTGACAAATTTGGTGGGGGGTTAAGAGGTTAAAGTTGTCAGCCCCCTCCCTCCACATATGAGGCCACTTAAAAAAGAATAAGCAAAAAAAAAAAAGATACCTTAATTAATACATTAATAGCAGGTTGGAAGACACTTCACCCACTTTGCCCATGAGTGGTTGGTGATGGGAGGACGAGTCGATGGCGCATAACGGCAGCCTTGATACCGACAGTCTACCCCAGGGCAGCTCTGGCCACGAAGCTTGCAGCTACTGAGTGTGGAGTAAATTAATAATGCAGTGTAAAGTGAGTGTCCAGAAAAGCGTTATAAAAAACAGTGCATTATAATTATTTATCATATTAAAACATGCACTGCATTTCTGTTGATTTGGGGAAAGCCCTGAAAAAGAGCCAGCGTGAATTCAGTCTCTAAATATAAAACTTCAATGACTTTATAAATAACCTCATAACATTACAACATAACAATAGATATATTCATATTTTTAATACTGAAGATGGTAAAGGTTTAAAAGTGTCATGAAGCCATCATTTGATTATGGACATCCAAAGGTGGGTTAACTTACAGCATCTTATAAAGTGTATTTTGTTCAGGATTGCAAATGGGGAAAAACTGTTTTGTTTATTTTCCACTGAGTCATTAAACAAGCTAGAATATGGACAATAGACTAAATCAGAGACTCCTGGGGCCGGGGACTCTTCTCCTGTCTGGAGAGGGGTCCCTGGCGAACTGTCATCATTCAGTCTTGCAGCGTGGGTCGTATTAAACACATTTCCAAATACAACACAATCAATCTTAACCTTATGAGGTGGCAATCAGGCTATTAAACAAGACAGAGATCATGAAGGTTAGTAGCATGGATGAGTGCAATGGTGATGAGGACCCGCTGGTGTTATAAAAATATGTGAGCTGTGTAACGCCAGAGCCTGAAAAGTATAAAAGGGTCATTACAAATGAACAGGGGGAAACAATCTTCTTACTAATGAATACCTGTTATAGTTGCTTGTGAAAGTGCAATCTTCAAGCCATTCTCAATCCTCAGCACATAAGAACCACTCATGTTTATTGGTGATAGCAAAGTTTCCACACTGTAGACGCCTGCACTGTTAGATTTGAGGCTCGTGTTCCCATTCAGGACGATCCCACTTTGGTCTGTCCAGGTCACACTGGGCTCAGGAAACCATTGCTCTGCCACAGCTGTCAAACTATCTTTTGACAAGGTGAAAGACGGAGCTGAAAAGGCTGATGGAAACAAAGAGATGGACATCAGTTTTAATTATTGGTTCAGAATATATTAATGCATGTTTGAGTAATCTAGCAAATAAATTCTCAGGCATTCGAAACGCTTTTCTCTCTCTCTCACTGAAGTCATAAAGATCCAGTTTAAAGTTTAACCTCTTAACACGAACCAAGCAGATTTTCTCCAGTTTGGCTTTACCCAAATCTAAAGGGTTCTGGACTGGAGAGCAACAATGTAATGCCTGATTTGAAAGCTAAGGCCTGCAAAACTGATCGTAACTTTTTGCCACGTTGTTGCTGCATTTATGTCACATTTTTTTCTCTTTTTGTCACATTTTCGTAGGTTTTTTTGTTGCTTTATCCATCATTTTATTTGTTGCTTTTGTGTCATGGTTTCGTCACATTTTTGATGTAATTATTGCTTTTCTGGCACGTTTTGGTGCTCTTTTGTAACTGTTGTTGCTGTTGCTTTTTTTCATGTCATGTTTCTGTCACATTTTTGCTGTGTTTTCATCCTTGTTTTTGTCACTATTTTGACACTTTTTTTTCAAGAACCTTTTACATTTGGGTGATGCCAAACTGGAGAAAATCTGCTCGGTTCAGGTGGGGGTTAAGAGGTTAAAGTCCAAACAGGTTCACCAGACTGGGCTTCACCATAAAGAATATCTTTTTAAGAGCTAGCACTATTGTTTTTGGACTTTTTCCCCCAGCTGTGGCAGCTCAGAAATGAGGATTGATTGATTTGTTTGTGTTTCCCAGGCCATGCATCGTTATAAGTTTATAATATACCAAAGCTAAGTTTCTTGAAAGTGTTTAAAAACCTTCTTCACCTCCAGTGCGCAGCTCTACAGAGACTGTCCCGCCTCCGCTGCTGCTGCTGATGGTGCAGGTGTACTGTCCTTGGTCCTCGCTCCTCACAGCGGACAGTAACAGAGAGGCGTTCCCCGTCAGGAGCGCTGCTGGGAACAGAGCTGCCCGGCCTTTGAACTGTGTGTTCTGGTCCTCAAAGTGGGTCCCGCCATTCTTAAACTCACTCACCACCCCTGTCACGCCGCTCTTCGTCCAAGTCACAGACATGCGGGACAGTGATGTGGTTTGGTCCATGTTCAAGTAGCAGCTGAGGAGTTGGTTCTCGCCCAAACTAGCAACAGGAGATTTGTCAAAGCTCCGCACGGATGAAAGTCCTCCTAAAGGACAGTGAAAATATAAACAATGGTACCTTTAGGTCAAATGGATTCAAAAGATTGCTTGTTAAAGATACTGGCTCCAACCACAAAAGTACTGTGTATAACTTTTTCAGCTACAAATATAAGGCTGTACTGTGCACTGTTCTTACACCATAGTGAGATAGGACAGCTATACTTATACTATACGTCACAATGGAGTTAGTTATGTACATTTTATTGTTATTTAATTCCTAAAATTCTCTTCTAATACTCTGAGGTTGAGATACAAGTCTATTGATAACAAAAGATTTAGAAAGACTGTTATATCAAACACTAATACCAAAAAACTAGAGAGTTTGAAGAATTCACTTTCACATCCTTAAAAGCTAAGCACAAATGAAGATCGGTTTATTGTGTGTAGCCCATTAATATTCGAAGAGAAACAGGTTTGTGGTTAATATTAGGATAGGGTAATCAAAATTTTGCCTCTTTGCCCCCGAAGTCCGAAAATATCATACATACAGAAATATCACACACATGGCTACATTCATTTTCCATCATGCATTACAACGTGTTTTATACTCTAACCCTACCTTTAAATTAGGTTGCATTACTGAAA
The DNA here is from genome assembly GCA_007210695.1 of Neogobius melanostomus. Lineage (NCBI taxonomy): Eukaryota > Metazoa > Chordata > Actinopteri > Gobiiformes > Gobiidae > Neogobius > Neogobius melanostomus. Next base: position 3,883,999 of record VHKM01000049.1, read on the forward strand.
CTGAATGATACAGTACAGAATATGAGGAAAGCATAGGATCTTACTGTACCTGCGAAAGCACTAGCTAAAATAATGATGATAAGCCCAGAAACTATGATGATCAGGATCACCAGGCTGTACAGAGAACAGGAAAAACACCTCTGTTAACATGATAGTACTCAAGCTACAATAATAAAAACACAAGCTATTGAACAAGTTAATGTTTGCATGACACTGGAGTTGGCAAAATTAGATTGCAATGGCTTTATATTAAGATTACAGACTTACATGTAATAGAATCATGTTCCTCTGTTTAAGCGTATGGCAAGGTGCAACCTTCAATACTTTATAAAACCATCACCCCTGTGTCATCACTAATATATTCTTGTAGTATCATTCGTGCACTTGCTATATCCACATCACAAAGAATTCAAGTGGCTTTATTATTCTGTTGACCAACATAATTACAAAAATGTTTTCTCCATCTTACCAAAGTGCATTTATAATATTCTCCCATATTATTATAAACACAATTCTGTTAATAGTTTAGTCAGGTGAAAACTATTACATTCCCTTTAAGTCCGTAGTTGTGTTAATTACCCACAATAAAAACGTATTTTTTGTTCCTTTTGACTCACCTGCAGCCGATGATCCTGCGCAAAGAAGCCATCTCCTCCGCACAAAGGAACAGAATACACCAAGTATCCGTTTGGCTAAAACAACATTGTATTCCCTTGTGCAATTAAAGTAATCCTATATTTCACACACATGCTGTCTCTCTCTGTCAATGTCAGACTAACTGCACTTAGAGGAGCTTTTTCAACACAACCCCAAGAATAAACATTGCTTTTAAGGTGTGTTATTACCTACGTTAAAGGTGTGCCTTTTTTTTTCAAGATTCTGTGACATTTAAAAGGGCGAGGTACTCAAATGCATCATGTGAGCACATAGTGTGACTGTGTTTTTCTGTGCCAAACGTCATTATTTCTTATGCTTACTGGAAAATAAAATTTACAAGAAAAGGTAATGGTTAAAGATATACCACAATGGTCTGGTATGACACAAATGACTGTTTTACTTCCACATAACAAGCCTTGTTGAGGCCAGTTTGAACCAATCTTTAGGTGTCACCAGAAGGCTCTGTGTGTTGTGTTCAGTTAAACTCTTCTTAGATTTATTATTTATTTATTTGGTCAGGACAGTGCATGTTAATGAACATACATGGGTCTCATGCATGTAAACAAGCCACACCGGATTGTAGCCTAGAGCTAATTTGCATCCGTTGTCCCCCATGTGCACTCTCAAACATCCTGTCTGTCCTACAGAGTCTTACAATCAAAGGAGATTATGGGACTTCAAGAAATGTTTGCCTTGCCTTGTCTTCAAGAAATGTTTTTTGACAAACTGCTTAAGCTCCTTTTTTACAGATTCTACTTAAGTTATCTGTGCTTTTGTTTGAAGACAAATTTGGACTCCAATCTCACTGGGATGCCCTGTAAGGATCAAAATAACCTTGAGAAGGATGAAAATCTAAAAATTGAATCTCTGGTATGTATCAAAAATGTGTGCTTTTTCTGCAGCTTGTTTTCTCCAAACCATTAAGGATTATGAGAAAAACATCCGTGACAATGGTGTAGAAGTTGGGGATTCGTGGCACAAGATATCGGGGTCAAACTTTACATGCAACATGAGAGGCAAGAAGAGGAACGAAAAAAAAAAAAAAAGAAGGGCAAGAAGAAGAAGAGGAGGAGGCGTTAGGAGACGAGCATCAAAGTGATACAAACAGTGTGTCTTTAATCACTGTGAACAGAGGCAGAGTCTGGACACCACGAGAGGAACACCTTCAATTTAATAATGACTTGAGATTTGAGGATTAAAATAGAGATTAATAAATGATTTCATTCCATTATGTGGCCACTCTCACAGATCCACTGCAGGTTGGTGTTACAGGACAAGTCGTTCCAGTTTGAGGAGTTAGTTCCTGTTGTGATGTGAGCGCAGTCCTCCTCTCCGAGGCCCCCACTGTCACCGCCATTATCAGGCTGCTGGGCTCTCCAGAAACTGTCACACAATAATACTGTTCATGTTTAGCCTGGATAAAGGTTTTAATTTTGCTATTATGTTGCAACCTGGTGAAAATATAAAATATGAACATAATTTGTATAAATTATCACAGAATCATTTATAATAGTTTCAGTTAGTGTGATGTACGTGCTCTATAAAAGTAATGTGAGAAAATGTATTTTGTTATGCAGTAAATATTCCACCTATACCACTATGTTACTGCTACAATCGTTAGGTGCATATGTGGGCAAAATATTTCTAAAGATATAAAAAAAAGTGTAAGTACATTTAACAAGGCCTTATTTTCAAATAACACATCTAAGTGTAAAATCTACTTACTACACTAAACAAATGTATGAACTCTATGGTTCCCTCCAGTGGAAATTGTATCTAGATGTGGCCCATTTATTTTGAAGAGACTGTGACCTTGTGTACCTTAAAGTCAGCGGACTGCCACTGACCCATTTCCACTCTCCCTCTACAGCAGAGTCAGACAGACCAATCCACAGGTATGTCCTTTCTTCAGTGAGACCAGAGAGGAATGTCTGCAATAAATCCATATAGGGACACATCATAAATATCTAAAATGAGTTAGTTTGAAATATAAGAGTTCAGAAAGAATCACATATGCATCGCAGATTTAGTATGACCTAAAATATATACTCTAGGTAATGCTGGTAAATAAAATACAAAAGAGTGTTTGTGTACGCAAATAGGAAAGTGTCGAAACTTTCAGTTCGATTCAAGAAACATCTTTGGGGATGTGACTTAGAGGACGGTACCTGCTCCTCAGTGCTATCTACAACCACCAGATGTGCTCCTCTGTTCCTGCAGTCCTTTTGGCCTTTCCTCCACTTGTTGGACTCATTGGAGACGAGATAACAGTTACATCCAAACATCCTCCACCCTGGCGGACAAACCACCCCTGAAAAATATAATCACTGTTCTCAGTGATTGTAGTATAAATCACTACCAGAAAGAAGGGAAACAAGAATAAGATGGCAGCTGTTGCTTTACATTTGTTGAGTTGAGATGTCCCATACAACACTGGTTCTCAACTGGTATGGCTGCGAGACCCACCATTACCCTATGAGGACAAGCTGCAACCCAAATAAAAATGTAATGTGTAATACATAGTACTGTATTTTCCCCACAATTCAGATACGCCTTTGAAGCTGAAATTATGATCAACACAACTCAACAGTCATTTTAACAGTCTGTACTGTGAACACACTTTTTCATGATAAATACTGATAGAAATGCTTCCTGGGAAAAGCTTCTGACCCACTGAAAATGCTGACCCATATATTGGGTCCCGAGCCACCAGTTGAGAACCACTGCCATATTTAGTTTTATTTTATTTTATTTCAAGCACACAATGAAAAAGTGTTCAGTATGTACAACATAAGACAATAATCTTGAAAAGGAGTGGGATGAAGTTTCACACTTATCAATTCCCCCACCCTCTTCCAAAGTCTTAATACAATAGTTTACTTCCTTTGGTTTTATCCACTTTCTTACAAAACACAAGCACATAATATCGTATTTATACAATATGTTAGCAACACAATTCAATTTCAATATTGCACTGGTTCTCAAACATTTTTTTGTTTATCATTTCATTTTCTTCTTCAGTGGTACTCAGGGTCATCTGCACATTTTGACTTTATTCATTTAAATTAGTCCTTATTTCATGTGTGCTTTAATAATGCATTTAAGTTTGGTTTTATTTCTGGTAAAGATACATACATATTCTCACAGTTTATACTTTACATTTAGAGCCAGTTTATTCCTAATTTTACTTTATGTATATTTAGGTCTTGGGGTAAATATTTAACCAGGAGTAACTATGAAAGTAAAATCTTTAACGAGATGGTACTTGCCGTGAAAAGTTTCACCACTGACATATAGCATGTACTGTATTTTGTGAGAGGATTTCAAGTTCATTTAATTCAAGTATGGTTTTATAAAACTGGTGCAATGGGGCAAATCAAATGGAAAAGAAACCCAATTCCAGTGTTGAATCTTGAATGGGACTTTTGTGCAAAGGGGTTTTCTCTGCAGACTAGACAACAGCTGGCAGACTTGTTGGCAGAAATGGGAATAGATTAAACCACGTTTTATTTTATTGTTTGTGCCGACACTTACGGTTCTGCTTTTGAGTGATTTGAATAAGGCTGGCATTCAGAAGCTCCTTCTCTGTGATCAACTGGGCTTTCATTTTGGCCAGGTCTGCAGCTGAACGCCACATTGACAAACGGTCTGAGGGGAAAGAAGATATGCATGAAGCTGAGACATTCTATCAGTCTATAAATGTGAGGTTTTTAAAAATGTAATCATAACATTGTTAGACCTAATGTCATGTTTCTTGGCTCATATTAAAATATATGAATTGGTCCAATTGATATTTGAAAAATTAGAGAAGTGAAAGATGTGAAAGCAACTATGCAAAACCTTGACAGACAATGCAGTGAACCTGTGCTTTGAGTTTGCATTTCTTGCTTAAAAAGATTTATCAAGCATTCAAAATAATAATAAAAAGAGCTAAACTTGACTTACGATAAGCACCGAGGACAATGAGAGAACAGAGGAGGAAGAAGCACAGAATTCCCAGAAATGTAACATAACAACCTCGCCTCTTCTCAGTTTGTTGACACGTTTCTAGGAAAAAAAAGAAATTATCCCAAAATATTCACCGTTCATTATAGAAAAATAGACACATACCTTTCTTCGAAATTAAAGATCCAATTTGGAAGGTTTTCATGTTCGACATTGACATAAATGTCCTCCTCCATTGCACATGAGACACAGATTCTGGTAGACTGTGTCACAGTATGTGGGCAATGAATGAAAGTGATTTGGTTTTTGGATTTGGTTTTAAAGGAAGTTATGAGTTTCGATTTACAAGAGCATTTTCAAAAGTAAAAGTTAACATTAAAGACATTACATTGTTTTTTTTTAAAACATTTTAATCTCCCACAATTAAGATTTTCATTCTCATAATTGCATCAAAAGACAGTTATAAATTCCCTCAAATAATTCATTTGAATATTCTTTAAAGCCACAACGCGCAACATTTCACCCCAATAAAATAAAATAAAAGCATTTATTTTATCAGATATTTTCATAGTTAAAAAAAAAATCGGTATGCGTTGACGTTATGTCCCCATCCAAATCCATTCTTTTGATTCCCCACTGCAAAAACATTTCCTGCCTAGTTGGTCAATAGGAGTGTTACGACCCACCTCTGCTAGGGTAGAGGGAAATAACGTAAACCAAGGTGTAAAATGGATAAATAAAGTTTAATAATTTAATTTAATAAGAGGGTTAAGTTAACAAGGAGTAACAAAATACTCAACTAAAACAACTTACAATATTTACAAATGCAAACAAATAAGTTACTAAAACTAAACAACCTAAAGTGAACTAACAAAAATTAGGCCTAATAAATAGAAAACAAAGTCATGAATAAACACAGCGAGTGTCACTTGATCCCATGTCACATTAAAGTGAGCATTCCAAAAAGTGACACAACTTAAACAAAACGAGTGTCCCTGGACACACAAAAGTTAAGACAAACACACGCAGGAACACAATAACATGGTGTACTGGCCACAAAGACCAGCAGCCGTGCTAACTAAACTAAACTAACGAGTTTTCAATGAAGGTACCTTAGTCATCTTCTGTACTCAGTAGTTGAAGTCTTCGGTTTTTCTTTTTTGGGGGGAATTGCAATAGTAGTTTGTCTTCAATGAAGGTACTCGAGTCATCTTCTGTACTCAGTAGTTGAAGTCTTCGAACGTTTCGCCTCTCATCCAAAAGGCTTCGTCAGCAGACTAAAGTCCCGCTCAGCCCGCAGCTTAGATAAAGACCACGAGGAGAAGTTGGGGTTGGCCCGACTCCTCCGACTCCTCCTTTGGTCTTTCCTTCTGCACTGCACCTCTTTAGCTCTATGTCTGAGCGTCCTGATGACCCCTAGTTTGTGCTGGAGTGGATGGTTTGAGTCAAACATCAAATACTGGTCAGTATGAGTTGCCTTCCTGTAAACCTCTGTCTGAAGTTGTCCGTTTTCCCCTATGATAACTTTACAATCTAAAAAGGCAAGTCGTTTCTCCTTAGCGTCCTCCCGAGTAAATTTAATGCTGGGGTCCACAGCATTGATGTGATCTGTAAAAGGTGCCACTTTCTTCTCTTTAATTTTGATCCATGTGTCATTTACATATTTGAGCCAGTGACTGGGTTTGTTTCCTGGGTATGAGGCCAAGACATTCCTCTCCATTTCCTCCATGTAGAGGTTAGCCACTATCGGTGAAACTGGAGAGCCCATTGCACAGCCGTGGATCTGTCTGTAGAAGTTGCCCCTGAACTGGAAATATGGGGTACTAAGACAGATCTCCAGTAGTTGGCAAATGTGGTCAGGAGTGAGCTGGGTCCTATCAGCTAGAGTGCTGTCCTCAGTCAGTCTCTTCCTCACCGCTGTGACTGCTGCTGAGGTTGGGACGGATGTGAACAGTGCTGTCATATCGTAAGATACCATGGTTTCATCTGTTTCCAGCTGCAGGTGTTTGATCTTCTCCACAAAATCCTTGGTGTTTTCCACATGGTGTTCTGTGTTGCCGACCAAAGGGGGTAAGATGAACTTGGGGTGTTTCGCCAGATTATAGGTGATGGAGTTGATGCCACTCACAATGGGTCTGAGAGGAAAACCTTCCTTGTGTATTTTTTGGCAGACCATAAATACACGGAATAGCCTCTCCCGGGTAAAGCTTGTAATACATTTTTGTCAATTATTTCTTCCTTTTCTAGTTTCTGAAGATGCTCTATAATTTTCTTCCTGTACCCGCTGGTGGGGTCTCTTCTCAGCCGCTCATACATGTTTTCATCACAGAGCAGGTGCTTGACCTTAATCAGCTGTGTTGAGGACAACTGTGCACCTTTATCCGCTGGAAGGATGGTGATGCTCTCGTCCTTCTTCAAGGCTGCCAAAGCTCTTCTTTCCTCTCCAGAGATGTTGGAGGGAGGAGGTCTGGAGCCTTGAGGGCTGCTGAGATTTTCAGTCGAAGATCCCCTGCTTCAGACTCAGTCATCCTGTTGTTCCTGATGGCTGATTCTGCTGCTGTGATGACATCCACTGTAGATTTGGGTGTAATGGAAAAGTTCAGCCCCTTGGAGAGCACGCTCTTCTCCGCCTGGGAGAGTTCTCTGTCCGAGAGGTTTTTAACCCAATTGGCTGTAGTTTTAGGATTTCTATCTACTTCTTCATTCCCACGCCACAGCCTGCTGTATATTGGCTGGTTATGCCTAAGAGTTTTAGAAACTTACCTTTCTGTCTCTCTTTGGACCTTCTGTGTTGGTCCATCTGAGCCACTTGTTTGAAATTACACATCTTGAGGAAGGCCTCTTTGGTCACGCAGGATTCTAATCTCTGTTGGGAGACTAAAGGCTTCAGAATTTAGCTTGTAGATTCCTTGATTGAGTCCTCTAATCCTTAAATTAAGAATCTTCATAACGTAGTTGTGTTGCAATTTCTCTGCTGTATATCCTGCTTCCAGAGCCTTCTGCTTCAGGCAGCTGGGGATCAATCTGTTCTGTCTACATAAGGTTGAACCTGAGGTGGTTCCTCTCGTCTGCTAATTTTCTGGTGGTCTTCTCCGGTCTCCGTGCCAAGAGAAGGGTGTCTCTCCCAAAGTTGGCAGCAAGATGTCTGTGTAAGCTCTCAGTCGTACAGGAGTTGTCCATCTTCAGTGAAGGTACTTGAAAGACAGCATTAACCACACGGACACAAACTAATACAAAAAGGAAGGAGACTGGAGCCTTGGGGCTGTAACAAGGAGGAGCATGTTTTGTATCGCTTGCAACAGTATAATACAAAATGTTACGCAGCGTGCCTTAGTTTATACTAGTGATGGTGAGATGAAGCCCTATGAGGCCTTTGAAGCAGTCACCGAAGTGGGTCCACACATGTACCAAAGCTTCAGAGTAGTTCATCTGCTCTACTGCTCCATCAAGTGGACAAAATAATGTACTTCAACTTAAGTTACCATTATTATGCACATGCACCATATACAGTGTCATTGTAATTAGGAGTGGAATATTCTCGTGTTATTTGAAGTAATGTGACGAGACAGGGTGTTTATTGATTTTATTCAAAAATGTTTTTGTTTTTTTATGGAACACCACCCAATACATCCATGAACACCACCAAGCCCTCAAAACCATGCTCAAAACCCGCACACCAGTTCCTGAATCAGTCACGTGGTACGGTGCTTCAGGAAGGATCAAATCGTGTACGTCACCAACACACGCTCCGAACCACGCGCCGCCTCTGCCTCCCCTCGACACATGCTTCGACGCCTCCATACGGACGTAACATCACTAGTTTATACGGATCATTATGTGGCAAACCAGACAAAAACAAAACTAAATTACTATAAACCATAGCACTTTTAACTGTAGATTTCCCTTCATACATTATTAGGTCGGAATTATTTTTGTCGAGCTTCTTAACTCTCTCTCTCTTGATCTAGGTGTTTAACTGCCTTTACATTTTCCGCCACATTATTGTCTGTCTTACTTTCTACAACAACAAAACATTTACATTCAAATGTTACACAAGCCAAGTTGCATTCAGATTAATTTAAATGAGCTTCAGGTCACTCAACACAGATATTATATCAGTGCTTAAGTATATGTTTGATTAAATTGTACTATAATATAGTACATCTTAATCTAGTATTTTAAACATATTATGTTTAAAATACTAGTGTTACTACTCTAAGATGATATGACTGTTACAGGACCATGGTAGGTCTGGGGTTCAGGTTGAGCCCGGTCAGAGGGGAACAGTGGTGGATCCTCTCCGCACCGAGAAGCTGTTTAGTGGAGGAGTCCCAGCTCAGACCGAACTCCAGGCGACTATAGACGCAGGGGTATTGTCTGTCAGCCCAACGAGCCCACTCCACTGCTCTGTTTACTGCATCCCAGTGGTCAGACCTGGAACAGACATATGAGAGGTGAGGATGTGCCAAAATTAGAATTAACCTCTTAACCAAATGCATTTTCTCCAGTTCAGCTTTACCCAAATCTAAAAGCTTTTTGACTTGAGCTTACAGCTTGACATTTCTTTTAATTGCTTTTTGTTGCTCTTTTGTGGCGTTTTCACAACAATATCACAAAAGGAGTAGGGCTGCACTGAACATTAAGGCAATAAAACAGAGCAGTAAATAAGACAATGTAAAGTTCAGGCGAATTAAGTATCCAGGCAAATATAAAGTCCAAATAAGCGTCAGCAGTGGGTGGCGACGAGCTTAGCCTGATGGGGTCCAGAATCTACCTTATAATCACTTAGGCTATTCCATTGAGGGATGGTACTTCTTATAATGGGTGTTACAACACTGCTCAGTCACTACTGGTAAATGTATCTAATATACTTTATGTGAATGATAACTCCTGACAAGATAATCGATAGCTTTAACCAAACCCTAAACCAGTATTATTAAGAGTGTTAATTACCAGGAAACATGGCTAGTATTTTCTTCCTTGTTACTATTTTAAGATAATATGCCATTTAAGTGAGGGACTCTCAGAGGAACAAACCTGAACTTGTTATCTTCCAGGCAGAAGAGTGTGCGGAGCAGCTGTCCCTCCAGGATCTTTTCCAGCCTCATCAGCTGCAAAACCAGCAGAGTGGCCAGCAGTTTCAGGATGTCAGCGTGGGCCTTTTCACCTGAAGCACAAAAACAGCAAATATAAATCCAAACATCTTCAAATCAGATCAAATAGTTTATTGCATTGCCCCAATAACATTTGTCTCACAGGGATTTCTAAATATTGCTGATTTGATTGGACTACTGTAAAATCAAGTCCTGCTGAATTTATGGAGCAAATTATTATTAAAGAGATCCCTTCTTGAGTTCAACTCGTTTGAGGGCTTATAGACTTACCTAATGAGGCGATCCCCTTTCTTCTCAGGAAATCATTAGCAAAGCGGGAAACGTCACAGTTTAGTAACATGCCAAGTTTTGGGGTTAACTCCCAATAACCCTCCTGCAACACAGATGAGAATATTAGTCCAGGCAGGTGAGAGACAATAGAGGGATACAGATGTCAGCTTTCTTACCGGATTTTGCAAACTGAAGATCTTTGGCCATTTTGAGATGTTATCACCATTTTCCTCTGAAAACCTCTTCCTTCTCAATATCGGAAGACCTTCTTTGTATGTTTTTTCATGTAATGTTGCCTCACTTTCCATTTGTTCTTCTAGGGGAACTACACGTTTTATGACTGCTGCTCTAAAACTGCCTCCTCTTGCTCGACCTTGGAAACTATCTCCTCCTACTCGACCTTCGAAACCGCTTCCTCCAGCTTGGCCTTCAAAATCACCTCCGCCTAGTTGGACTCTGAAACCGCCTTCTCGTACTCGACCTAAGGAACTCCATGGTCCTGCTTGACCTCCGAAACCGCCGACGCTGAAGCCCTTATCTGTAGATTCTGATCGTGATAGATATCCTGATATCCTTTGGTCACTCTGAGGTTCAGCACTTTCAGTCTCGAGGTCCATGACTGTCTGAGCTGATGCGAATAAGCCAGAACATGCTTGAGGATACGAAAGGTGAGAATCAGCAAGAACTTCTTGTTGCTGTAGAATGTATGGAGCAGGCGGAGCACCTGTTACGACAAGTGGACGGTGCATACCATTGTCTTGTTCAACAGCTTTCGAAGGTGAAGATTTGATTTCGAAGGTGAAGGAAGGAGGTGGAGCGGCCATTCCAGGTGAAGAAGGTGGGGGTGGTGTTTGATCAAACTGACTGCCAAAACCAAAACTCATTTGCTTCTTGACAGGTAGAGAGAGCATAGCATTAGATTGTCGCAGTGCATGTGGTGCAGACAAGCTGGCTGATTTCTCAAAGAATCCAAAATGTGGAGGCGGTGGGTCTGATGAAAAGGAGCTGCTCTTCATATTGAGTCCCATAGGAAGTGCAGATCCTAGAGACATTTCGAGACAATTTTCCATGTATCCAAGTTGCTGGACTGGGGTTAATGTGGAGCCCATACAGATGGAGGGGGTGGCGGTGGTAGGGCTGCTGAAAAGATACCGCCCTTGCGTCGTCCTCTTCTGAGAGAATGTGCCATTTCTTCATCTTGCTCAACTGGGGATAATCGTCTTAAATGACATATAGGAAATGAATTACAAGGAACACTCGATCCTTCCTCAGCGGAATAGACTAGAGCAGAGGGCGGCCTGGTGGTGGTGGAGGAGGCGATGGCATTCCAAAAGACATTGGACTCATTAGGACTGGATCAGAAAGTGGGTGCTCAGGAGGGATTGGTCTCTTTGCACATTTAAACCAACTAGATATGAAAGGAGCTGAAATAGCTTCAGAGACTTCTATTGAGGCAGGAGTAACAAGTGAGTCTACAGGTTCAGGTAAACTTTTAGAGCTCCTTTTACACATCAGGTCAGAGGGTGAAAGGGAGTCCATCAAACCCATCAAATCCATGTCACTTTCATCAGACGTCGAAAGGGATTCAATGATAGAGTCTCCCATCAGGAAATGGGGAGTTTCCTGGGTATAAGAATACATAAATCAATGTATTGAAGTTAAAACACAGGCGTTAGAACTGTTTTCCATTCATCTGCATATTTGTAACTTAGAAGACAATATTTACAAGGAGTTGAAAACTGTAATGTACTGTATAATAACGGGCCTTTATAGCCTTTAGACAACTACTTACATATTTAGTACGTCTTAATTTAGAGCAAGGTAAATCCTCAAACTCATCTTCAACAGCAGCCATATACTTTATTAACAGCAGAAAACAAATTATGTTACTGTGTTGTATTAGTTCGACAAATGTTTAATGCCATTATTGATTTTACACATTTACCACACTGTCAGGTGATGATGATGATACTTGATCGTATGAATCTTCCTCGTCAAAATCCTCCATTGATGCCCAGCTCATGTAGGGTAAAAAGTCCACATCTTCCTCTGCAATCAGTTCGGGGATGTCTGTAAATCCTTTCTCTTCTTCTGACTCCTAAATTAAAGCACAGAAATAATATATGAAAAAAAACACAAGATTTTCTATGCCAATAATTATGTACAACCAGTGAAATGTAAAATAGTGAGTCAGGGAAACAGACCCTTTCCTCTATGGCCACAAAGCTGGTGAACTGTGAGAGGACGGAGAACTCTTTGCTCAGCTCTATGACGAACGACTTTAACTCAGCTTTCTTTTCCTAAAAACACAATCCAGAGTATATAGTTTAGTGCAGACATGTAAATAGATGCTGATCATATTTATGTTAATATTCTATGTATTCAATTTTACAAATAAAAAAACAGTTTCCAAAGTGCTGTGAGTATATAAAAGTGTATGTATGTAGCCTTACTATACCACTGTGGAGAAATACAGAGACACACCTCATGCAGAACTGCATTAGAGTCAAGGCTGCCATCTTCAAAATCCCTAATAATGGCTCTGGCAGTCAGTTTGTGAAGAAACTGAAAAATAGAAATGTCAATTTATTAAATACAAAAATGCTGTTCACTAATATGCTCAGTTTCTAAAATACAGGGACTAAAATACAAACATATACCTAGATTTTTCACCACAACAGATATGAGATATGAACAGTTAGACTAATACAAGAATCATATGCATTTAAGAACATGTTTGTAGAAGTCTAAACTATAGGCGCTCATCATATAATTAGAATTTCAGGAAAAAGTTCATTTATTTCTGTAATTCAACTTAAAATGTGAAACTTATATATGATATAGACTCATGCAATTACATACAAAGTGACATATGTCAAGCCTTTATTTGTTTATAATTTTGATGATTATGGCTTACAGTCCATTTTCAAAATGACATATCTCACTTTGCATGTAATGAGTCTATCATATATTAGTACCACAGTTTAAGTTAAATAACAGAAATGAATGCACTTTTTCATGATATTATAATTATATGACAAGCACCTGTACAGGAGAGACAGGATATTTCTTGTTTGTAAAGGTTATTGGACTGCCAAAATAATTTGTTCATATTGCAGTTATGATTCAATGACATTTACTTTACAGCCAACATTCACAATCACACGTTGCAATATTACTACCATAACTACCACAGGACCAAAAAAGCTTTCTACCTCATTAAGTAAAGAAGTAAAATGTATTATTTTGTTTAATTTAGACAAAAATGTCTAAAGGAAAGACCATCTTACTGTGCCCTTGGTTTTTTGCAGCTCACTGGTTGACACCATAGTTTCAATCTCCTGACCACTGAGGTTACCAAGGAGTGTGCCTGTACCAAAACACACATTCCGAATGATGAGTAAATTATGTGCGTGTCACTACATTTCAATCAGAAATATGTAAGATAATCAACAGTACCTTTGTGCAGTGTGGGACAAAGCCAAAGACCAGAGTGTGACAGTCATTAAACAGAGCGTGGAGCTGTTTTGGGGCTTGAACAGGAGGGGGGGCTGTTGGGTTAAACTGCTGCCACTTCACTGACACTGAACTTGCCCCTGGAGCCTGCAGGCGTTTAATCTGAGACGCCACCTACAGCACAGTTGTTAGGGAAAAACATGTTTTTATTTGACAGTGTATTTCACAACAAGGGAAGGGAGTTGAATAAAAGTAATAGAAGGGTGTGAACTATGTCTCACCTTTTCTGACCAGGTGTGTTTGGACTTTGAGTCGAAGAATTCATAAGCTCCACCTCCAGCCTGAGCCAGAGCCCTCAGCATGTGCCTGTTAGCTGTTGGACTAAAGTCAACATTTATACAGTCAATACAATTATTTTATTTCCATTTAGGTACAATATTAATAATTAGCTAAATCAGTAATATTGATGTGTGGCATAAGCTGCATCAAATGTGAGAAATAGTCTACTTTGTGTAAAACCTGCATTTCCTTTATTTTGGGATCTTGCGGCTACTGTGGTGCTGTTTGACTGACAGTTTATACAGGTTTATGTCTAAATAACGGGCTGTCTAGCACTGTAAAGAAACAATTTTGATCTCAATGCACAAATCTCGTTTCAGTTTGAAAGTCCACGCAGGGTGTCAGACCTTAGTCCGCAGGTGAAGAGGCGAGTGTGCGGGGCGTTGTCCCTCAGCAGCTGAAGTGTGAGCTCAGTGTTCTGGATGTGACCGTCAGACAGCAGCAGCAGGTTCCTCATCCCACTAGAGGGCGGCAGTAGGCTCAGGGCACGTAAGGGCCGCCACAGCTCAGTGCTGCCCCCTGCTGATGAGAAGTGCTGGTGGGGGACCAGAAACAGCTTGTGAATGTAACACCATGCTTGGAAAATGTAACTGAATACAAGGATTTTCAATAATTTCATAATTTCTTAAGTTTATGTCGTTTAGTTAGTTTATTAATATTGGGTCCTCAATAACTTATACTTTACAGCCTACATCCAAAGACTCTCCTTTAAATAAATATATTTTAGCATATAGTTTATATGTTTTAGACATTAAATGAAAATGCAAGTAAATAAAACATTGTGTACCTTAATGAAGTTCTTTGTTTCCAGACGAGCTTCATCAATTGGTTTGGCAGACAGAAAGGCTTCTGTGTGATCTAGGATAACATATTAACATAAATCAATCAATAAATCAATAAAGTAATGTTATCAATTTTCGAATTAAGGTAAAATCACTTTTGAAAAATTGTATACTGGAGAAAAATGAATGGATAGGCAGTAGAGGTAGTAGAGTTAACCTGCCATTCACGATCTGCGTATCTTACTGTAGATCGAGAGACATGCTAAACCATATGAACTTACCGGTGCCAAAGAAGATGACATTGACCGAGACATTGTGGTCCAGGGTTTTTAGGATCTGCAGAGCGATCATTCGTGCTGAATTCAAGGACTCTCCCTTCATTGACTGAGAGGCATCCAGCAACAGCACAACTTCATCTGATTTATCGCTAGAGGCTGCCTCAAAGTTCGGGTAGAACACCAACATACAAGCCTTGGTGTAAAAACAAAAGCAGAGAATGTTTTCAATGTAATCAATTAGATAAATAGACAATATTGTATTTTACTTATTGCATTATTGAAAAAAATAAAGTCTTCTATCTTCTAAAACTCAACATTGTAATATACGCTTGAAATAGTATGGATTTGGTCTTTTGTTTATTCCTTTGACAATCAAGTCCAGAGTAGGGCTGGGTACAGTTAAGCGAAACCAGCAAGGTATAAAAAAAAAAGTTTAAGTACCACTGGTATCGAAAAAATAAAAGTATTCTATCAAAAGATAGAAAACAAATATACAAGTTGGGTCCAGGAACAGCATTAAAGGAAGTTACTTGGTTGTTTCACCTCAAATAAATGATACCAATTTAAAAGAAATAGTATTATGGAATAAATAGGTCCTCGTCCTGGTCGTGGAACACTGGACCAGCTCTATACCCTTCATCGGGTGCTCGAGGGTTTGTGGGAGTTCGCCCAACCAGTCCACATGTGTTTTGTGGATCTGGAGAAAGCGTTCGACCGTGTTCCTCGTGGTGCCGTGTGGGGGTGCTCCGGGAGTATGGGGTCTGGGGCCCTCTGCTAAGGGCTGTCCGTTCCCTGTATGACCGCAGCAGGAGCTTGGTTTGCATTGCCGGCAGTAAGTCAGACCTGTTCCCAGTGCGTCTTGGTCTCCGCGAGACCGGAGTCGGGGGCAAAGCTCTCGATTTACCGATCGATCTACGTTCCCACCCTCACCTATGGTCATGAGATTTGGGTAATGACCGAAAGGACAAGATCGCGGATACAAGCGGCCGAAATGAGTTTCCTTCGCAGGGTGCTGGGTGCACCCTCCGAGATCGGGTGAGGAGCTCAGTTACCCGGGAGGAGCTCGGAGTAGAGTCGCTGCTCCTTCACGTCGAAAGGAGCCAGCTGAGGTGGCTAGGGCATCTGTTCCGGATGCCTCCTCCTCGCCTCCCTCGGGAGGTGCTCCAGGCATGTCCTATTGGGAGGAGGCCTCGTGGAAGGCCCAGGACACGCTGGTGGGACTATGTCTCCGAGCTGGCCTGGTGTCGCCTCGGGGTCCCCCCAGAACAGCTGGAGGAGGTGTGCGCGGATCGGGAAGTCTGGGCATCTCTGCTCAGACTGCTGCCTCCGCGACCCGGCCCCGGATAAAGCAGAAGAAAATGGATGGATGGATGGATGGAATAAATAGGCACTCTTGTTCTGTTTATGGTTCTATGACAAATTAATTAGTATAAGTATTGTTCAGATATCAGTATTGTAAACCAAGTATCATTAAAGTATTGGTATATGTTTTTATGCTACCCAGCCCCAATATATTTGGGCTATTCTGCAGAGTAAAAAGTTAATACATTGTTTTGCTGTGCTAAAGTGGTAGTCATAGTAACAAGTGAAACCTGGCTGTCTTTGTTGGGGTGTTGTTCGACCCACATCCTCGGGACATGGACCTCTGTGAGCGTCACCAGGAGCTGAAAACCCTCTGGTCCCATAACTTCTCCGGGCAAAACACTCACCACAGCCTTACAGTCAGTTTTCTGGAAAGATAGAAGATTGATTTAATACAGACTTCCTTAAACAGAGGAGAGTAGTTTTGAGGTCAGAGCAAGAGCAAAAGTCCCACCTTCAATTTGACTTGATGAGTGACACATGTCACCTCAGTGATTTGATGAGGCATCTCGATTGACATGTCGAGGTTAAATTCTCTAAAAGATGATGATACAAATGCCTTCATTAGTTTCTTAAGAATGTAAACATGTGCGTAGCTCAAATAGCAATAGTTCACCTTGTACTGGCTCCTTCATCAGTTACACACACCTTTTCTACAGTTACCTGTGGAAGTGATATTTTTACAGTACATTGTATACGAAGGTGGGTAGAGTAGCTGAAAATATTTACATGTTTGTATACGTAAGTAATAATTATATTTGAAAGTATAAATACTGAGTAATGTTTTGAGCGTAAATATTTTATTATGTTTTAATAGTGATGCAAGAGACAACATTTAAAATGATGTGAAAATGAAGAACACACCAGAAAATGTATAACTCAATTAAGAGTCAGAGAAGTAAAACTACTCTTTCTTTAAAAAGTGAATCGAGTACATGTACTTGGGTAAATGTATCAGAGTACAACCCGCCTCAGATAAATAATGCCATTATAAAAGTGACTAAACCTGTGTGGTCTGGTTGAGCGCTGCACTCTCCTGCCACGGGGCCACACTGCTCGGCAAAGAGAAGAAAATGCTTCCATCTTTTACGATGAGTTCAGACACAAAGGTAACTTTAATGAGTACAGTGGCACCAGGAGGAAGGTTTCCAACACTTATCGTAAACACATCCTACAAAATATAAAGAAAGACGATTAACAAACTCTACTCAAAAAATATGACTTTGATAAAATAAAAACACATCTCACCGGAGCGTCCTGGTCCATCAGATAAGCTCCGTGGCCTTTTTCAATTGCCTGCTTGTACTCTCTTCGAGCAGTTTCCTTCTCCTTTACCTACAGCAACGCATAAACATGATACTGTTTGGTTATTCAGAAAGACGATCTGGGTCCACTTCTACCATATCCACTCAGCTCTTATCTCCAAAAATCACATTTGTAACATACACTGTCCCTCTAATGTACCAGTGTTAATTCGTCGACTACAATATTTAGTCATAATTTTAGTCAAAGTAATATTTTGTCTGACTAAAATTAGACTAAAACTAAATTCAAAGTTCATTACGAGACTAAAACTATGACTAAAATGTCCAGATACTTTTGTCGACTAAAATATGACTAAATAAAAATGAAAAGTAGAGACCTAAATCATCCAAACTTCCAGTAACTTTTTGAAAGAGCCTAATATCATTTAATTTTACTGCCAATGCAACAGCTCTGAGCTTTGTTCACGTGGGAGAAGCTCCATGAAGCCGAGGACCGTGATTATGATTATAATAAATATTATAAATAAAAAGTCAACTAAATTTGTCTTAAATTTAGTCGACTAAATTTACATGCAATTTGAGTCGACTAAAACTAGACTAAAATTTAAGAAAATTATTTGACTAAATCTCGACTAAAATTAAAAGAAATTTTCGTCAAAAGCCTAAGACGAAACCTAAATTAAAATATGTTGTCAAAATTAACACTGTAATGTACTTATTCCTATCCATTTTTTCTTTGTTGTCATAACCAAGTACAGTTTGATATTTTGCTAAGTTTTATATTTTTTGCTATTATTCAAATTTCTTTTGCTCCCTTTATGCCTGGTCTGATCCTGCTCATAAATCTAATGCAGCACATTAGATTTACCTGTCCCACCACATGTTTGCCGTTGATAAAAGCTTCAAATCCACAGACCGCTGCAGAGTCATCCAGGGGAAACACATACTTGGCCTCGATGGGCATCGAGCTCTCATTGGTGTATTTCTGAAAGATGATCACCTATTTTTGCAGAAGAGGAAAAAAATGACATGCTTAACTTACGGCCTTCATTGTCATATTGTGGAGTGAGGAGCAACATTTGACTTACCTGAGCAAGCAGGTCCACGAGTTTACATTTGACATGAACAGCCTGCAGCGGGATTTGTTGACCAGAACTGTTCAAAAGGCCGGCCGTCACAGTGTCCAGTGGATTTTTTACCTCAACGATGCCATCCTCTATTTCTGTCACGCCTAAACACACAACAACATGTAGCAGGCTGATACTAGAATCATATGCTTCATATCCACATGGCAACATGTAAACAGGCAGCAACCTCCCTGTCTCTTGGTACAGCTGAATTTTTTGCCTCTTTTTCTGCGAACTGCATTTGTGGTTTCTGTGCTTCACATTGTTTTACTGGATACTTTTGTACGTCTTTGCCGTGTTTTGGTTGTTTTTTACTGCAGAGAGTCCATAAGGTCCTGAAGAAAGCAGCTTTTTAAAAGTAAACAGCTAGCTTAGCAGCTAAACCCATTTGAGACCTACACATTTCTTCTTCTGAGACACTGAAGAGGCACCGGGTGCCCCCCACACCTGCAGCACAGTGGAGGCGTCACAAGAGGCTCTACAGGAAACAAAAAAGGGACAAACGAGGAGGTATCCGGGCAAGACTCACAGCTAAGACACACATGCCTTCTATAGTTCTGGCTAATGGACGTTCACTGGAGAATAAAACAGATTAACTGCTAAGCTCTTCCTAGAAGATGGTGAAAGACTGTTGTGGAGCGGAGGGAGCTGTGCAGGAGGATGAGGAAGGAGGAGGTGGGGCTGACCAGTGCAGGACACCACACTCTGAAACAGGGACAAACACAGGAGGTGGTGCACCGTTTCAGAGGCGGACTGAAGGCAGCCAGGTCTCCTCTGGGTGCTACGGTTTCCTCTACCTCAAAAATGTATTATTATTATGATAATTATTATTAAAAAACATGTGGGTCAGGTTGACCCATAGTGGCAGCGTGGCTCAGTTGCAGCGGCTCAGGACTAACACCTGGACACTATTTCGTTGTACGTACAATGACAAAAAAGCACTTACTTTACTTACTTTAATTTGATTTCTATTCATAAAAAACTCTACACTAATCATTCTACAATAATACAGCAACATAATAGAGATTTACAAAAATATTAAAAAACTATGAGTGAAATTATTGTAAATTATTTTTCAGTTTAAGACTTCAACATGAATAGAATAACTTAACATTAGTACAGCTGAACGATGACAGTTTAGTCAAGAAAAGTGTTCACCTTGGTCAGAAGGAGAGGACAGGGGCTCATCTGACTGAACTATCCCAGGAGTGAAGCTCTTCAGTTCATCCCCTTGCGAGCTCAACTGCACCACATACTTGAGTTTCACCTGATCAGGGCTGTACACCACGTACTCATTATCCTGAAATTGTAGATTTATTTTATTTTTTATTTTAGAAAATAAACTCCAAAGAGACAAAAAGAAAAAGAGATGAGGCAGCAGGATGCCTAAACAGCTACAGTAACATAAAGAAGTACCATGAACTCGGACTGAAGACCCGGTGCGTTTCGGACCCCATGCACACTGTCATGTCCCTCGGGGGCCTGGATCAGAGTCAGGTCTTTCTTGCGGAAATCCTTGCACCGTCCCAAAGCAACGTCACAAACCAACACCAGTCGAGAGCCATCTGTGAGGCTGCACTGGGAGTATTTCAAAGTGGTGCTATAAACAAAGTATAGAAAAAACATTTTTATAAGATATTTTTTAAAGGCATGTTCAGTTTAAAAAAGGTTTTTGAATCACTAACTTTATTTCGTCACTGAAGTAGATTCCACTGCCCAGGTTACCGGCATCAGTTCTTATAATCCCATGCTGCGACACGGCAACACAAGGCATAAGGAGGCCTCTGAAAAGATAAATAGGGAGCAGTTTCAGCTCCATCCCATACTCCAATAGTTCATTTCATTTTAATTATGACTTTGTAATGGCTTTACCGAGAAAGGATTCCTACAAAATTGTGAGGCCTGGATGAATGTAGCAAAGGTTTTATGTTTCCAAGTTCACGCTTAAAACTTTGGAGTTCAGGTGCTCTGTCAACACGCAGAATCTGATGGACTTGTACTTTGCTGTAATTCACAAGAAAGGAGGGTTCATTGTTAAGTAGGAGGCTTGCTTAACATACTCTGTGTTACTGTGTTTGAACATGTTATTTATTCACCTGTGCTGAAGCAGAGAAGTCACCGTCTCAAACTCTGAGCTGCCTTTGGGAACGGCTTCAATGCTGCACCTCAGAGCTCGGTATTTACCCACACTCGACGGGACCGTGCTTCCCAATGTCATTTCACTCACGTTCAGAATGTCTCTTATTACCTTTAAAGCAAAAAAAGCTAAATTTTAGAGTAGCCACGACACATCAATAAGTACTGTATTAGTAACCATGATTAAACAGCAGAATATTGGATTGTTATTGTAATTATTTAGGTGCCAGCACTTTTACGGTACAGGAACTTCTTTTGTGCCGTCTCAGGGCCCTACAGGCACAACAGGCATCCAAATTTACTATCTTTGGTTTATTGCACAGTCAGCACTGTGAATTTAAATAACTGTATTTGGTGATTTTTGTTGTAAAACATACAAAAAAAATGTGCACATTTGTCTCATGCTGCAGTCTCTAGTCTACTATATTGTTACCTGGCAGAGGTCGAACTGTTTAGAAATCGAGGACATATCTGGGCCAACAGGAGATCTTTGGGGAAGAAGAGTGCAGTACTCATTCAAGAGCATTACACACTGACTTTTTAAAGACAGCTCGTCGTTTTTATTTTCCATGATTTTTCTTTGAACCTGGATTAATAGTCCCTCTGCCCTGGTTACCTGGACAAACAAAGAATCAAAGAGTTTTTATGAACAAAACTGAGAATCAAGGAGGAGTAAGTGATTTCTGTAACTCTACAGAAAAGATCCACACTTTTCATACACAGACTTTTCTTACACAAAATAGTGTTACAAATCACAAAACACTTGCCCAACAATATTCTAATTGATAATGCTAATTAAAATATGCCTTCTGGCATTGTCTTAATCCTATGTTCGGGAATGTTTTTTTTTTTATCAAATAGCAGGGGAAAAGTTTGGATATTTAGCCAGTAAATATAGCTCATCATATGCTTTGATTTGACTTATACAGTATAACTCTCTGCTAGTCAAAATAACACTTTTGAAATTCACATTCTCATCCCTTGAAAACGTCTATATATCATAGAATATTAAGTCAAAAGTTTCATACATCATTGAGACTGATCTTGTGAACTGGAGTGTTGAGGATGAGGTCAATGCATCCCAGAGCTTCCTGCCACAGCAGCTCCACAAACTGCCCCACCTCTGTAGAGAGCGCCCCGTGTGGAGCTTCTCCTCCAGCAGCAGCTGCAGGCAGAAAACAAAGTTAACAGGTTTAGGAATCATCAACGATGTACAAGCAGCAACGACATTATATTGCATGAGGACAAAACAGACTGTTGTGCACATCACTTAACATTGCTGATAACAGGGTGTATAATCTGGACTAAAGGGGTATGAAATGGTATGGGCCATAATACACCCCGGGGTAGAATTTTCAACCCAGGGGAAAGAGTATATCCTTGGACAGGAATATACGGACAGGCCTGTTACAGATTAGTAGTGGTAGTAGAATAGTTTGTCCTGGACCTGCTGAAGTGGAGCAGATCCCATCTCAGTGACTTGAGGAGGACCATGGCTCTTTTGTTTCAGACCATCAGCTTTCACAGAGTCTGACAGAGCCTGGAACACCTTCACTGCCTCCTCTGATGTGGACACAAACACCATTTGATCCCTCGCAGCCGCCTTCTGAAAAAAACACAACTTCATGAAAACTAATTTGTCACAGCTTTAGCCTTTTCCATCAATCTCATATTTATTAGTGGATATTATAGTGTCCTTTTAAATGCTATTTCGTCACTTCTGTTGTTACATTGCATGTATTACCTTTGACTGAATGTCACCCATCCAGTACCGCACCACCGATACTTCCTTCCACTCTCACTTTTAGCACTCTGTAGCTCCAGCAAACACCAAGATTGGCCATTGGACTAAAAAAAATAAAATAAAAATAAATACAATTTACGTGGATTGCAAACTTAAAAAAAAAAGAAAAGTCAAACATATTATTTACCTTTTGAAAGAGTGAGTATTTAGCCACTTGAAAGCTTTCTGGAAACTTGGGCAGGCCACTGTCCCTTTCATTGTAAACTCTGTGAATTACAGTGTATGGTAAATATCATAATTGAAATATATGTAGTTAATTGAAATAGATTATAGGCTTATTATAATATTATTATAAACATGGCTTATAAACCAGCTTTTGGACACCTCAACATTGATAGTTCACATTTTATAATACAGTAACTAATGTGTGTGAAAAAGACACTTGATGAGTAATACCCCTCTTTTAATCATCTCGAATGTTTCTCGAAGCTTTAGATTTTGAACAGAGTTTCAGAACAGATCTGGTGATGGTTATGGCTTTGAAAATGCAAAACACACCTCCAGATTCTGTCAATTATGTAACAAATCCAGCTAACGAAAAAAAAAACTCAAAGTTTACATACCCTTTTGAAATATGTAAAGATATAGGTATAAATACCTATGTCTAAAATATATGCTTTATTGGTAAAAAAGAAAATATGTGCATAAATAAGAAAATCATACCTATAATTTTCAATAACACTTCTTTGTTCCATTGGAGACTCTGCTCTCTGTGTCGCACTCACATGCTTCAGAGGTTTGGTCTGACCTTTGGATTGTGCTGAGGTTACTGTACTTCCTGACCCTTTCTCTACCAAAGGAACATTAAAAAAAAGGATTAAATTGTGCAGCATGCTTCACACACACAGAATTCTATGACACATTCCTGAACGCTGCATTAGTCATCCAAGTCTTAAGAAAACTACTAAGCAGCACACCTGATAAACAAACACGCCACACAGAGACCCAATGTAGCTCAACCTACTGAAGTCAGAAAAGCACAGAAAACCCAGAAAAGATTTAGTTTTCTTTTCTTGCAGTTTAGGCCTAAATAAACAATAGGAAAAGTATTCTTTGTTTGTCGTTGATCATTCAGAAATGTGAGACAAACGGCAACTTTAATAAAATACCGTATGACCCATGTTAAACTTGCAACTTACTTTCTAATCCCGTAATGTGGCTGTGTCTTCAACTGTAATGACTGACATTCATGGCATATACTACATTAAACAATACAAATTACCTTTTGTGTCTTTACATGCAGCAGGTAGATAATTTGTAGAAGATACGTCCAATTTAAAATCCTCTACAGGCAGCAGACAGTCCGCTTCCACACAGCGCTGCACGTAATTCAGTCCGACCACTGGGATCTGATGCTTCACAATGTTACGAATTCTGCCAGGGCTCAGACTGGACACGTCACTGGTCACAATCAGAGAGCACTGGAGGGAAGACAGATCTGTGTCGTTTGACTGTGTCTTTGATTTTCAAGATCATCAACATATAATCTGGCCTTCAAATTAAGATTATTTTAATTTTTGTTGTTGAAATTACAAAACATAAAATGAAGCAAAAGTATTAGATTTGTTTTGATGAGTGTGTATGGTCATGTATAACACTTTAAAACAAGGTCATTTCTGTAAGCCATAATATCGAACCTCTTTATTGGCCACAAAGGAGATTTTTCCTCCATTGTCAGTCACTGCCAACTTGATCTTCTTCTTCTCTTTAAAAGGCAGCTCCTTGAGCTCAAATAGCACAGAGCAGTGCTGGAACAGAGCCATGTCTAAAGACAAGACACACTTGCATTGAATCATACAGAAGTAAACAATTGCCATAACAGATGAACAGCCTAACACAGTGTTTTCCAATCAGGGGTAAAGGGATAGAATTTGTATAAAGGAAAGCCAAAACTTAAAGGTATGTTTGTTCAGAGTTTTTTTTTTACTTTGATTTGAACACAATACATTGTCATTACACTACTAAACAGGAGTTTTCAATACAATTGGCCACACCCACTTGAAAACAGGTAGCCTGATAGAAGAATGACAGGAAACGGACTGTTGTTTAGAACGGAAAGTTAATGTAACTGGATTGCTGTAAATTGGCAACATGTATATGTCAGTACAGCTCTCAGATATAGCTAAACTGTTGCATTGGAGAATAAAGTTATTTGGGCAATGTCAAGTTATATTTAGGATATTTAACAGCATGTAGCACATAACTGTAAACTTGTCTTTTCACAAAAAGCTTTACAGTAAAATTAGTTAGGCCTGAAATACACACAAAACAAACTCACCTACACAGCTTCTGCGACAGGTCTGGACTGAGCGACTGCTGGACTGTCACTGAGCACTGCAGCAAACACCACGAGCGCATCCGCAGTTTTCAAGGTAAAGGCTATACCTCACTGTTATTGCTTACAGCAAAGGGCGACATATATCAGATCAACAAAATATATCGATATTAAATATACACATACTTTGTTAGAAACGTTCAAGGCTGCCTCCAGCACTGTTCCACAAAAGCAAAAAATAAGACACTAATAATAGTCTTTTATTTTTAAACAAGCAAACAGCAAATGCTCACTGCCCTGATCGCAAACTTGACATCTCTGCTCTCTTCCTGGTTCAGATGTTATTTCCAGTAATCCGCGTCAGCGTTGCCAGGTGGGAAATGTAGGATTATCGTACCAGAGACTCAAAATTATCGTATTTTGAAAGAAATTATCGTACAAATGTCGAAAACAAAATGACAAGGCTACGAGAGAGCTATAGTCAAATAAAATCACTCTGGAGATCGTGTCCTATGGGTTCTTAGAGTTTTGTGGCACTCACTAGTTGTGTAGACCAATGTGTCCCCCACAAACAAATACATAGGAACTAACTATTGAGCATCAGAATCATGGGGGCGGGCGCAACTGAGCATCCCACCAATCATGCTCCTTGTTCTGAAACATACACATAAACGTCACTCCCTTCATATCCTCTCACTCCCAGCAAAGCACGGGGTTTAAAAAAACAAAACAACTCCGTCTCCGGCAGTTGCAAAATATACATTTGGCCAAATTATCGTACATTAGACATTATTGATCGTACATCGTACATAGGGCAAAAATATCGTACAAATACCATAATTATCGTACACCTGGCAACGCTGATCCGCGTACATGAATTGTGCATCCCCTAGTGGTTTTAAATGTGAACTGCGCTTATAACACGTCATTATACCATGGTCTGGGTGAATACTCGATTCTGATTGGCTGGAAGGTGTCCATTAAAAAGTGATAATGTACACCAGTTAAAAAAACAGTTAAATCACTCAATCAATCTATATCACTCCACTGCAGCTGTTTCCATAGTAACGGTAAACAATTGAGATGGAACTAGTTTCAGGTAAAACTGATTAAAAAGGGAAACAACTCCTGCCCAGGACTTAAAAAAATAAGTAACAGGTCCCAATGAACAGTTTCAGTTTGCCGGACCATGGTATAAGCGGGATAATGCACTCCGAGGTGTCCATTATCAGAAATAACTGGACTCCACGGAAGCAACCGTCCTCCGCTTCGCATGGGACGGTTCACGCCTTCGCGGAGTCCAGTTATTTCTGATAATGGACACCTCGTCGTGCATTATCCCTTACATAAACAGTAGGCTATTCATAAATGCCCAAACATGGAATTTCAAAAAATATTTCATGCACCATGTGTTATGGAAACTAATGGCTGGATGGACTGGTTTAGACAGGTTTTGGACAGGTTTACTATAGTCCAAACTGACTTCGGGGAGGACTATGTTGAGGATGGATATGGACTGGGACAGGGTTTGAACTTCCATGACTTTTATAGGCTATATTTAGAAAATAGAACAACAATGGACTTAGAAAATAAAGTTGTTGTTTTTTCTTTATATAAGTACAATTAAAAATCATGTATTCATCTTTACTTGATTTAGGCTATTTCAAGGAAAATGTTTTAAATCCTGATTTTAACAGACCTCCTTTTAACCCCACAGACGCTCTCTGTGAGGCATTTGCAGACCACTTCAGGGGAAAGATAGACACTATCAGATGTAATATTTTATCTACCCAAAGTAACACGGCTTTAAATACATCTGGTTGTCTACTTGTTCCAGAGGAAACACTGCACCGTTTTGTCCAGGTTAATGCAGAGATGCTTAAAACCTAAGTTTTCTCCTTAGTGAGGCCCACCACATGTCTTTTAGACCCGGTCTCAAGCCCGTTTTTTAAAACATTCTATGGATCTTTTAAAGACGAGCTTTACATAATATGTAAAAGCAATATGCAATAAGAGCAATATGTAATATGTAAGACCGGGGTCTTCCCTGCTGCCTTAAGGGGCGGTGGTGAGGCCTCTACTGAAGAAGAGCAATTTGGACTGTAATGATTTTAACAATTTTGGACCGGTATCCAACTTACCATTTTTAAGCATAATCTTAGAAAAACTTGTCTTTTTCCAACTTAATGATTTTATTACTGCACATAATGTCCTTGAGAAATTCCAGTCTGGCTTTAGGGTAAACCACAGCACTGAGACGGCCCTTTTAAAGATTTTAAATGATTTTAGATTAAATTATGGCACACAGAAGGTCACAGTGTTGGTTCTACTGGATCTGAGCACTGCCTTTGATACAGTCGACCACACTATTCTTTTACAGTTTGTAGGAGCTATTTTGTCAGTTTTGGTTTAAAGTTAAAATTAAGTTACACATTTTGAGTTGTGTATTTTCTATTTACTATTTTTGGTTTACTTTTATAATATATTCTTTAATATGCTAAGTTAATTCTAATTCGGTTATTTTTTGTTTTATTTTGTTTGGTTATTCTATCATTGCGCACCTAGGGGATATAAGGGAGTACCGCACACAGTTCAGCACGCACCTGGGTGGGCTAATGGTTTTTTACCAGTAAATTAGGAGAGGCAGCAAGTAGGCCTGGCATATGTTATCTATTTACCTGGCATATGTTTGCCTCTCTTATCTGGAAATAAACCCTTTTTGAAACTTTAAGTTTGTTTGGACATTGCACTTATTTTTGCTGCTGCGTAAAACCAAAACCCATGGTGCGTCTAAGTGTTTATTTGAGTTAAGTTCTACGTTTGCCTATGTCGCAGTTTGAGTTCCCTTTTTTTTTTTGACAAATAATCACTACACAGTTTTTCTCCATTGGTTTGGCTAATTTCTTGACACAGAAATTACATTCTCAAAACTCTAAGATCATTTGGCAAAACAGTCTTAAGTTCAGCACAACACTATAGCTCACTCAGCAAAAGCTCATATCTCTCCCAAAACAGTTCACTCATGCTTCAAAACTAAATATCCTTCTCATTTAAAAAGTCAGTGCCCCCAAAATGCTTTGTCCCTTTGGTATTGTGCAAGCACTGCAAGTCTAAATCTTTAGATGTTTTGTCACTCTGGCAGAGGACCATTGAAATGTCCCTCATGTCCCTCTTAGCATAGTCCTTCATTGACAATGGTTACTGTAACTTTTTTTGTCTAGCTAACAGAAACTGAAAAAAACAACAAAGACATAGGATTTGAGGGCAAGGTTTGACATGTGTGATGTCAAACCTTGGAGTCACCTCCAAGGTTTGACATCACACATTGCACTCATACTGCCAAGGAAATTGTAACCATTAACATTCACACAAATAAAGTAACTTCCATACATCAGAGTAAAAAGAAAATGTATTAAGCATAACATACTGTAACATAACACACAAACAAAAACAATGAAAATTATATGCAGCCTACAGTGCTTCATTAGTCAAGTTTCACCTGACTGTTAAAGCTGGGGTACCTGATTTTTCCTGCTCAAACAGTGACATTTTTTGTTTTGGCCTTAACTGGCTCTAGCTCTCACAGTCCCTCCTGTGTATTCAAATTGTTCAAAGAATGTAATTACATTACATGCACATTTCACACCCATATACAGCATTGAGTGGTGACAAAGTGAAGCAGGGGTGGCCACCCCTAAGATAAATAATACTAATTTAGATTAGACTTCTATCATCCATTGCTCAATAAAACGTTAGGTGAAGACAATACAGCAAGGTCTGTGTTCTGCTGTGTTTGCAACATACTCTGAGGAGGCAAAAATAAATGTATTCTACAACACCATAAAATCAGGTACCCCAGCTTTAATTGCTGTAATAAATTTATCAAATGTTCCAAGGGATTCATATATGGTATTCATGGTATTGTGTTCTTGACTAATTTTGACAATTGAACAGACTATTGCGCATGTGATGACTTATACAATGAAATGACGCTGACGCGTTTTGGAGCGAACAACCATTAGACTGAGAATCAACAATCAGTTTAGATCAACAAGATCTATTCTATTCTACAAGATTGGAAATTGAGCTAATTGTACTGAGACACTGAGACATGGACTTAGACATTTGCAATTTGATGACATTAATGAGAAATTCAATTCTGTTGTGAACAATTGCCAAGTGGTTTGGAGACTTGTCCATGTTTTTTGAGAATGTAATTTCTGTTTCAAGAAATGAGCCAAACCAATGGAGAAAAACTGTAACTCGTTTAAAACACATCGGCCTCTTTGGTGCTGTCCACAAATTGTTTACATCCTACCTCACAGACAGGACGTTCATGGTAAGTGTGGATACCTGCTCCATAAAATTACACGGGTTCTCGATTTTAGGGCCAGTGCTTTTTAATCTGTATATGCTCCCTCTTGGTGATGTCATCAGGAGACATGGAGTCAACTTTCATAGTTACGCTGATGATACACAAGTGTACATCTCCATGTCTCCTGATGACACCAGGCCAATGGATGCACTTTTTAACTGCATTTTAGATATCAAATCCTGGATGGCAGAACACTTTCTCCAGCTTAACCAGGACAAAACTGAAGTTTTAGTCATCGGTCCTAAGGCCCAGAGAGAGAAACCTTTACCCAAACTACAGTCATTGTCTTTTAATCCTTCCTCACAGGTGAAGAACCTGGGTGTGATTTTTGACTCTGAGCTGACTTTTATTCCACACATTAAGAATATCCCAAAAATAGGTTTTTACCATCTAAAGAACATAGCCAGAGTCCGCCCCATTCTCTCTCGGGCCAACAAGGAGACGCTAATACATGCTTTTATCACCAGTCGTATCGACTACTGTAATGCCCTGCTTTCTGGTCTTCCCAAAAAGAGTATCTCAGGTTTACAACTTTTACAAAATTCAGCAGCTCGTGCCCTTCTTTTAATGGTTTTTAAATGTCTTAATGGTCTTGGTCCTTCTTATCTTTCAGAACTGCTTTTACCTTATGAACCTTCACGGCCCCTGCGCTCCTCTGGCAGGGGTCTCCTAGTTATTCCTAAAGTCAACAGAAAGACTCATGGCGAGGCGTCTTTCCAATATTATGGCCCTCGCCTCTGGAACGACCTGCCGGAGGAGCTCAGGAAGCAGAGAACGTTCATGTATTTAAGAGCAGGCTCAAGACCCACCTTTTTAGCTTAGCTTTTAACTGACATCTATTCATTTAGTCCTAATTATATATTGTATATTATGTGCATGTGTATGTGCATGTGTATGTGAATGTGTATGTGTATGTGTATGTATATATATATATATATATATATATATATATATGTGTGGTGTGTGTGTGTGTGTGTGTGTATAGATAGATAGATAGATAGATAGATAGATATGATGCGGGTCGTATTGTTTTAAATGTTGTAATCTGTAAAGCACTTTGTGATACCTTTCGGTATGAAAAGCGCTTTATAAATAAAGTTTGATTGATTGATTGATTGATTGATTGATTGATTGATTAACAACAGGCTGGCACATGGGACCAACTACATTAGGCTACATTACTAAAGGCTCTGAACAAAGTACTGTGATTATATTGGTCCTTTCATTATTTTTCTGTCATAGGCTACTAAATAATTTTTTACACGAGAACATGTCATTGTGCTGTTCTAGTTCAGAGCAGCTGTAAAATTGGGTTGTTCCTGTGTAGTTAGGCCTATGGTGTGGGTTTGTATGAGTGTGTGCTGCAGCCACGGTGACAGAGACACAGCACCACCTCAAACAAGCCTAGCAACAGGGATTAAGACCAAACATACGCACCGGCTGCTCTTAAAGGCTCCTGTCAGGTAGGCTAACAAAATCATCTATCACAGGTACATGTGATAAATGACTGTATAATGTGGTGGACGCTTTGTTACAGGTTGCAGGTTGTGAGCGCTTTCTGTCTGCTTTCTGAAAATGACATGAAGGATTTGCCTCTGTCAGTGCTGAGTCGAGGGTGTGGTCAGTTTGTCCCATGTGAGGGACAGCAGAACAGAAGGCTGGATGTATGCTTCACACCAGAGGTACAAATACAGGGTTTGTCTAGATTTGTCACATCATAGTTTGACTCTGACTCAACTGAAGTGTAGAGGAAGTTGGGAAAGACAATTGAAATATCTTTGCAGCACTACAAAAACAAAGGCGGGTAGTATTCTGTTACATTTAAATCAAGTATCACAGTACTTTTAACTTTACTCACTTCAATACTCTTACTTGAGCTATATAAAAAAAGTTAGATTTAGTGTATTTCCCCAGATACTCAAGGCACTTTCCAATTTAGTGCATCATTCTTTCACTCTCCAAAGTAAAAAGTGGTAATCTACTACTGTAACCGCAGCTTCCCTGGGTAGACAATCTATAGCACTACCAATCATTCTCTTTCTCACCATATTTATAAGATGGGTGGGAGAAGTGTCTTGCCCATTGACACTACTGCAGTGTACATGCAGGTGAGAGCTGGGACCGAACGGTATACCTTTTTCAAACTGTGACACGTGTCCCACTGGTGGCACAGGCTTCTTCCAGAGGTATTAGGGTCATCTGCAATTTGAGACTATTATTTTTCTGTGATATATATTCATAATGCATTTAACTTTTTTTCTGGTATAAACATGGTTTGTAGGGACAGACATGCACATCCACAAATGCCAAGTCAGAGAACCACTGCTTTAACCACTGAGCCACTAATGAATCCCTTTGTATTGATCATGACCTGTCTAAACAGGAATCAATGATGTTTTTGCAGTTGAAATTGTAGATGTTTAATTGTAGCTTCAAACAAACACAGGATTATTTCATCTGGAAGACACATGGGCCCTTGCTGCGTCTGTCCCCCAGCGGCTCTGTGCTCGCGGGACCAGAGCCTACTCTCCCTAAAACTTCAGCACCCGGAGAGGGCACTGCTGCTGTACTCTCAGGTGTGACGGCACCAAGCCCAAAACATGTAAATCACAGAATGTCTAAAATACATGTTTAATTTGCTTAAATACTGCCCTGTGCTTGCAGGGCTTGGTCACATGGAAAACATGTCCATCGAATGCCTATGATGGAAATTATTATGGACAATGCAGAGTCCACCAGGAGCCATTGCTAAGCACCGAAAGCACTTCAAAGGAGTCCATTCTGAACTACCCCGCTGCTGTTTTAGTAAGTGAAAGAAACATGGTGTTAGGGTTGCCAACTTGAGAACTGAAAAATAAGGGACACTTTTGGGCGAACGGGTAGATTTACCAACACAGTCTCAGTCTAGCAACGTTATCTCTCAATCAAAGACATTTTTAATGCTGTTCCCTCATTCGTTTTCACAATTCAAATTGTAGCTATAAGCCACACTTTAACATTGCAATTATATAAAAAAAACAATGTGTAGGCTCTGTGTTTATAGTTCATCTGAGTGAGGACAATGATAGGTTGGTGGTGTAAAAATAGCTAGCCTGATAGCCAAGCGGCTAGGCTAGCCGTCGTGATACATTGTAGTTTTGCCCTGCTACTCATGGTTTGTTACAGTAAGCTAATCCTGATAGGCTAGCTATTTTTTGCTAGCTATTTTGGATACAGCTCATCTTAATTTTAAATTAACTAATTTTCTCCATTAAAATATGGTATAACACGTGGCAAAGTCCTCTCTTCATCCAAACTAAACGTAATTTTGTCTGTCCATTCAAAAACATGCGCCGTTCCATTTGGCGAACGTTCTAAATTCAAACACACGAACACTCCACTGTATCCTAGATAAAAGTCCCAACGCATCTACATTAATTGTTTGGACTGTATGGCACAGTTGGTAGCGCGCTGCTCCTCGGAGACACGCTGACCACTGGATCATGGGTTCGAGTTCTGCCTGAGTCAATGGCTCCGCCTGCGACGGGCTTTCGCCCTAAAGTCAATGGCAGGCCGGCGATAAGGCGGGTGCTCCACTCAATGTAGCCCTGCAGTCCAGACAATGGTCCAGTTTTTTATTGATCACATGGCTCCTCAAAGTTTAGAAAAGCTGCTTTTGCTTTTGCTGTTGTTGTGTCTGCTTACTATCATTTCACATCTAAGTTAAATGTATGTATTTATTACTGGCAGGTAGGCTAGGTCTAGAGGTCTAGAGGTAGGCTAGGTCTAGAAACAAAGCAACTGTAGTGGCTATTGGTCACGAGCTAACTGCATAAGTTTAGGAAGCTAACGCTAATGTGCTAGGTTTAATATCAGCTAGGGTGAGGCTTTACAATACTGAGTAATGGGGCACATTTGTTGGGTCAAGTTTAGACTATAGGCTGGGTTTCACTTGTAGGCTAATGACTTTAAATGCCTAAGACATTTTTAGGCCCTTGTCCTATATTCAAATGATGATAGATGATTAATTAATTATTTTTTTGTGCTGTGAAATTTGCTGGATGGTGTGTTGAACGGTAATAGTTGTGAAAAATAAATTGATACAATTTCTTCACTGTATTTTTAGGAAAGTAATCACAGGATACCCACCACACTTCCTCCTCTTTACCATCTCCAGCGTCCTGACATAAAATACTTTGGGACATTGCTGCATCAAGAAGAGCTCATTTTGGAGCAGCATGTGCGAAAGCAACCACTGTCACTTTCTGCTGAAAGTCAACATGAGGGTAACATAAGATACTTAATTTAAAGATGTCTCGTAAACTTCATAAACATGACCCATTTGTGTCTCCAAATAAGAAAATATAATTTGACGTGTGATAACTAGTTTATAACTAGTTTATTGTATGCTTTAGTCTTCCTGCTGTTGTTTTATTATTCTTACTTGTTGACATTGTCTTGCTTTTATTGCTTGCTGCTGTGTTGCACTGTCTCTGCCATTTGTTTTCATTGCTCCTTTTATTGTGCTGCTTTTCCTTCCTGTCTCTTCTTATTTCTATGGTGCCCACTGTCCAGTGATTACTAAATGTCAAAACAAATAGTTGATATTTTTCCTATAGGCATCTATTAAGGAATGGTGATTTCAATTGCAAAATTGTCCTACAGAGGGAAGAAAAAGATCATTGGATGTCCACTTGCCTCCAATAACCTCTTGGGAAAACACTCTTTCAACCTCTGAAGTAACAGCATTTACACTGATGTCCAATTTTGAATATATAGTATTTAAATATTATACATTTTAATTGACCATTTATATTCCACCATTCAGAACCCCATGCGAACTAGTGTGGAGCAAATTGGAAAAGCTGAAGAGACAAATCAATTCTGTGGAGCTGTTAATTCTCAGCCATCAAGCTCAAGCAGCAAATATAAAGAATTGATGACGAGACATCATCTTCACCAAACACAAGCCGAAGTGAACTAAGTTAGTGCTTTCCAATGCGACCTTATTGTCCCTAAATCACGATGTGTGTTATAAACTTTTTTTTCCCAGATGGTAGATCAGAGATCAAATTGATCAGGGAGTCAAAATTGTCAACAGGTAGTTCTACTTATTACTTGTGAAATAAAACCTAATCAAAACCTGCTATGAAGTACTATTTTCCTACCCGTCTCTCCCCACTCCAATCCCCAACCCCAAAATATAGGAGCGTTTCTTCCTCCTCTGAAAGCAAGACAATCAGTCAAGCATGAATCTTACCCAGTCCTCTCAAACAGGGTCAGTAACTTCAACTACCTTCATATGTGCACAACATTATGTAAAGTTATCTCAATTTCATGTCTTCCCAGGTCACACAAGAACAGTATACAGATCATCTACCCCCTATTGATGAAAGTCAAGTTATGAGTCACAAGCCACAGGACGCCAAATCTGTAAATGACACCTACAGACTTCAACAGCCACTGTATCTTCCACAACTGGCACCTGAGAAATCTGAAGGTTGGAGAAAAAAAAATCACTTATATTTTGGAACTAGATGAGTAAATTGTTTCCGATTACTCACTATGGCAGTTCTCTGTTCTTAACCTCTTAACCTCCACCTGAACCGAGCACATTTTCTCCGGTTTGGTTTTAAAATCTAAACGCTTCTTGATAAGAGCGTCTAAATAGCGACGAAAGAGCTATTTTGCTAAGAGAATGCAACAAAAACGCCACAAAAAGTGACAGAGAGATGAAAAAGTGGCAAAAAAGCAACAAAATGGCAATAAAAACGCCACAAAAAAGTAACAAAAAAGTGACTAAAATGTGATGAAAACCCCAGAGTTTAGATTAGTTGTGTAGGTCCTAGCTTTCAAATGAGGCGTTACTCTGGTCTATAGACTGTAAACCTTTAGATTTGGGTAAAGTTGAACTGGAGAAAATGCACTTGGTTAAGGCGGGGGTCAAGAGGCTTTTCTTTCTCCTCTGTTTTTTTCCATTTCAGAAGTACATTATCAGAAGAAAAGAAAAGAGAAATCTGTCAACGAACACAAATGTGAGACATTCAGCCAGAAAGTAAAAGAAGGCTGTGACAACACCATTCAAATTTCATTCAATATCGGAGAAGGTAATTTATGTTAACAATTCCACGTAGTTTAAATTTAACATCCTTAAGCTGCTTTGACTGTGTTTGTGCCTACAGCGTGTAATGCTCCATTCGGGCTGCTCATGGGAAAAAGAGGCCCAGGACATCAAAGCTCTTTGGCATTTCTACCAAAGATTTCTGAAGAACCCAATGACTCCAGCTACAGGGAGGTGGTGAGGGGGATACTGCCACTAGAGCTCAGAGGTACACAAAAGATAACAATATATTTTTCTCCCAGACTGATCGAATATACTTAAGTGTCAATTTTATTCATGTCTTTGAGATTTGAACGGGCAGGCGGTAGGCAGCCTCATCTTGGGCCCTGATGGTGAAATCATCCAACTGTCGATGCTTGACAACATCCAGGACAGCTCTCAAGGCCAAGGTATATGTAATGTCTGAGTCTAAAGTTGATCAGATGCAATAGTTGAATAGAAAACCAGAGTTAAGCTAGCGGTGAGTGAAGCCATGGGTGTGTCCAGTGCAAAACTCCTTCTCCCCATACACAGATATAATACAATTAAATTGATTTGTAGGAGGCTGCCACTCAAGCTAGTTAAGGCCAGGATAAGAGAGAGAAATGTGGTTACGGTTAGAGTCCATGCCATCCTGTAAAAAAACAACGATTCACACTCTTTTCACCTCCTGGACAAGTCTGTGTTTTCATACAGTAACTATAACAGTTCTCATTGTCAAAGCTCTACAGGTGATGTCGGCCAAAGGAGAGAAGCTGCCTTGGGTTGTGGTGCTGCAGCCTGAACACCAACTCACAGGTAAATCTCCACCACTTCATGACAAAAAGCAAAGAAAACATGACAAAAAACGTGAGAAAAAAGCAATTAAAACGTGAGAAAAATGCAGCGAAAATGTGACAAAATTGTGTGAAAAAAAGCAACAAAAATGCGCCAAAAAAGAACGTGACAAAAATACGACAACAAAGCAATGAAAACATAATAAAATGCAACAAAAACAAGGAAGAAGCTTAGATCAGTTTTGTAGGTCTTAGCTTTCAAATAAATCGTTACATTGACCTATAGGCTGTAAGCTCCAGTCGAGCAGCTTTTAGATTTGGGTGAAAATGTGCTCAGTTAAGGGCCGGTTGTATGAACTTGTACTCTTCTCTACCAGAGGAAAATAAAGAGAAGATTTTCCAAAGGTTTAACATTCAAACAGACCATTTCTTCAGTGAGGTAAGCTTAAAGCATTCACTGCCTTCAACTTTCATGACTAAAAATTTGATTGAAATTAGAGACTGTCTTTGTACCTTTGTGAGCTCTCAGACCTGCAGAGATCACAAGATACCGATCCAGTCCAGATGAAAGCTCATGCCAGTAAGTTCAGTGCCGCTTTTGTCTTATAACATACCATTAAAGATGAAATATTGTACTTTCAGAGATAATGGACAGCGCTGATGCAAACGATACAAAATCTGTAATCAAAACAAGCAAGAAGCAGCCTATAGGGGAAAATACTGTCCCAAACTCGTCCAATCTGGATGGGACAGAAGTGGAAAAGAGGTCTAGAGACGACACACGGACAAAAGACAAAAAGGACCCGGGAGGTGGACAACTGTCTCACTTGCAGCAACAGCAGTTAGTGTCTCTTTTTCTACATATTTAGTAATACCGAGCATGAACCGGTAGTTAGTCATATGTGAATTATGTACTCGTATCAATAGCATGAACACATTTATTTCCTAAACAAGGCTAAATTGTACTGATACAAAGATGTTTTTTTTTTTTACAGACAAGTGGCAACAGACAAACCTAATGCAATGCCAGCCCACAATATCAGCCCGAATAATGGTGCAACATCACAAAATACGGCGAAAGACAGTAAGAAGATTAACAAAATAAAGGGCACTGAAGAGAGGCCCATAGCTACCACGTAAAAGCTTCACTGCATTCGTTAAATTACGTATGATTTTACTCCTTGTTTCATGCTGTACTGATGCTGTGGTTTTAACGATATAGGGGGAAAATAAAGGATGCTACATCAACTCCTAAACAGCAAATTGAAAGAATGAGCGAGACTGGACAAAATTACGACCAGGACAAGACTGCGGTAAGCTGCAAAAATAGTTAGAGTAAACAAAGAATCCTTTTTTTTTTCATTGTCAAATCTTTCCCGTCAGAATAAAAGAGTTCGGAGCAAAGAAGCGAAGACAAGAGACATGAAGAAAACAAATGATGACAAAAGATTAAGTCAAGATCGGGCTGAGGAGGTGTCCAGCGAGAGAAGTCTCAAGAAAAGGAAAGGGAAGTTAAAATACAAAGACGTAAAATCAGGTAATTACATTAAGACACTGTGAAACCCTTCATAAAAACAAAACAATAAAATAAAACAATAAAAAAAAGCGATCACTTCCGGGGACCCCTTGATGCCAAGCAATGTTCATCCACCTTGCTGTGGACTGGATCGTTAGCCGATCCTGAGCCAGTGCAGGATGGATGATATATATAATATCCAAGTATCTTCTCAAATAATGTTTGTATACTACTGTAAACCTTTAGTCTGGAATCTTGATTGCACCTCTCTCCTCAAGTATGTATGTCTGCGTGGCTGATAGGATGTATGCGTGTGTGAATGCAACAAGGCTGTGAGTGATCAATGTGATTTTAACTGTAAAATTCAATAAATATATTTGAATTAAAATGGCAAGGACAAAAAGGTATTAAGTTGCTTATGGGTGTGTCCCCAAACTTATACTTGTCGCCCAATTGTCTTATCTGCCAAGAGCGCATAAACTTTCTATTAAAGACAAGATGAAGTCTGAAAAAAAAAAAAAAAATAAAAAAATAAAAAAAACAATAAGCCTGTATCTTTTAAAACAAGGATAGCTGACTATTCTGAACTGAAGTACGATTTACAGTATGACCTAAAGTAGTTGTTCCCATGTCGTGGTTCAGGACAGAAAAGTGGGCTGGGGACCTTTTTCAGGGATGTGTGAGCCTTACAGTATTTCCACTCTGACGAACTGAGTGGAAATACTTTTTAATGATATACTACAAGTTATAATAAGTTAAAAAGAATAGGGTAATTTGGGTAACCAGTTGCGACTCACTGACTTATAAAGTACATTTTAAATTGCAGTTAAACTAGCGTAGAAGTGTAGTAATGTTACATTTGAGATGAATCATTGCAATACTATTACAATGTCATGAGTATTTTTTAAATCCTTTCTGACAGAAGAGACACCTGATCAGTGGACGTCTCCAGCGATCAACAGCAGCCAGGATATTGAAGAGGAAATCAACAAACATCGGCGTAATGATCTCTCGGCCAAACAAAAACAAAGTTCTAAATCGGATGCCATTCGGGACGGGTCAGGCACGGACCGTCCCCCCGTGAAGGAGCTTCGGCTGAATTCAGATGCACGCAGCAGGTCAGTGAGGTCTCTTCAGTCGAGCGCCAGTGGATCTGCTCTGAAGCACAGCGGATCTCAGAAGTCCATGTCCTCGTCTGGTGAAGGCAGGACACTAGGGGGCACCAGTGCACCCCTGTCACTGTCCCGCAGTCGCCTGTCCTCCTGCTCCACTGTGATGATCCGGAGGAGAGACTTATGCTGAATCCAACCAAGGCTGAGGTAAACATTTTAGTGTTAGATCGAGGGGAGTATCTTTTTATTTGAGCAATAATCTCAATATACTTATACACTGTTTTATTGTTTCAGGCGGCTGTGACAGAGCAGACCGCAGTGACCCAGGAAGACAATGCTGCGGCCCTTGAGGCTGAAAGAGCCACGATCCTAAGACAGGAGGAGGAGAGGAAGAGGAGGGAGCTGGAAGAAGAGCTGCACCGTCAGCAGCAAAGAGAAGAGCTGGAGCAGAAGATGAAGAACGAGCTGCAGAACGAGAGGCAGAGGAGAGCGGAGGAAATCAGGTGCGTCTCAGTGCTGTCTATGAATGCTCTTTATCACAATAATCAAGTCAGTCTAATCTTTTATTTTCATACCAAACTTATGTCACTAAAACAACTTTTGTTCCGTGTTTTTTTTTTTTTTACCATGGACTGGCTGTTTTACATCGGATCAATCTGCAGGAACGTGATAAATACTAAGGATGACTGAAAATCCATTCAAACCTTTTTGCTAAACTTTTTTTCTACTTTCAGAGTTAAAAAGCAGGCAGAGGAAGAGGAGAGACGGCGCGGTGAGGAAGAAGACGAGAAGAGAAAGCAGAGGCAGCAGGAACAGCACGAGCGAGAGATCAGGAGGCAACAAGAGAGAAAGAGACAGATGGAGCATTTCCAAAAGAAGAGAGTGGAGGAGGAGCAGAGGAGGAAAGGTACATGTTTGACGGTCATAATACAGAACAATCACAAATGAAAGGTGAAAGAAGATCCAGCTGCTTCAGTGGATTAGGCTTGTAAATATACTGTTATTTGACTTAAACACAACAGTTTAGCTCATAAGTGAAACATCCAAAGCACCATCTGAAGGAAAAGGATATAACCCATGCATTAGTTATTGTCAGTCATCTCTTGATTTGCAATTCTTTACTGCTCTAAACATGAAGAAAAATCTTAATCACATGTCTTTTCCCCCTTATTGTTAAATTGTATTAGCTGAAATGGAGCAGTTGCAACTTTGAAGGAAAAAAAGTTGCAAGAAGAGAAGATACAGCTACAAGACATGAATGAAAGTGAGAGAGCAGAGTATCTTCGTAAAAAGCAGGAGGAGGAAAATATGAGACAGAGGGAGGAAGATGAGCGGCGGCGCAGAGAAGAAGAGGTGGCTTTATTAGCTGCAGAGAAGGCCAAGATAGAAGAGGAGCTTTTGGCAAGGTACAGTTATAACAAATAATAATTAATACAGGTTATATTGACATCTTTCTTGTGATTTGTGAAGGGAGATGGCCCTTTTGCACCAGAGGCTGTCCTTTAAAAGGGGTTTCACGGTGGAGTCTGAAGGTTTGGACAAGAGCCAGAGCATCTCCAGACCGTGGACATATTCATACTTTACTTTGCTACAAATGCTGGGTCTGTCCTCTGCAGGAGTGCCCCACACCTGAGCTGCAATAAATGTTTAATAAATAACCCTTTACTGTTGTCGCGAGACTGTGAAAGTGGTCTGTTTTGCCTTGACATTAGACTCCTGTCATATTAACCAAAGAACCAACAGTTCTAATCATTGTTAAGAGAGTGACTGATTAGAGACAGGAAAATTGCACATGAATGATTCAGAAATGTAATGAACGAGATTATTTGTTTGACGTTACTTTCCAATCCGAACCAATAGGTGGCAGCAATGCAATTAAAATGTAGATATCTGAAGTTAGGACAGATTTAGGACTAAACATCAGTGATATATTTACATTACACAGGAAAATGAAATAATTAGAAACTAATTCTACTGCACTGAAAAGCAATCAAAGGCGCAGTATGGTAACCATGGTGACAAAAGAGAGTGAGGGTTTGCAATAGACGATCTTTGATGACCCGGAAGTACATTTGCTTCGCTTTGGTGTTTTTGTAAACGGGAACCATTGATGTATTCTATTCATGGTTCTATTAACGTGAACGATGTGAGAAACGATTCAAGCTAAAGTTGAACTTTTCTAACAATACATCTGGAGTATTACCTAATGTAACAACTTTGTAATGGATTAGATTACACATTGGACCTTGTACCAGCTTTATTTGACCCGCTCGTCGCATTAGCTTGTTAAGCTAACTTCTCCGTGACCAGGTAAATTGTTTTTTATCATGACAGTAACTAGTGACCACCAAACGCTGGTAGTTTTTAATTCTAGCTAGTAATATTTTATGCCTCTGTCCACTTTGGCCGGTTAGATTTTATTCCTAACCTACCTGCAGGTACTTTGTGTAGTATGTATTATATCAGTGAGTGTTCAATAAATGTGTTTGTAATAAAACATAATCCTGGTTTAGAATATGAGACATGTAAAACCGACTTTTAATATGGCTGATCCTCACCACGCCAATTTTTTTTTAAGATATATCCTATGTAACGTTTATAGGAGTAGCCACAATGGTCAGAGAGCAAAAAGGTTGATGTCAAGCTCTGACTGTTTATTATATTTTAAGTTATTTAATCAAGACACAAATAACAAGGACACTATTGACTTAAATGTGTGAGCTGAAATGATATTCTTTTTTATTATCTCCATCTCTTCTCCAGCTTGTTG
Organism: Neogobius melanostomus; assembly: GCA_007210695.1. Classification (NCBI taxonomy): domain Eukaryota; kingdom Metazoa; phylum Chordata; class Actinopteri; order Gobiiformes; family Gobiidae; genus Neogobius; species Neogobius melanostomus. The sequence goes on from VHKM01000049.1 coordinate 3,925,437, forward strand.
CAGGCCGGGAGGACGGCACAATGGACGTGAGCATCGCTGTATCCCTGATCCGTGGTCAGATGGGGGCCGTGGTCGAGCGGGCCGTCAATGGAGCAGTGGAGACGGTGTTGGGGGAGATGCTGAAAGTTGTCGGGGTGAAGTTTGAGGAGCTGAAATCCCAAGTGGCACTGATGAAGAGAGACATGGAGACCCTGCAGCGAGAAAAGGCCCTGAAGGACAAAGAGAACGAGAACATGCGAGCCAAACTGCGCTACACTGAGCTCAAGCTGAAGTATTATCGACAGGGCGTAGAAGAGGAGCTCCAGCAGCGTGTGTCCGCCGCGGCTCTCACACACAGCTTCTCCCCGTCAGGACAGGTCACGGGACAAGTAAACCCTGAGCCATCATGTTCAGGTCAGACCAGAACTGGGACCACAAGCACCTCTCCCCAGACCAGCGGCAGACACAGCGGGAGAGGGCAGTACCAGACGGATGTGGATGAAGTGAATTCTAATCCATCAAATGTAATGCTGCCTCTGATGAGCACATCTACTGAGTCTCTGAACAACAGCACAGGTACATTTTAATTATTTGATCACAGATACCTCATAATAATCACTCCATCTACAACGCATCAGTTCAAGATATTAAATACCATTTTACCTGTTGTTTCAAAATCTTTGTTAATACGCCTTGAAAACTCAAAGCTTACAAAGACTTATAATTTGAGCCAATTGTACAGACTATAAAGTAAATAATTGCTGACCTTATTCTCTATTTTACATTGTTTGTAGGTCTGTTGTCTCAAGACCCCTCAGTAAATAATTCAGATGACCAGAACCTTGAATGGAGCATCACTCTGCAGCCGAACACAGACGGAGGCGCCATGCCTGGAATCCAGATTCTCAGTTTTAAGCCAGAACAGCAGTCGTCTACAGGCTCGAGCTCCTCTGATGTATCCACTCACGCAGATAGCTCCACGTTGCCCTGCTCTCCACCACAGGTAATGTTGTCCTCTTTTAGGAAGTCAATTGATGAATGATTTCAGACAGATGAACATGATTGGAATGGCGTCTTGCTATGACGTAGGTGAAGCAGGAGCCACGACAGGAGGATGAAGTGATCTGTATCAAAGAGGAGCCAGAGGACGAGCAACAAGAGACGGCCATGTTTGATTGCCAGGTTCAGCCAGGCCAAGTGTCAGAGGTCAGTTTCTGATCGGTTTACAAAATCTATATTAGACTTTTTTCACAGGAATAGTGAATTTTAATGGTTTTAATGAATGTTTTATGCATTTGAATAAAATGAGTACAAAAATGTCATATGTTATTAACATTGTTTTTATTAGGTTATAAGAAATGCATCAGACAGGTCTGCACCACAGACAAGTGGGATAAACGCAGCAGGCAGTTCGTCAGGATGCACCATCTGTAAGTGTTTAATGATCTCACTCATTGTAAATCTTCAATGAATGAAATTAACCAATTTGAGATTTGTGTTAAAAATAATTTACTTGATGGCAATTACGGCTGTTTCAGCTATGATGTCCCAGATAGCAGCCTCTCTTCCGTGCTCCCTGTCGGGCTCGGTGTCCAGCATCACTGCTCAACAGCTTTGGCCCAAAAGAGCTCTCCGTTTTTCTGAGGAATTAAAAAAACACCGAAAAGACCAGCAAAGGCGGAGTTGGATTAAATGCAGAGATCTGGAGAAGACGCTCCCTCAGCCCCTTCTGTCCGAAATAGTAAGACAACTCTAGACCAAAGCAAGGGCTGTGCAATAACTGAACTTTAATCAAAGTGCAAGTTAATCTATGGTCAGTTTAAATTTTCAATAAACGATACCGTGGCAGTAAAATCTAAATGTTTGTTGCGGAGTTTAAACTGCTATCAATACAATGTAAACTATTTTGTGTTAACTGGTACTGTGTGAAAAGCATTAATTTGTTTAAATTTGTTTTATTTTACCTTACGAGTCATATTTATTTATATTTTAGGATTAAAAAGTCAAATCAAATCATAAATTTAAATTGATCACAGGGGAAAACAATTATTGTCAGTAGTCCTGCCTTAACCAAAGCCATTTTTACATAAAGTTTTATTGAACTAAAAATTTAACAATGGCCACATTTTCCTTTTGCAGTTGCAGGAGCGTCGAGAAAAGACCAGACTTCGGGTGGCAAAATGGAGAGCAAAGAAGAAACTCCAGGAGGCTCGGGTCAGTAAGCCTCTTTTAGTAATCAGTAAGACTATAGTTGCAATACAAACACAGGTCCTTGGGAATAATTTACATTACGCCTACATAGTTTAACATGCAACCAAACGGTATTAAGTTTTCGCAGAGGTAAATAAACCAGCCTCATTCAACAACATTGTTAAGTACAGATTGCTTGGAGTCCGTTCCAACACAACAAAGCCAAGTTGTTATTTAATCCCACTTTAGAGTCCGTATATCAGTGTCTCGTGCCTCGTTAGTGACACAGCCTGTAACATGCGTCGAGCAGATTTCATGGTTAATACATCACTTAATTGCACAGTATCGAGTATATGGTTAAGTTTTCAATTATTCACAAAACCACAGACCTCACCAGCTACAACTTCCCACATGAACAAAGCATCAATTATGTACAGGAAAGTGTTTATTTGTAACCTAAGCAGACTGTTTTACCGATTGTAGGCTCGAGGTGGCGCAACTTCATCAATGTTGCCAGGTCACAACCCAAACCTGCAACTTAGAGCAACCTGTGGTAAGGCACCAAACAGCATTTATTAACTATAAGACAGACTTTTAAACACTTTGGTGAATGTGTTTGATATGTCCAGCTAAAGTTATATCACACTGACAGAAGTCAATGCAGTCTCCAGCCTACATATACATGCATTTCCAATGACATCACGCATAGTTCCGGCGGCCATTTTGAGCACCAATGTAGAATTATGCAGTACTACAACATGTAACAATATCTCAACTCAGGATGAAAATGAAAGACAACTGATTGACAGTGGTATTTTTATGTACTCGTAATCATTGCTCAAGAAGATAACAGTTAAAACACGGAACCAGAGTGTAGAGGCAAATCTTTCGTTCATTAGTTTCTTCTTTGATCTTAATTTAACCTCTTCTATAAATGACCGACACTGAGGCTGGTTTTACGCGTGTGACAACGTTATCCGTCGCAGCACGGTAAAATGACCGTGTTGCTCCGTCAGCCATCTTTTATTTTCTGAAGTCAAGTCAAACAACAACTTCTTGTTTGTGGGCAAAAACAATACACTGCGCCCTCTATGGCAAAACAACATGCATTTGCTTTCTTTGTAAATAACCCAATTAATTCTTACAAATGTACAAATTCATACAAAATATGAAATACATGAACATGAATCATTCATAAACATGTAGGCCGTATGAAATGGCGCTTACACAGAGAGCACACGTTTATATGATATAACCAGCAAATATGGCACAGACGTAGCAGCTCTGTCTGTTGAGCTACAGCAGGATTTACTAAAGATATGCTTCACTCTTCAGACTAAATTAAACTATCAAAGAGGAAAACCGAAAACCTTTCTCTGGGATTTTTACAGTTATGTCAATAGAGTCTCAGTCTGACTCAGTGTTTAAGTTGCTTAAGATGTTAGCATGCTACTGGTTAGCAACTGTCAACGGCTTCAACACGATAAACACATGTGTGGCTCACATCTACAAACACTGAGGAAATACTACAGTAACAGCTCAGCTCTGACCTCTGTCACATGTTGTATCCAAGGCTAGATGTCTGTGGTTCAGGGCTTTCCCTTGGAGAAGTCAGCGCTGAGCTGTTATAGCTAAATGCTAACTGGTAGCATGCTAACATCTTGAGCAGCTTAAACACTGACTTACTGGTTTCTTCACATAAATGTGCGTCTCTGGGGCCGTGTTTTAACTGTTATCTTCTTGAGAAATGATTACGAGGACATAAAATGCCACTGTCAATCAGTTGTCTTTCATTTTCATCCTGAGTTGAGATATTGTTACATGTTGTAGTACTGCATAATTCTACTTCGGTATTCAAAATGGCCGCCATAACAACAAAAGTCACATGACTGAAAAGCATGTATAGGGTAGGAGTAATAATGCATATTTTCAGAAATTAGTTTTTCTAATCTTAGATCATTCAAGTGTCATGAATTCATTTTTGGGCACATTCATTTCTGACTGAAATGCAAGAAAACAAGTCACAGCGCTGCCTGACCTCTGTGGCAATTACAGGAAAATCTTCAACAAAGTCTATAAATTCCTGCCTATGCCTGTGAAGTTCTCACATCCTCTTTGTTGTTGTAGGCTCAGTGTCTGGTTTGCAGCAGAGACAGAATACAGCAGTTCGCTTCCAGAACAACTATCTCTGCAATAACTCTGCACCTGGCAGTGTCCAACACACACATCCCTACATGGGCCCGTCCTCATTCTCTCCTTCACTGTTCCTCAAAGACCCTAGTGTGGGCTCACTCCCCACACAGCACACTGTTACCTCCTCATCCTCATATCCTCAGGTCAACGTAACACAGCAAAGTGTTCCTCTCAACGACCCAGAGATTATAGAGTAAATTAACGAGTCTTTGTGTATAAAGTCCTCTTTGTTTAGATGAAATGCTATATTTGTGTAAAACTGTACACACTACAGTTATAAAAAGAAAACAGTTTTATCTAATACTCAATTTGTCTAAACTTTGTTCTTACTGTACATAAATGTACATGCATGATGCCCAAAACCACCTGAAAAATAAGTAAATGAAATGTTCCAGGCGCAAGAATAACATGGGTTCCTTTTTAATAATACAAAATTCAGATTTTAACATATTAAAACAAATGCTGACATGCTTTGCATGCAGAAAGCAAGTATTCACAAAACATTTCTTTTTTTTCTATTTTAGCACAGAAATAGCTTATACTGCCACATACTTTTTGCTAATACAGAAACTGCCAGATGAGGGAGAACAAACTACGCTCTCCAGTCCGCTGAACTTGTCATTAGATGCCGGTATAAGGCAGCCTGCATTCATACAGTTGTAAACTCCTTTTACTGATGATTGTTCGGACATACAGTGCACTAACCATACAAGCATTAAAGAATGAGCTACACTTTTATTTAGTCTCTGACTATTTGTTAAACATCTACAATAACATGCAACATAAATATATTTATCCACTTTGGACTATTTTCTGTGTAATGGCTCCTGGCAGCGTGTAGAACAACAACGCGAGAAACAGGGCAGTAATAAGGATCAACAGTCCTATGATGATGTACTTCTTGTAATTTCGCCATATTAGATAGAAGAAGCACTTGAATGGATTGACAAACCAAGAAAAAGATGTATCTGGCCGACTGTAGGAAACAGAACCCAAATTAGAACAGTATATTGACCAAAATATTGCAATACAGATATCCCACTTCAATGTTCTACTTTGTACATATCTTTTAATAGAAAAAGTAATGTCTATTATTTTAAATAAATTCCACTGTTATTTTAGTGTTGGGGTGATAAAAGCAAAAATAAGAACTACTAAAGGGGGAACAATATATAGTTTTCTTACTTCGGTTTAGGCAGAGGTTCAGGTTCCTTGCGAGCACGGCCAACAGGGTTTTTTGCTGCCTCCTCTGCCGTGAGAAGATGAAACTCGGCCTCCACTTTTCCCTTTTGAAATTAACAGTATTATAGGTATATGGAAGTGAAGTTTTTTCCATTCATCAAACCAACATCATGACTCCCTGAGGGTTTCTTTATACGAGGATATACGGCTTTACGTGAACTGTAATTGTGAGATTTTCCCAAAATTGAGTTTTCATCTGGTTTAACTACTGATGGTCAGTTGTATAAGCCTTTAGTCTTGTAAGTATTCCATCAGATAAGTATTTCCACCCGCGTGTGAATCCTGCAAGAAGTGTTATTTTAAGCATAATTACTGTCCGATCATACCGTCAGTTCTCCACATTTGCTGACAGGCCACCATCCTCTGGCCCTTTTTTGCTGAAAGATAGAAAGCTTCTCCAGGGCGCTGTCTCCTTTGCACATCTTGGCCGTTTTTGCTCCATGGGGAAGCTGTGAAGATCCAACTCCACTGTACCTAAAAAAAAAAGAACATTCATGTTTAAAATAACTAAAAGAAAGACGAGGGCAAACAGATATTGACCCACCAATAAAGTCATCTGAGGAAAGTGTCTCAAAATCCCAAACTTGAAGAACAAAAATGGCAGGAAGTTTCTTTTCTGCTTTATCCAAAGAAAAAATGTGCTCTTTCTCCTGCACCACTATCACCTGGATCAAAGACAAACTAGAGACTTAAGTACAATGTAATTTTGAGTATTAGTATAAATATTTCTTAAATACTTTTTCAGCAGGTAGATAGTCAAAGGGAAAAACAAAGCGCCAGTTGAAGTTTCCCTCTCCGGTTAGAGAGTTGTAGTGGACGTCTGTCTCTTGTCGATCACTCTCTAAACCTTTTATCCAACTGAAGCAAAAAACAAAATAATATGAAGTCTAGTTTTTAATGAGACATTTATAAGGAATGAGCAGCCAACGGGGGAAATAAAACTTATGGAAGAAACGCAAAACAATGCTTACCCCTTTATGTAAATATCACTTGAGCTTTGCCCAGTGATGAAGTTGGTGTCGTCTAGAACCACATCCTCAGTGTTCCAGATGATAATCCGCAGCTCGTATCTATGGACAATTACAATTCAGAATATTATTGTGAATCAAAATATAGTAGTATTTATCTACCACTGACGGTTTGGGTTTTCGGGGGCTGATGTCCACAGGAGGCCCAGGATGTGGCAGCTCCAAAGGGAATATATCAACCCACATCTTCAGCTGACCCTAAACATACACACTACAGATTAACATAATATATTAAGTCAGAAATATTAAATTGTAAGTAAGTGCTTTATTGTCATTGTACAACTGTACAACAAAATAGTGTTCAGGTGTTAGTCCTGAGCTGCTGCGGCTGAGCCACGCTGCCACTGTGTGTCAACCTGACCCGCATGACCTTGGAGGTCGGGGAAACTAGCACTCGGAAGAAACCTGGCTGCCCTCTGTCTCCTCTGATCCTCTGAAATAGTGCCGCGCCTCCTGGGTTTGTCCCTGTTTCAGAGCGTGGTGTCCTGCACTGGTCAGCTCCACCTCTTCCCTCCGCATCACAACAGCCTTTCACCATCTCCTCGTTTGTCCTTTTTTGTTTCCTGTAGATCTTTTGACGCCTCGACTGTGCTGCAGGTGTGGGGGCTCTTGGTGCCTCTTCAGTGTCTCAGAAGAAGAAATGTGTAGGTCTCAAATGGGTTTAGCTGATAGGCTAGCATTTTGTTTCCCTTTAAAAAGCTGCTTTCTTCAGGACCATTTTAGACTCTCAAAGTAAACAAATCCACCAAACCTCCACAAAAACACGGCAAAGACGTACAAAAGTATCCAGAAAAACAATGTGGAACACAAACCACAAATGCAGTTCGCAGAAAAAGGCAAAAAACTCAGCTGCACATTAGGGATGTCGCTTTCACGTTGCCATGACGCCATGGGGTTGCAGACATTAGATATCGTAAGTTTTATCCCAAATACTACTCAAACCTTATTCGTTTTATAATAGCACTTTTGCAGACATTCAAATTGACTCTACAATTTCATTCAATATCAAGAGTCTATCAGAATTTGTTTCAGTGCAATTGTGCAACATGAAACAAACTAGTAATAAAATAAATAAGTCCATAAGGGTGTGCATGTTCATTCACTTTCTGTACAAGATAGTAAGCTATTACTATAGCCACAGCTGCCCTGGAGGCAAGCGTGGCAGTTAACTATGGCCCTCTGACGACCATGACTCACACCACATTCATTATTTTCACCTGGTCCAAGCCGGGCCGATCTTTGTGGTACAGGGTTCGGGATTCAATGTGTTCAGGAACCAAGCCATATCCCATAATGTCAGACCATTGGTGTAGAACTTTCAGCGACAGACCCTCATAGCACTCCTTTGGCTCATCTATCAGTGGAAAAAACAGACTTAACACAAAATCCATAAAATATATAAGACAAACACACATGGTAAGTATCGGTTACCGTCACGCATGAAGACTGTGGTCCCAGTAAAGACCTTGTCGCCAACAGTGACTCGTCCCGGCTCAAAAACAGGACCCTGTAAATCATTTTCTCTGCACAGGTTCGTCAGTATCTCCGTGGGTTTGAGACAGTCCCTCCATGCGTTATAACCTTCACTGTTAAAAGTAGGAGTTAGAATGAAATGTTTTACAGTCGATAATTGTGAGTCGAAAGTGGTCAGAACAGGAGAGGACAGCACAGCAGGCCAACAGCTTAACACTTTTCAAAAATATTTCACCAATGAATCTTAATGAAATCGCAGTACAAATTGTATCCAATGTACAGTGATATGTATTGCACTGTGAGACTGCAGATGTACATCATTCGACAGCAGTGAAGTGACTTACACACTGTACTCAGTGGGGAGTCCGCAGGTGGCTCTGTGCCGACTGTAAAACCTGTTCTCCAGATCAATGAGAGTCTCTCCCATCAGGTCGTCTCCTCCCACCAGGTCGAAGTCATAGATCAGCACCGACAGTAGAGACTCCTGGGGAATTTCGCCTGCATCTCAAATGACCTGGACAAAACCATGTAGCACGTACCCTTATAGTATTGTTCACCAGCTCAAAGTAATTGGACATAGGAACAGTACCTCCCGAAAATAGGGTTGAGTTGTTTGGGGATGTAGTTATCTCGGTCTTTGATTTCATTTTTGCCGAGGCGGAGAATTATGTAAGGGTCCGCTTTACCATCTGGGTCGGCTGGATGCAGATTGGATGCCTAAGAGAAAACAGTGGGAGGAAAATGTATGTGAACACATTTTTTAGTCATTCTCTGATTTACATATCAGATGTGCAGCCCTAAGACTGTAAGACACTTTGAATTAAGTAAAAAAAACTTGGAAAAATTGGTACATTACCAGATAAAATTGATGGTGCTCTGTTCCGATTGTGTATGTATTTTTGTTGCTTTAATATAATGAATGTTATTGTGATTTGTGCGCATTACAGACTCACAGAGACAACGTAAACCCGTATAAGGACTTGGGCTGATTGATTTCGAGGGATTCCCCGATTCACTCTAAAACCATCAATATCCTCCTGGGAGTCCTCAACCTCTTCCTCAGGCACTTTATACAGGCAAAAAAGGCCCTGTAGGTGAAGTGGAGATAGAAATACTGTCATGAAAACTTGGAAAACCATATAAATTTGAGACTGATAAAAGGAGACTGATTGCATACTTGCCTTAAATTTACCAACAATTCTTTCATCGCTATCCTCGGTGTTAGCTTTGCCTCTGTACAGCTCAAATGTGTCCACCCAGTCGTGAAAATTGCCAAACTCAACCTCCAGCTCCTTGTTGTAAAGCTGTGGAGAGAAATGCATATTTAAAAGAAGCATTTACAGATGATGATGTGTTTGTGATTTTGTACCTTAAGTGTGGCAAGTTTACAGGTAATAGGGGAGGGAATCAGACTCTCTTTGCCTTTAGTTTTCCTTTTGTCCCCATCGGAGAGGGATACTTGCAAAAACAAACACATAAGAACTAAATTAAATGGCTGTTTGTCAATAAGTACGGGCACCAAATATTATGATGGTAAAAAAAACACAAAATCATGCATGTCCAGCAACACGATGAGCACCCAGGAGGTTAGAATAAGGTCGAAAACACACTCTGCCCAACTGACAACTACTATGTCCTTACCCAGCGAGTCTATTCCTTCACTGAGCAACGTCTGGCACGAGGAAGCTGCAATAAACAATAGTGTGTGTTGTGTCACTTTGAAATTGGTTTCTTTGCCATTTATTTAGCTAAACATCTATTGTATAATTTATAAATGTAAGCGCAATGAATTGTCTTACATGGAATTGGTGTTATAGTTTTAAATGTAAACGCTAATTCATTTGATATAATAGTGCCATTTCTTTTTGCACTGTTTATGCTACAGCAAGCTTTGATACAAGCAAGTCACCATTAACTCCATACCATATTTGCTATTTTCTACAACTTCAGCAGACACAAGGGCAAGCTGGTACTGAATGGTTTTGAATAACTCCACAAGTTAATGAAGAACCATTTTTTCTTTTTTTCTTTTACAATTCATACATAGTACAAATAGCCTGTGTATGTATTTTAAAGCATATTTTTCAAAATGTATAGCAACCTACTTTTTGAAAAGAGAGGAGCAAAGGTGGCTCCGCCCTTCTGTTTAGCCTATAAAGCAGAGAGGAGAGTAAGCGAGTTTGACTGTTTAAGTAATAAACTACTGTATATACAGAATGTAGCGTTAGCAGACCAGTTTCTCAACCGAGGCGTAGTATTTAGACCACCAGTCAATGACACACGCGGCCGATTCATCAGCGATCGTCCTCCTCCTTCGTCTTGTGGAACGAAAACGCCTGCTCATTGCCGAATCCTATAAAAAAAAAAAAAAAATGATACAAAACTTTAATGAAACCATTTTATTATATAATTCACAGCTGGTATACAATTGTACTTTTTTCTTCTTGGGTTCAGCCGGTGGCTCCGCAGGCGGGTGATCCTCTTCTACTATAACTGCAATTTGAGAACTCGGGTCTTCAGCAAAAAGTTCTTCTGAATGTTTGCCTTGATCTGAGAAACACACAAGGAAATTACACTAAAACCATATCAAACCATGGCAATAAAATATTAATATTCTTGCCTTCGGAGTCTGTTACAATGATAGATACACTTGCACTCGGACGGGCTTTGGAGCTTCTTTGTGCAGGAGTGACTGGTGGTGGCACATATGCATAGGCCTTTAAGTTGCTAACGATATGATTTCCAACCAGTGTGCTTCGACCAAACGCCCGCCAGTCCACAACCGTGATGGTCAGATTCGGATGGATGCGTTCATTCTCTGGCAACTCCTAACAACAAAAAATACACGTTTGATACTTTGCTAAATGATCAAGTTTGTAATGAATACTTCAGCATAAATGATGTGTTTTATATTTCATTATAGATTATGGTCGCTCATACCAATTCAATGACATCTAGTTGTGTTGGAAAATTAGGGTTGGACTTGTATTTTGGAATGACAGAAGATCGGAGAGTTTCGCCTGCACACTCTATGAAGACCTGGAGATACAAGAAGCGTGGTTGATTTTTTTACCTCGTGATATTTACTTATATACAGATACAGTACAGCAGGGGTAGGCAACGTCAGGCCCAGGGGCCAAATCTGACCTTCCAGCATAGAACCTTTGGCCCTCAAGATGTTTTTGAGAAATATTATTATACAAATCAGAGAGTACTTTAACCATTTTAGAGTTTAACCTCCTAACCCCCGCCTTAACCAAGCACGTTTTCTCCAGTTTCACCCAAATATAAAATCTTCTCGCCTTGAAATCTAAAAGGTTACAGCCTATAGGCCAGAGTAACGTCTCATTTGAAAGCTAAGACCTACAAAACTGATGTACGATTTTTCCTCGCGTTGCGTTTTGTTGCTTTTTTGCGTTTCTTGTGTCTTTTTCTTTTTCAAATTTTTGACATTTTGTTGTTATTTTTTGTTGCTTTTTCATCGTCCATTTTTTTTGCGTTTTTGTGCTCTTTTGATGCTTGAGGCTTTTTAGATTTTGGTAAAGTCAAACTGGAGAAAATGTGTTTGGTTAAGGCGCGGGTTAAGCGGTTAAGTACTGTAAAAATGTGAGAAATACTGTCAATTACTTTAAAAATTCCAAACAGAACACTAACGGGTCGTATATTATGCACAGCACTGGCATTTGTAGAAAGTGGTGCTTTACTTTTGGCAAAAATTGTCAGGTCTTTTTACAAAAAAAAAAAAAATTGGCCCTCCACCAAGCAAACTTGCCGACCCCTGCAGTACAGTGTGAAATACAACTTTACCTGTGGGCGGTCCACTGACAGCAACTGGACTTTTTTTAATTGTCTAAGACCCCAAAACAAAACCTGTCAAGACACACACACACGAATAAAAGTAAGTTACCGTTCATGAAATTGGAATTCATAAAAATGGGTTTGCATGTTAGCTGTACACACTATGCAAAGTGCAGAGTTTGAAGAGAGGTCTGTTTGCTTTAATAGTTTAAACGAATAATGCCAAAACATACTGTACTGAACTTTAATTGAAAACCACACCCAAAGGTAATATTGAAAGATGTTTTGTTGGTTCTCTATTGTAAGCGGCTTATGGTTGTGGTTGATGCTGCCACGCTAAGGATATACAACACAAGTCAGAAAGTCAAACCTCAAGCCGGTAAGTGCTGAGAACCGGTCGGATGTTGCGCGGGACTGAGAGAATGCCTCCTTCACGTTCTTCTAAGCGAGGGAGATGCCAAACCCCAGCCTCCGAGATCTGCAGACATCCGGGCACGAAGTGAAGATAAAAATTGTTCAAAATACAAAGTAGTTATTTACACTGTAGTAGGTTAGACATTTGAATTTTACCTCCAGAAGTTCAAAAGCAGACAGAACATCTCCTCCATCCAGGTTTCCACAGTGGAGAGGGAAGTATTGCAAGCATGGGGGGGTGTAATCGTCAGAAGCCAGTTGGACCTTTGGAATCACTACAGTGGACCCAAGGTATTCAGGCTTACCCTAAACACCGAGACCACATGCATTCAGTGAAATTCTATATGTATTGTGTTGACCTTGATATATTATGTGTACGGTATGTCTATCATTAAAAAACTCTCTCTGAAGTAACATCATCCCTGAAAACATCATTGTATCATTTTTAATACCGTCCACAATATTGCTCAAATTTCAAGAGTAAATTGTACTGCGAAATTTTCTTTTATTATTATATCATATAACATCCTTCTATTATATTAACGTTATGAGCACTTTCATACCAGTGCGTCATCGTCGTAGACCTCAAGGATGATGCAGGGTGGCTCCTTTTCAATGAAGTGCAAGTCTCCCCCAACATGATCCGGCTCATTTGTAAACACTGGTCCCATGACGGACTGAGACTTTGTTCAATAATCTGTTTTGTTAATCACAAAAATGATGGATAAAATACTTTATGTGTACAACTCCAAAATCCTTTGGAGGGAAGGGGCGGCTTACATTAGTGTCGTGGCTGTGTGAGATGAAGGTGACTCGAGCGAAAGGGTCAGATAAACCTGTGGCATCAGCAGCGATTAGACCTCTGGCCTGGTACATGTGGCACCTCAACTGGAACCTGTGCTGCTCTAGAGACACACCAAAAACAACAGTCGTGTGACATGTTTTCATTGGCTTCTCAGTTCCTTATCACAACTTTATATGGTGTAGTAATTAGATCTAAATGATTTCAAGCAAGGATTAAGCAAGAGAGATGTATTTGTAAGGGCTACTGTTTTAGGATTAGAATTTAGTCTACTGTACTCAAAAGGTTATAAAAGCTGTCGTGTGTTATTTGTAGAAAAATCTCACAACACGTCTCACCGTTGACAGACAGATGCAAAGGAGGATTGTTAGGGTCTGCAGGTGCTGCTGAACTGAAACCAGGAGGGAGGTTGTCCAACATGTACCGGGCATCCGAAAAGGTTCCAAACCACAGGAAAATATCGACCTTTGCAGTGACCGTCAGACCCACAATTCTCTTCGTTGGAGGCTACATAAAGGCAACAGAAAAACACAGTATTGAATTAAATGACTGAAAACCTTAAGTATTGGACTAGCCTGGAACAAAACAAATGTTTATTAAACTTGATTGATACCTTCAGGAAAAGGGTTAATATTTTGCCACAGTGAACCCCACAGGTTTCTGCGTTGCTGGAGAACAGTATGTCTCTGGCTTTCACACGAGCATATGCGATGCGTTTGTTGTTGCTCATTAACCAGATTAACAGATCTGGGACTGTGTGTTGAGGCTGAACAATGGAAAATGAAGGCCACACATAAGAATAATTTTTTCCAACATTAATTTGGAAGATGAAAGATGGCATTTGTACCTCCTCCACAAGGAAACGCAGCTTTTGTGTAAGCTTTTTGGCCTCCTTCAATGCTTCTTTGAGGTTTCCAGTTTTTTTAATCTCTGGGAGAGAGCTCTTGTTTCCTCGACCATACTTTGCTGCAACATAAGGATTGTCTCTGATCAGGCATAACCTCTAACTATACAGAAATAATCCCATTCGCAAGAAACAGTGATGCAGTGTGCAGAGACTTTCTTGCTGAACCAATATTAAATTCTCTTTTGATAATGACACACCGGAATCACAGCCGAGCAGCAGTTTGGGATATGACCACAACCCATCCAGGATTTTCTATTAGTCAAATTCTCAAATTCTCAGTCACCGCATCAATGCTGACGCCAATTTTAATTTATCTGTGCCGTTGCATCCCACAATTACAATTCTTATGTTTTTGCCTGACCAGTCTTCTTTTTATATTAAATAAAAAGAAAAGAAATAAAAAGTCATCTAAAATTTCAGTCATTTGTTTAGACATTCCTCACCAGCTCCTGTTTACACATAGTGAGGCGCTTCTTGTCCAGAAGTGTCAGAGAGTCTGACTTCACCTCAGCTTTAGCCATGGCATCAGCTGTCGTTATGAACTCCCTATAAACAGCAACAGCATTATCATCACGTGAACACTAGGTGTGGAGAAAGTAATATGTTTTTGTGAGTTGCACCTTAATTTTAAACTGTATCAACGATTACTATCTTACAAAATAAGTTACCTGGCATCTATACAAAACTCTCCAAGGACAGTACTGAGTTGAAGATCAGCTCCAGGATCAGACTTTCTGTGGTGCTCAATGACTGTCTTCAAGCCCTCCTCCTGAAAAAGAGGGTTTTAAGGAAAGGATGCTTGGAATAGTGACCATGTAGACTGGGTAGGAAATGCATTGTATAGTGCAATGTTTAACATTTTTTTAAGTAGGTGATGTCTTTAGCACTTACAAACTGCACAGCTATATTCTCCAGCATGTTGGAGTTGTAAAGTCTGTAGGTCCTGCTCTCCCACTGGCTCAAGAGATTGATGCATGGCTTGACTTTCTCCAAAGGCAGATACATGTACTGTCTTAAAAAAACCCACTAATATTATACAGTCGACAATATACATTATATTGTTATACAATTTGATGTCAGAAACCTGCTGCCTTCAACTACGTGTGGTTTTTCTGGAGTAGTGCAAGACTTGGCGGGCCTTGAAAGATCAGGTGACTCTTGCGGAAGGAGAGGCTTCTGGGAGCTGCTGGGAGAAAGGTCTGTTCCATCTGGAACATTCAGAGCTTTTCTCCGCCAACCCAGAACAGCACCGGGGGCAGTATCAGGCGGAGGAGCTCCAGGATCAAATACACTGCCATAATTGCCTATAAGAAGATACACATTTAATACATTCTGTGCATGACGCTTGTACCAAGTTTGAACAGAGTAAAAGAACCAGAATGAGAATGATGTACTTACCCATAGAGAACTCAAAGCTAATAGGTTTGTCTCCAATTTTTCTGTCAATCATACTGGCCTCAAACAATGCTCCAAACAGAAAAAACGTCTCATTGTCATCATCCTAAAGACAAACAGCTATAAGCAACTCTCAAAATTTATATCATATTATTTATGTCATATTATTCCCTCAGGAACTCTCAAAAGTATTTTACATTAGTTTACATTCGTATCCCACCTTAGTGAGAGGTTCTATGGGCAGAACCTCAGCCACCACTCTTCCCTCCTCAGCAGTGCCCCCAGTGGCTGCTGCTGGTGGTGCATCTTTGGCTGGTACTGTTTTCCCAGCTTTGGCGTCTTTAATGGTTTTGACCATTTTGCTCTGCTTTGACTCTGACCCCCCGGTTAGTATTTCCACAAACAGCTCTATGTAGATACGACCCCTATAACAAAGGTTTAAGATTATCTGTGGAAAAAAATACAGAGCCAGACCAAGATTCTGATTAAGTACCTGAATGAAACACCTTCTCTAATGCCCTCATTGAGTTCAACAGTGTCATCTCCCAGAGTCTGGGTCATGGCGGAGCCATACAAGTTAATCCAGGCCGGCCCAAAAGTTGGAAGAAAACCTTATGGGAAAAAAATGAAAAAATTGTTAAAGCTGATTTTGATTCTCTTTTACAAGGAAATTGTTATGCAATATTTAGGTTGTGGGGAATGCACAGTCCATAGGTGGGCTAAACATTCAATACATTTATAAAACAAAGTGCTTTATTGTAAATATGCTCAGGATGGTTTTACCTCGGTCGCCATCCTGTTCATTGGACATGCGTCGAAGGTCAAAGTAATGAGTTCCTATCGCTACATCACTCATGCTTCCTTCATCCCAAACCTATAATACACAAGAAGGGGCTTCATATGAGCTAAACTGAATTAATATTAAATGATTTAAAAATACAAAACCTGGATCTTGATTCTTTGACACAAAGGTGGAAACATCTCTGTGAAAACAATTTGCTCGTTCCACACAGGATCAGCTGATGACCTCTGAGTCGCTGTACGACCCTTTATTTAAAATATGAATGGAATAATCAATGAATGGAATATTAAGGGAAAAGAAAGAAGTGTTACTACCAGACACAAAAAGTAACTTACAACTTGTTTGAAGAAGCTAACCACTACGTAAGGATCAA
Organism: Neogobius melanostomus; assembly: GCA_007210695.1. Classification (NCBI taxonomy): domain Eukaryota; kingdom Metazoa; phylum Chordata; class Actinopteri; order Gobiiformes; family Gobiidae; genus Neogobius; species Neogobius melanostomus. Next base: position 3,942,033 of record VHKM01000049.1, read on the forward strand.
TGAGCGCTGCAGTGTCTCCAACAAATGCTTTGGTGACATTAGCCATGATGCTGGAGTTGTTTCGAGGCAGACCTTCCGCTTTATAAATCTTCACAAAGAAACGAGCCCACGGGCGCTCGGAGGGATATCCTTCAGGCAACAGCAGGTTTCTACGAAGAAAAAAAAAACATGCTTCACAAATCAAGTATTCAGATAACTTTAGAACTTTCTTAAAAACATCTATTAATACTGCGGCAGAGGACAGGTCAGATCATTATGGTAGAACTTTAGATGTTTTGGCCACGTTTATGGTTAATATCACTGCAAGTACCAGATTTAAGTTAGTGTACCCCATTCCTAACAAAGTTATGTTATGTAGGTCCCTGTCCCCCTTCTGAAATGATGACCTGCTGAAATTTCCTATCTGCAAGACAAGGAGTATTTATCATACTTGTCAATCTGTTCCTCAGCATGACTGGTTTTGATGGCTGGCTCCATGGGATCCCCTTTTTCTGAGATGCTGATGTCACATTTCACAAAACCCTTCACTCCAGTGTTAATGTTGCTCGGATCAGTAAGTTGTGCCCATTTATTGATAAATTGATGACCTACATAAAAAAGGGAAAGACTCAATATTACCACATAATACAAAACCTAAAACTAGTATGTGTTCTGTATATTTAATGAAACAAAGGGACATTTATAGGGATGCACTGTGACAAATATACAACAGGTGCTCACTGTCGTTGTGTCCTTGGGCAAGACACTTCACCCAATTTGCCTCCAGTGTCTGCGTACACTGGTGTATGAATGAGAGTGTGAATGGGTGAGTGGATCCTTGCTGTAAAGCGCTTTGAGTGCCATGAAGGTGGAAAAGCGTTATATAAGTTGAGACCATTTACCATTTACCATATAAACTGTCAATTATAGAAACGGAAAACAACAGAAAACAAATGCTTTGAGGCCTAAAAAGCATTGAAAAATGTTACTTTATCCCAAAAAAAACTGAAACATTATGAGTCAAATTAACACAATTAATCAGGAGCATGTAAGATTGTCATAAGAACAGCTCTTTTGCATAAGTCATTTTTATTTGACACTGTACATTTGATGAATAAGTTACCTGGCTGTTTGTAGACAGTCCACATGTCCAGCTTGAAAGAGCCGATGAAAGAACTTCGTAGCATTTTGGAGTGTATTACCTAAACACAAGGAGCATGCAGTCCAAAGCCAATGTAAGGATGACAAATCACAAACAAACATGTTTTTTTGGTTCAACTATTCAGTCCACTTACAGACAGCTTGATCACTTTGTCAAGGAAGACCTCTTTGTGGGAAAAAATGTCAAAGACAAAATACTGAGGGCAAAGAAAAAGTGTTAGTCATGGCATGGACACCGGCAGAATATGGCAGTAATACAGAACATGGCACCTCATTGTAAAAGGGAGCATTGGTGCTTTCTTTCACCGATGTCTGTTTCCTCTCATCTCCGATTTCAATCACAACAGAGGGGTCAATGTTGTCCCCGACCAGCTGACGCGCCTCTGTGATGTTAATAGCAATCTGCAAAATAAAAATGGTATAATTTGTTTTTTTGCTTGTCTCCAATAAGCACTTCAAATTGTGATCATTTATCTATGTACTGTAGAGTAGCATTCATTTACCTGAAAGGTTGATGGCTTCCCTTCACTCTCCTGAATGTGAGGATTTAGTTTCGCTCTGTATAACACAGAAAGCCAAATTACGACAATCTAAACACTGACCCGAAGTTGAAAGTAATAAAAACAGTGTTTGGTCTAAATATAAAAAAAAGAACATTCTTATTAACACCTTTTAAATTTTGGTTTATCTCTTTTGTTGGGTAAACTTAGATCATCGAGAGGGTCGTCCTCCTGACAATCTGAGTGCGTTTCTGCTTCAGCATCTGGAAAAACTATTGAATAACAATAAATTAATTGAAAAGACAATAATATGTTCAGTTTCATGTAAATATAACAAACAAAATAAATATTATTTATTAGGAACACACACACATACACTGCTAGACTAACCAGATATATGACCTCAAAGAAGTGTTTTGTTATACATACTAACTGTGTCAATTTCCTGTTCAATGATATTCAATGATACAGCTACATCCTGCCAGTAATCAGATAATAATCAAATAATAAGCTGGCCAAAGGATGAGATACAGACCACAGATGTTAAGACACGGAAGCTCCTAACCATGCATGGAGGGTTCCACCCCAAATCCAGCACCCTGAGACTGTACACTAGCCGTAAGGAAGGAGGCCGAGGACTGGTGAGCGTGAGAGCCACTATCCAGGATGAAACATCCAAGATCCACAAGTACATCAAGGACAAGGCTCCAACAGATGACGTGCTCAGTGAATGTCTCAGACAATGGGGAACAGAAGATGAGGTGCTGGAGGTCCCGTCATGGGAGGACAAGCCCCTACACGGGATGTACCACCGAGACATAACTGAAGTGGCGGATATCAAGAAATCCTACCAATGGCTAGACAGAGCTGGCCTGAAAGACAGCACAGAGGCACTCATCATGGCTGCACAGGAGCAGGCCTTGAGCACCCGAGCAATAGAGGCCCAGATCTATCACACCGGACAAAACCCCAGGTGTAGACTGTGCAAAGAGGCCAATGAGACAATCCAGCACATAACTGCAGGGTGAACGATGCTGGAAGGGAAAGCTTACATGGAGCGCCATAATCAAGTGGCTGGCATAGTGTACAGGAACATCTGTGCAGAGTATGGGCTGGAAACCCCAAGGTCAAAGTGGGAAACACCTCCAAAGGTGGTAGAGAATGACCGAGCCAAGATCCTGTGGGACTTCCAGATACAGACGGACAGAATGGTAATGGTGAGCCAACCGGACATCGTGGTGGTGGACAAAGAGCAGAGGAAAGCCGTGGTGGTTGACATAGCAATACCAAGCGACTTCAACATCAGGAAAAAGGAACGCGAGAAACTAGAGAAATACCAGGGGCTCAGAGAAGAGCTAGAGAAGGCCTGGAGAGTGAAGGCATCAGTGGTGCCCGTGGTCGTTGGGGCACTCGGGGCAGTGACCCCAAACTGGAGGAGTGGCTCCAGCAGATCCCAGGAAATACATCAGACATCTTGGTCCAGAAAAGTGCAGTTCTAGGAACTGCAAAGATACTGCGCAGAACCCTCAAGCTCCCAGGCCTCTGGTAGAGGACCCGAGCTTGGAGGAAAAAGAGAGACCGCCCGCGGAGGGTGAGGGAGAGTTTAAATATATATATATGTATATATGTATATATATATATATATATATATATAGTCACCTCAGTTTGACATATGACTGTTTGACAAAGGCCAGTCTAAACCACAGTGACACAGCAGCTGTAATCACTATTGTGGAGTCAGTGAGAGTGTATTTGTTTTGCTGGACTTACCCAAAGCTCCCTTATTTGACAGGACCAGGTCTGCTTTGGCCTTCTTCTTTTTCTTCTTAATTTTCAGACCAAAGAGGTTCTTGGCTTTTCTGTTCATTCAAAAACAAAGACTCACTATTGTATGAAGAAGTCATTTTATTATATATGTTATTATATAAGTTGATTATATTGCAATTATCATTCATATAACGCTTTTCACAGGACACATGTTTTTTATTCACTCCACGCTTGGTGGTAGTCAGCTATGTAACTAGTCACAGCTGGGTAGTCTGACAGAAGTACGGCCGCATCAGTCTGCACCAATGGACCCTCCAATTAGTTCTCCCAAATCAGGCCCAACTCTGCTTAGCTTTGGAGATCGGACAAGTTGGGGCATTTACAAGTTTAAACTGTAGGATAAACTAAAATCATAAAACATATAAAGTCCTTCATTGTCTATTTAGAGACATACTATCGTTCAAGCAGCACCCAGTGTACAGCACATCTGGTTGAATTGTTCTCATTTTATTTTGCTATTTTTTCCCCGAAATCTCTTTGCTTCAAGTGGGATGGGTGCTGCCTAATTCCCACTGAATCTACTGTATGTGTTAGGAAGCATATCTTTGAATTTTAATATTATTGCAGGGATTTACATGAATTAAAACCCGTCCATACATACATGAAATAGCATTGTTATAAATACATCAACTTAGAAATTGCTTACTTGAAAGTTGGCTCCATTTCTACAGACAGAACTCAGAACCAATCCATTAACGCTTCCACCTCAGTCCAAGCACTTCGAAAGCAGACTGACAGACTGATCTTCTTGTCTTGTTTATACAGACATGTGGTGCGTCAGGAGGAGGGCACAGTAGATTTCTATGCATCATAGTCCTGGATGTTTAAAGAAAAAAAAAAAAAAAACAGGGTAAGAAGTATTTACAAGTTGTGGAACCATAACTTATTCAATTGCAACTATGTATATTTGGGGTATTTCATTCCTGGTAAATACAAATGGTAGTAGTTGCTGTGAAGTTAATTCAAAGGCTTTTTTCCAGTACAGGAGTGCAAAGATATACATTTTTAAAAGAAACCAGAAATAATGCAACAAAATCAGGCCTATAATTTATATGAGCAATTTATTTAGTTTGGCTTCTATTATAGAAAGTGTGAACCTTTTCCAAGCAAGGATCACTGAGATCACATGACCAGGATGTGACAGTAGCAGTGTTAACAAACCCACCTCTGGTAAACAGCAGTTTGATCCATTCCCTGAGAGGCACCTGTCAGAGATTAACCACTCGCTGTGTTTGTTGTTACATCAGTTTCACGGGAAACTAGTGTCAGCTGTAGATTATATCATTGTCAGAGGCGAAACAAATAGAGTACAGCTAGACAGAACAAAAGGTTTTAAGTAATTCACATAAAAATACTCACCTTTTTAGTGGTTCATGATGCATGTGTTACACTAATCAACTAAACCTTAAAGCTTACATTACAAAATAAAGGATGTACTAAATTCCAGCATACCCTTATTTTATTTTAACATGTTGACAACAGCAAAGACAACAAAGAGACAGTATATTTAATAGAAAACATGTATATTTTCCCCCAAATGTTCAGTGGACAATTCATCAGTTACAAAAGACAATACATACACTGTACAGAATTCAAGTATTACACTGTGTTTAACATTTTATGAACAGAATAAAAACAAGATTTATGACAAACATCTTAAAAAAAAGGAACAAAAGGAAATAAAGGTGAACATTCATGTCTTTACACGGTGAGTAATTTCCACAGATACTCATTCACTGTAAATGGGATGTTGTCTATAACCTCCAATTCAACAGTCTTTTGTAGTCCTTCTCAACAACTATGACGTTTGTCAGGATTCTTTATTTAAATAAACTTGCTTCTTTTCCTGCGTGTCATCTTCACAGTGGACATGGTGATCTCACAGCAATATCTACAACACAGGAAACGTTAACGTAAGAAACATGCTCATCCAACAATAACAAATGTAATGATTTAAATTCTAAAACTATTTCAGCCCCAGTTTACATCACATCAGTATTTGGAAAAGCTAGATATTTTTTTGGAGAGGCGTATTGTTTAAAATAAATAAATAAAAAGTATTGATATGATGTAAACCAGGGGTAGGCAAGTTTGCTTGGTGGAGACCCTCCAATTTTAGGTCAAAGTAAAGCATCACTTTGTACATACAGGGGAAACTTAGAAAATTAGAATATCGTGAAAAAGTTCATTTATTTCAGTAATTCAGTTTAAAATGTGAAACTAAAATATGATATAGACTCATGGCATGCAAAGTGACATATGTCAAGCCTTTGTTTGTTTTCATTTCTTACAGCTTGTAAAAACCCAAAATGAAAATTTCATAAATATTACATGAAATCAATGAAAAAATAATTTTAAACAAAGAAATGTGGGCCCTCTGAAAACTATAATCACTCAAGCCTGAGGCTTGTGCACCTTTTTCTTCCATACTTTTCCCTTCCATTTAACTTTCTGCTTTGACACAGCACTTTGAGAACATCTAACTTATTTTTCTACTTCCTTTTGAGCCTTTCCCTCCTTATGGAGGGTGTCAATTATGGTTTTCTGCACAGCTGTCAATTCAGCATGATGGTGAATTCTACTGAAGTCTCAGGGACCCTTTGCAGGTGTTTTGGATGAATTAGCTGATGAAAGAAGACACACTTTGAGGCTACAATAATAGTCCCTTTTCACAATATTCTAATTTTTTGACATTTTAAATGTGTGTTTTTTACAAGCTGTGAGCCAAAATAATCATGCAAAGTGAGATATATCAAACCTTTATTTGTTATAATTTTGATAATTATGCCTCACAGCTTGTATAAACCCCAAATAAAACATCTCAGGATGAGTGCAGTCTGGAGAGGATTGTCAGGAAAAGGCCATTCAAACGTGTGGGGGACCTTCACAAGGAGTGGACTGAGGCTGGAGTCAGTGCATCAAGAGCCCCCACACACAGACGGATGCTGGACATGGGCTTCAAATGTCATATTCCTCTGGTTGAAGCATCCTGGTCTTCCATAACACCTCTGCAGTGCCACAGGCTGAGAGCATCTATGCCACGCAACCACATTAAGGCAGTAATTCAAGTAAAAGGGGCCCAAACCAAGTACATATGCATGATTATAGTTTTCAGAGGACCCACATTTCTTTGTTTAAAATCATTTTTCATTGATTTCATGTAATATTCTAATTTTCTGAAATTTTCATTTTGGGGTTTTTACAAGCTGTAAGCCAACATTTTCAAAATTAAAACAAACACTTGACATATGTCACTTTGCATGCCATGAGTCTATATCATATTAGTTTCACATTTTAAACTGAATTACAGAAATTTTCACGATATTTTAATTTTCTGAGTTTCACCTGTATGCCAGTGTTGTACATCATGTTCTGTCAAGACATTTTAAAGGAATTGACACATTTCTAGAGTACTTTAACAGGCATTTGATCTGATTTGTGTAATAATATTCCTCAAAATCATCTTGATGTAGGGCCAATTTTGGCCCTCGGACCAGACTTTGCCTACCCCAATGCAAACAATAACATGCTGTCATAAGCACATACAGAACATTACTTAGTATAACATACTGTACATACTAGGGCTGAAACAACTAATCGATTAATCGACGACTAATCGATTATTGAAATAGTCGACAACTATTTTAGTAATCGATTAATCGTATTTTTGGTTCACACAGACTCAAATAGAGCTAAAATTACATGAAAATATAGTATTTTTGATGAAAACCTACTTTGTTTTTATAGTTAGGGTCTGTAATGTTATGTACATTGTAAATTTCATGAATATCTGTCTGTGTTTCATCCAATCAGAAGCAGAATTAGTGCTAAGATGTGCAATTTTAGCTTCATGTGATGAAAAAAATTGAAAAAATAAAATTTTCATACACCATTCAAAGCCAATCGATTAATCGTAAAAAATCATCGATAGATTAATCGATTACAAAATAATCGTTAGTTGCAGCCCTAGTACATACAGTATAAACAGGAGTATTAAAGATGCTGTAACTAAACTTGTATATAAATCTAACGATAATAATATAAACTGTATGAAAAAGGAGGGAGCAGTACTTCAAATTAGAGGCCCACCCCATCTCCATACAGTCTGCAACATATTAGTACAGTGTAATAAACCAAACTAGGGTTACACCATGAATGCTAGAAGTATTTACAACAATCCACATTACTAAGTGGTTACAGTACTTGTTTTATAATACTGTAATCATTTGTGTACTTTGTCACATTCTTAAACACTGACCTACGGCAGGCAGCACTACACCAACCTGACCAAACTCCTCCTCCTACCTGAGCTTGTGGGATGTGAGGAATTAGATCTTTGGAGTTGCAGCCCACAACACAGCCTGAACTGGAGAAGTTTGAAAAATGTGTGTTGGACTTGAAAAATAGCATTCCCAAATGACGCTTCATTTAACTTACTTCTGAAAAGTCCAATGGATTTGCGGCTTGACAGAAGTAAAAGTGAAAAATAAAAACCTCTATTCAGATTTGAACTGTTATTCCAAAAAAACAAAGCACCATAAAAAAAAACTTTAAGACAACTTGTCCCATGAAAAACAATCTTCAGTGTCCATAGTACGGTGATGCAAAAACAACTCCGGTAATAAAAGAGCCAAACCAGACAAAGTAGAAAAAAATATGAGCGCTGTATATTAACAGGCAGCTCTAGTCAGCAAGTGCATTAATACCTGCTGGAGACAGAATGAGCGCTTGGAGAATGTCAGACAAAGACACTATTCCTCGGACCACATCGTCACAGTCCACCAACACCAAACGATGCACCTGGCAAGCAAAAAAACAACAACAAAAAACATAAAAATTGCATTATGCCAATTAAACCACAATGCAATATGAAATTATGGGAACAACCTCAGCTTTCACAATGCGGTCCATGATGGTCTCTAGTGTTTCATAGGGGTAACATTTAAGTACACCCTCCACCCAACATGTCCTGGAGGAAATGGCTTCTCGCATCGTCATGTTTAAGTTGTTGTATTTCTTTTGTGCAGCAAGGTTCTGCAATAATCCGCCAAAATCAGTAAAAAAAAAAAAGAAAAGATAAACAATAATTATGTACACAATGAAGTACACACATCATAAATAAATAAACTATGAGTGAACTTACAATCACATCAAACTTGGAGTACAGGGCCACCACTTTACCTAGAGATTCACAATATGCAAAAAAAAGGTACTATATTACACGAGTATGCAATATACAAATACTAACTTGTTACACAGTAGAGTGAGATCATACCTTGTTCGTTGACTACAGGTAAAGCAGATACTCTTCTTTCTACAAAAATGGCCAGAGCTTCATAAACAGTGGCTGATTCCTGCACAGTAGCGATCTCCCTAAAAGTGCCAATCCCCGCTTCACTGATGCGCTTTTGTAAAAACCTTGGTTTAGGCATCCAGTTGCCCTGAAAAAAGTTAATAAAAAGGCATTAATATAAAAAGAGGACATATCAAGAGTAAAAGCAGCTATATTTATAGTTGCTTTTTTTGGTCAACTTACAAAAATGCAAAGAAACTTGAGAATCCGTTTGTGAGTGAGGATGTGAAGAACATTTCCTGATACCGGGTCAATGACAGGCAGCCGATGGATCCTATTCTTTAACAGTGAATAAATGGCTTCAAACAGACTAGAAGAAAACAATAAAAGATGTTTTAGCAGTTTGTACTTGTACTATTTTGCTCAATATAGAAGAAACCTTTACCTGCAGTCAGGAGTGATGCTGATTAGCTTGTTAGTAGAGTACTGGAGGTAGATTTCTGACACAAACAAGAAGCAATGGTTTATAATAATTTAACATTCTCCAATTTGTAATCAGCACATTTGCACAAACCTCTCCATGTTTCTATTTTGTGTTCTTCCAGCTCATATATCTGGACCTGTACACAAGGGACACAAATTATATCATACAGTAAATTATATTGTAAACATATTTTCTAATTTAGAAGCAATTGTTGTTCAATTCTGTTAGGAGTTTGCAATTAGATTCAAACATACAGTATTCACCATGTCAAACTTTCATAAAACCAGTCAGAAGCTAAGCTCACCAGAGGAGACTTGAAGTAGCGATGAAGAATGTTGATAAAGTCTGTGATTGTTAACATTCCTAAGCAAAACATAGAAACAGTATTACTTACAAAGGCATTACATTTTGCCAGTATTTTGGTTTGAGATGGTAAAATAATAATAGCATTTCAGCATTTGGTTTTATATGGCAGATGTGACAACTAGGAGTCATATAAGGACAGCAATGTTGCTCTAATGCAGACAGAGACGACTGAAAGAAATCCCAACCATAAAAATCCTTTAAGGCAACAGCTGATGTTGTAATGGCCTTTTTGGATGCTGTAATAATCTAACCTGCTAAATGCTAAATGTCGACTCCCAAACAGCCAGTCTCACTTCAGACCGCTAATCCACAACTGAGAAACCTGAACCAAGATGTGCTTTAACTGTGAAGAGAATCTTAAAGTAGGTCAGATGCCTTGTACTGCGGCAGCCGCTATCACTGCATACTGAGAAAGACCCATCTGTTTACATGATCTAAAACAAAAGAGAATGTTCATAGAAGAAGTTTAACTTGCTACACTGTATTTCAAGTACATGAATGCTGACTTCAACAGCTTCAGTCCAGGTCTTGCACCCACTGCTGGAAACAGTGGTGTTTTGCATGCACATTGATTAGTGCTGAATATCTTTTAATTACACACAATAAAGTACCTATAGGTGTGTAAAAATGATGTAAATGACATGACAAACTAATTAAGTGAAAGTAAAGTGTAATTAGTTAATGATAATCAAGAAAAGTATGTCTCTCAAAGTGAGGTACCAGTAGGTGGGATTTAAATGTCACAAATATCACAGTACACAGCACTGAGGAAGTAGATTGATAGCCATGAAATGTCAGCTTTTATGAGCCGTGAAGATCCATCTCGCAGATGTTCATTTTACTGTACCAACAAAACACTGAAGCTTGTTGTCCCACAGAGGTGCTGCTCTAACCCCATTTGCCACCAAAGCAAAGAAAGCCTTTTTCACCTGACGGAAACACAAAGACCATCAGTAAAAAGGTATAAACTTGTTGTTGTGCACTAATGACTTCCTCTTACTTGTAGCGTTGTGTCAAATATGACTAATTTCGAGCTGGTCGGTATGGCGTTGTAGCAACAGTGGCTTTTCATGAAGTTCATATAAATAAAGGTGTCAGGGGCTGAGGCATCGGATGATGAAAGCGCATGTGTGGCATATGGACATGCACCTAAACACAAACAGAACGCTCATTTGAAGATTGTTTTACATCTCAGGTGCACATTTTCAAGAGACTTTGGTCCTAAGGTTACAACTTTGTAAATTAACATCACTTAACATTTCACATTCAGTGCCAAACACTTTTTGTTCATACCACTGGCCTTTGCAGAGAGATCCTCCTCCTCCTCATCATCATCAAACTCAAATAATGGAGTCTAAAACAAAATCTATGTTAAAAGAATGAATAATTTCTTCTGTAACTTTAAGAAACCAAACAACTTATGTGCCACAATGAAAGTAATCAATTAAGCATTTGACATAGAATTTGTAATTATGGATTTTAAAAATAAAGCTACAAATTACAGTCTGTTTCAGCATGTCAAAGTGCTTAGAAAGAGTCCTTAGAAAGAGCTGAAGGAAATGGCAGCTTCTCTGGTATGTCAACCCTTTTGTTGCTATTTACATTGTGCAGGGCTCAGAGCATAAATACATATCGAGGTATAGTAAAGTAATGCAGGCAGTACACCTCACCAAGTTTTGTTAAAAGTTTAGGCCCTTTGCTTATTTAGTCGGTGGCTCAAGAAATATTATTAAATGAATCAAGCCTTTTGGAGTTCCGATTAACTAATCATGCATACATTTTACACATAAGCCCTGGTGCGTTGCAGTTCGTGTCTTACCTCTACAAAAGGCTCCATGTCTGGAGAACGCAGTCTTTGAGGAGGCAGAGTAGCTTGGCTGATAAACACTACAAGACAACCTGCAAACGTTTGTTTAACTGAAGCATGTGGAAAGCCATCCTGGTTGAAAAGGCCATGTTAAATCATAAAACTAAGAAATACAGCAATGACAGTGGAGCTAAAGAATCCAGAGACAAGAGACCAATGCAAGAATCTGTGTTGGCCGCACTGAGCTTGGTGTGAAAGAGACTGTGGTCTAAATCTGGAGTGACGGGTAACAGGTCTGAGCTATTCTCACACACACACACAGGGAGAGAGAGGGTAAAAGAAACATAAATATTATAAGCAGAGGCTGGCACACAGGAAACATGCCTGGGCAAAGCCAACTGTGAGTCCAGCTCGTGAATTAAAGAGGTGCAGTTCATCTACATTCAAATGGAGCAAATGGAATCAATTTGACAATAATGGAACATTTGCTGTCAATCATTTACATATAATATGTCTTTAGTATGTAAAAGAAACTATCACACAAAGAAGTCAGCAGAGAATTGTTTCTGCCATTTTTTTTGATTGGTTAACTCTACAGCTTTGGAGGCTTAAGCAAGAAGTTCAAGTTTCATTGGGCCATTACACACAAGACTATTTTTAGACAAGGGGTTTTGGTCAGCCAGCTCTTCCTTAAGTTATGTCCACAGTTGAAAAATCCAGTGGCAAACTGACAGGCAATTAATAATCTATAAATTAGAGCAGGTATTTTACTGACCACAAATATTGCCACTGAACAATATACCGGTAAGCCAACAGGGGAGAGAAAGGAAATTGTATATGGACTTTTACAGACACAAAACACTTCACAAGGGACTATTCATTCTTCAAATGTAGCCACAGGTGCCCTGGGTAGACTAATGGAAACATCGCTGCCAATCTGTGCCTTCAGAACCTCTGACCACCAGTTTAGGGAAAGTGTCTTGCCCAAAGGCTTAACTGCCACAACAGGCCCTTTTAATTGAGATGTAATAAATCGATCCAAAAGCCAGCTTGTATTCCAAATATCTTTAATTTAGAGGTTCGGTTTGAATAGGCTGAAAACAATGCAGTCAAGTTAGTAAAAATATAGTCTTATTATTAATACGTGTGTCATGCAAGCCTAACATGCAACAACTTTAAGGCCAAACTTTCACTTTAACAGTCTTTATACAGCTTTAGTTTCTGCACAACAAAACATACACAGAACAATGATTACCACCCATAAGCCGTGAATGTTAGGGGCAGGGCACTTTAGGCATTGATCTAATTTACTTCACCTTGTTCTGATCTACATTTAGCCCAATGTAACATCAATAAAAAGGTCTACTCTTACTATCCTTTAGCTATATTACCTATCCATTTGGCATCTGATAATAAGCTGCATATTTGCCAGTAAACAGGCAACACATTTCACAGCTTCTGCACCCCAACAGTTTAACTAAATATAATGTAGTGGTTTTAGATTCATGGCATATCAAATCTGGTTGTAAAAGATGCCATGAAGGTAAAAAAACAAACAAACATGAAACTGTCCAAACTGCAAGTCACATCAATTCAAATTCAAGTCTTCATACCACTACAATTTGCACAGAAATGCAATAATTTTCAACACTTTCAAATGATTATCAAATAAATACTACTGTAGTTTGCCTAAATCTAGTGAAAATTACATTCAAGTATTTTCCTCATATTGTTAAATTAAGAGGTTTTTCCACTAAACGGGGAAAAACCTCCACACTTCACAAGAAGCATCTGATATATGTTAACAATAACCTTATTCGTTCACACACAAAACTTGAGGCTATAAACTCCCCACTATCAGCAAAAAGTAGTCTTGAAACTTAAAAGTTGAGATAAATGTGCCAACTTCTACCCCGTACCAAGTCCGAGCCTCAAGAGGGCAGTGCAGGCAATTTCAATTTGATTTACTGGCAAATGGTCGCAAAAACCTGTACACTACATTATGTGAGCGAGGAAAGATTAGATGTATTATTGAGATCACACCAAATCAACAGACATTAGTTTGGTATTGTTGTTAAGTGCATTGCATATTTATAAATGGCCTGTAACATTGTGAATGGAAGACTATAAAGCACCACATTGTCATAAACGGGAAGTATGTATAAAAGTTGTTTATAGCACCACTACATTTAGCCTGAATTCACCTGCCTGGTAAGTGTCTACATTAACTTGTGTCTGATTGTTGTGATAGTGATGCATAACATTTTAACTTATTAAGGCCCCGATAAACCTTTCTCTAAAACTACCAACAAAGTGGTTCTCAGAGCGAGGCGAAGTGATGAGGGAGCAGGCTATGTGCGAGGCTGGGCTGAGGGCTCACGCAGGCGCTGCTGGTCACACTGGAGCCAGGACTGGGAGAAAAGGGAGCGCTGGAAACAGACACTACTTCACCATCCGAGCCGTCGCCGTCTTCAAATGAACGGTGAGCGTGGGTGACCACCACCCTGAAGAGCAACACAGATATTAGGACAACATTAGTACACTATTTGTTATAATAAAATTCCTTATTATTTTTAATACATTTTTTGATTTTGATAATGTACACCGAGTTTCAAAAACAGATGCACTGATGCAAAGACAGCTGTACCTGGATCGTGATGGGCTGCTAAAGTCTTGTTTCTGAGGTTCAATCCTTGGAATGTAGCTGCACTTGGACCACTAATACACAAAGACGATGCTTCCAGTTAATGCCAGTTTGCCAGTCAAAAAACAATCAAGACATTTCTTAGATAATTACAATGTGAGCAGTGTCATTGGTCCCCAGATGAACTCCTCTCTGACACAAAGCCCTCAGCTGATTGATTCCTAAAGAAAGAAGTGACATTTTAAGTTCCACCGAATCACACTGATGATTTTAACAACAGACTATAGACCTTTGGTCCGGTTGTTCCAGTGCTTCTGTTCCCACTGGTCCAGTAGGATGTTGAGGTATCTGGGACATTCAAAGAAGCGAAGATAGCGAGAAGAGTTTGCGGATGGAAAGATGCGCTCAAACTCTCCTTTACGTGTCAGCTCATCCTCACTCTCTGACAACACACGGACATCCTCTGGGGTCAATACATCCAAAACTTCTGAGAAAAAGTCCTGCAAAAAATACAAACATAAACCAAACGTTTACAAGAACAAACAGTGGCAGGAAGTGGTGATTTGTGACTGTGTGCTGTGTGTGTCCATACATGGTCGGCATAGCGATGTGTGAGGTAGAAGGCCCGTTTCACCTTCTCGTCTGCAGATAAATCCGTTTTGGTCCTCTCCCTTTGGCCTCCACACAAACTATTTAGAACGCAAAACACTTTCAGCATGCCTTTATGTAAAAGCTTATAGGCACATGACATGAGGCTATGACTTATAGAAGCACCAGGTCATTGGATACATGAAAGACACAAGAGCTATGATTAAAGAGTACACAAATGCATCTGTACTGTGTCCACTTCAGGACAGTCTAAGGTTAAGGTATACTTTATTAATCCCCGTAGGGAAATTCATTCTCTGCATTTGACCCATCCTCAATGCCGCTGGGGCGACCTTTAGGAGCAGTGAGCTGCCAGCATGGGCTGGCGCTCGGGGACCCATCTCCATGATGTGGAGCCAGGCTGGTGGTCAGAAACACCTGGCTGGAGGATTAACCTATTGTACATGTTTTAGTGGTAGGGGAAACCGGAGTACCCGGAGGAAACCTACACAGACACGGGGAGAACATGCAAACTCCACACAGAAAGGCCCCGTCCCTGGTGGGAATCAAACCCGGACCTTCTAGCTGTGAAGCACGAGCACTAACTGCTGTGCTGCCGTGCCGCCCACACAATATTGTGTGCTATTCCCACAGCACATAATATGTAATTCATAGCTGATGTTAAAAAGTGAAGGTGGCAACATAGTTCATCTTGAAAGCAAAATGGCTTATGTACAAAGGGCCGAACACAGAAATTGCATTTAAAAAGATAATGCTTTAAGAGACCCATGATTCATTCTCTGTAAGTGTGCCAGTAAAGACCACTTTGGTCTTGCTTCTGTCTATTGTCCTTTATCTTTACAGTGTGCTGTTAAAATAATCTATTTGGCCCACACTCTTGTGAACCAAATTAGAACCCTCTAAGGCAGTGGTTTCTAACCTGGGGGGCGCCTGGGATCGCAGGGGGGCTCATAAAAAATTATTAATATTTGAGCAAAATAAATAGTCTAAAATCAAATATGATTAAGGACTACAGGTGCATGAAACACTCCAATTCCAGTGAATTGTTTGAAATAAATACTTATTAGGGGCTAGTTCTGGACTGGGTGGGCGCGGCCTGACTACAGCACTTACAGAGGGGGCTTCAAGGAAAAAAGGTTGGGAAGCACTGCTCTGAGGGACTAATTCTTTCTTCTTGTTACCTGCTGGTTGAACTGGAGGGACTGCTGCTCACTGCAGAGACAGCTTCTTTTTCGGGAATATGAAATCCTGCCAGGTTCAGGAGGTCTCTGATCATCTGACCCTTTACGGTGACGTCCAAAGCACTATTGGAATGAAGACTGAACCAGAGAAGCAGCAAAGTTACCAAAAAAAAGCATAATTAATATACTCTTTATACTTACAGTGCCTCTCGAAAGTACTAATACACCGTGAACCTTTTTTCATGTTTTTATTTTATTATGTTTATTTTATTTTTTTGCTGAAAGTTCACACACAAGTAACAGACAACTGTGAAGTGAAAGCAAAATGATACATGATTCTGTTATTTTTCAAAAAATAGAAAACCGAAATGTGGGGCGCGCACAAGTATTCATACAGCATTAATTAATACTTTGTGGAACCCCTTTTGCTGCAATAACAGCAGCAAGTCTTTTGGGGTTTGACTCTACAAGATTTGCCCATCTAGAGACTGACATTTTAGCCCATCCCTCTTTACAAAACAACTCAAGCTCTGTCAAATTAGAAGGAGAGCGTTTGTGAACAATAGTTTTCAGGTCTTTCCACAGATTTTCAATAGGATTTAATAGCTTGTTTTTAAACCATTCCATTGTAGATTTAGTTTTGTGTTTAGGGTCATTGTCCTGCTGGAAGGTGAATCTCCGCCCCAGCCTCAATTCTCTTGCTGACTCCAGCAGGTTTTCCTCCAAATGACTCTGTATTTGGCTCCATCCATCTTCCCAACTATTCTTACAATCTTCCCAGGCCCCGCTGAGGAAAAGCAGCCCCATAGCAAGATGGTCCCCCACCATATTTGACACTGGGGATGGTGCACTCAGGACAATGAGCAGTGTTAGGTTTGCGCCATACATAACGTTTTGCATTTGGGCCAAAAAGTTCAATTTTTGTCTCATCTGACCAAAGCGCCTTCTTCCACATGGTAGCTGTGTCCTCCATATGACTTCTAGCAAACTCAGGGTTCGGACTGTTTTCTCTTGAGGTTTTCCATGACCCTTAACATTTCCAGGACCCCAATTCAATCATTTTATTAGCCACATTTATTATTCGGCGTACGTATTTATCAGCACTATATTTTCAGTTTGGGATTTTTAAGATTAGGCCTACTGTAGTCGAGACCAAAATACTAGAGAAAGACCAATGAGTACCGAGACCACGACCAGGGCACCTCCTGACTGGGCTGCAAACTCGGGCATTTTGAAAAAGGTGACAGTCTACTGGCAAGACGCCTGCAGGCGTGCGCACACTTCTGTGCACGTGCCATAGAGTCTCACTGAGCAAAAAGAACTGGTGAATCACTGGGAATTGATAACAGTGTCACACACACTGCAGTCTGAATTATGAATCAGTTTCTATAATGTGCTTCTCTAGAATTGTGTGTCTGACAGATGTGACAATGTCAGATACATTAAAGTGGGGTTAGTATAAGGTTTGGGGTCCCCCAACAAATTTAGAGCTCATCATCCTTATTTTCCTGCATTCTAGTGCAATTCAAAAGGTGAAAATGGTCCTAAAAATTTTACTTTAACATTTTATAGTTTTACCTTTGAAACAACTTTAGCTCACACAATGTCACTCAATATACATCTCACTCTTTTAGCTCTAATGATGTTTCTGAGCATCACAGGCTCTAGCCTGGCTAACGCCAGACTGCTGTGTGCGCTCGAATCCTTTCGAACTTCACAACAGCCTGGGGACCATGACCGAAATCTTCGCATGGATTTGGGGACCAATCACAGAACGAGGAGGGACGGTAAGACGATGACGCACTATTCGACATACGGAAGCTTGTAGTAACAAAGCCATAACGTCAGGGGTGCGATAGGATTTGTATCTTATCCTGGCTGTGTCTTTGGCAGTTACTGCGCACTCAAGTGAGAAACTATTGGCACAAAGCATAGCCAAAATGTTGTTCAAAATCCTGGGTAATAACAGTAAAAATGTGAATCCTCAGAGTTACAAAATATTACCCCTAATACCCAGTGGTGTGCCGTCAGAGAAGGCCCTGCTGGCCCTGGCCAAATGAAGAAAAAAAAGTGTAAAATGTCTTAATAGTATATTTAATTTATTTATATAATGTACAGTTGAGTTGCTTATATTGGTTTTGTTGATGTGTAACTGTAATTTCCTACTAAAAAAGTGCTTTAAACACCTCTGGCGAGTTCCTCCTCCTCAGGGCCTTCAGAACAGATTCTGCAGGCCCTGTGTTGTCAAGTCCATCTCCAAATTCACATTGTCTGCATTTCCACGGTTATGCGCGGTAGTAGCTAAACTTTCACTACTCCACTTTTGCGCGTCAGAAATAGCGCAGCGCTGCGTCTTTATTTGAATAATTACGGCTAACGCAACATGTCTTTGGGCTTCTGGTAGGCTACTTAAAACTAGCGTGCATATTAGCTATATTCGAGATTTAATTTACAGTGCAATCCCAACAAAGTGTGTAGGTTTACAAGGCCCACAGAAGATCAGCGCGTGTTTCTGACAGGAGGGGGCGTGGCATCACGATGGTGGCTCTCCATCGTGATGTTGCTCGTCCATCACGATGGACAGACACCCTACTTAACGCTGCTTCAAACTATCACACAACTTTATCCCTGACCTCTCTGGTGTGCTCCTTGGCCTTCATGATGTTGTTTAGTGTCCAATACGACCATAGCTCTGAGGCCCTCACAGAACAGCTATAATTATACTGAGAGTAGATTACGCACAGGTGGCCTCTATTTAATCCTTAAGGAAAGGTGTGAACATTCTGCAGTCATTAGGAATGTTAAAGGCAATTTAATGCACTCAGAAAAATGCTGCATGAATACTTGTGCACGCCCCACTTTTCACTTTTCTATTTTTTGAAAAATAACAATCATGCAGTGGTTTCGCTAGGGATAATTTCTCTCCTTCATTTTGACGGGCAGGTTTATAAAAAATCCGTCATGAGCTATTTTTATCCTTCATGAATTAATCTCACATTATAAGCAATTTTTAAAGACATTTACATACTGTAGGCTATATATATAGGCTGCAGATTGTGTAGGTTAGGAAAAAATGTGAGATCGAGTTAAAGTAAACATCTGAAAAATCATGGAACACGAATTTTGCTACAGAAATGTGTATGAACTCGTACGTAAAATTCTCAGAGGCTTTTTCAGAGCGTCATCTGCTCCTCAATATCAGGGCTCATATTACACCAATACAAATGTAAAGTAGAGCTTATTATTTGCACTTTCTCGTGCAAATAAGCGGACAATATTTACCAGTTCGCATCACTGCACAACGCGCCGCGCAGAGAAGAAACACACACACAGGAGGGAAAGAGAGAGAGGGGAGAGAAATAGATGAGCGCGTCCTGTACGTGAGTTAAAGTTAAAGAGCGGCTCCAGATGAGAAGGATATTATTAGCCTTTAACCGCGTTTGCATCGTGGTTTTCTTCCCCGTGTTGTTGTTAGCGCCCAGAAAGTTAGCTAGCTAGGCAGTGATACAAGTGAAACAGTGAAGCTGCGTTTAGAGAGGGAGAGCCCCGCGCGCGCTGAAAAAAAGCAGCCCTGCCTTTTTAATGATGACGGACGGCCTTTGAAATGTTCCGTCAAAGCTTAAAATATTGTGTAAATGACGGAGAACTCTCGGTTAATGTAACCTCTGGAATCATGTATCATTTTGCTTTCGCTTCACTGTTGTCTGTTACTTGTGTGTGAACTTGCAGTAAAAAATTCAAAATAAAATCTTTATGGTTGTAAACATGACAAAATTGCAAAAGTTCAAGGTATATTAGTACTTTCGAGAGGCACTGTATATTTAGAGTAGTACCTGGGTGATATGTTGACCTCCAAGATCCAAGGTTTGAGTTTCTCGTCCAACATAATATCAAAGCCGAAAAGCTCATGACAACTGTACGGTGTTCGAACGTGCATCTTCAGCAGGCTGGTCACATAGGGCTCGGAGCTGACATGAGACAAAATACTGTCACTATCTTCCGCACGCTTATGACGCTTTACAGATCTAAAACTTACGCTATGATAGTCTTGATCGCAATATCTTTGATCTTCTCCCATAACTGCGCGGTGTTGATCCCCTTCGTGCCAAGATACTGCCACAAAGCCTTCAAAGCCCTGAAACCACACATAATAAAAATAATTGAAGATATTAAAATGACTTGAAAGTGTGATGCAGGGGGGGGGATGTACCATTTGTGTCCCTGACAAGCTTTGTCATCACTGTTGGCCTTGTATTCAGAGTTCTTCTTGTTTACGCTGTAGTTGGTCAGATGCATGAACTTGTTACTGAGCGTCTTCATAGAGGGTGAATACCTGAGGACAAAATATTAAATTATAGAAATCTGTAAAAAAAAAAAAAAAAAAAAAAAAAATCACAATCCAATATTCAGAAACTGACTTGCAGCTGGCAAATCGAACCAGCCCGTCAGAGAAGATGTAAATTCTGAGCGGGTCAAAGGATGTCACATAGGCGTAGATTCGAAGATCAAATTTGCTGCCACTGATGAGGTAAGGCTTGTGAAGGTATCTATGGAAAAACAAACACAAACATCTTAAAAATGCCACTTTTAATTTAGATGAAAACATCTTTTTGAATGATTAAGGCAGACACTGATTGCATACTTTTGGACCAGGAGAGGTCTCTTCCGGGGCATCTGACTCCACTTGTGAATGACCTGAATGCCTATTCCTCGAGCTGAAGCAGGCTGATGGAGAACAATAAAATTGCAAATAAATAAAAACAAAAATAAACATTTAGATCATCATAAAGCATATTTTTATGAACACACCGGTTTAATGATCCATTTCTGCTTGGTACCCCCGTCCTCCCAGGCTTTCCGGAGTTGTTTAATGTCCTGAGGAAGAATAAACGTCCGAGGGAAAAAGTTGAACTCTTGTTTGCCAAAGCGAGCCGCCATTTTGGACAAATTCCTCCACAGTCGATCTTTTCTGCCAATCTGGAAAGTCCCCGGGAAGTGATTCAACTAAAAATAGAAAAAAGATGAAAAAGGTCAGGTGATCACAATTGAAATAAATAAACACCTTCGAAATACTTAGAAAAGGCTTCTACCTTCTGGTGTTCTGCAATAGTCTTAAAACACACAGACTTCATGTGATGACCCCAGCAGCCCAACCAGTCATGGCTTTCTATGATTAAAAAAACAAGCGAACAAACAAAAAACAAACATTCATATACAGGACACTACTTCTATTGAAGACTTGAAATTAGTATTTCACACTCAAGACATACTTTTAGTGACTTTAAAGTGGGATCTTGCAATAGTGTTTTTGACAATATTTGGTGTGACAGTGCTCATCTTCCATTTCAACAGCCTTCTCTGTTCAATGGGCAGCAGCTCAACTGCAGAAACGGAAACAAAAATTAGAACTCTTGCTGGAATTACCACTTCCAATTAGCATGAACATTTAGTCCGTTGATACATTTAATATAATCAGTATCAGGTGTACGGTTACCCTTCTCATTGGGGGTGCTGAAATACAGTGTTGGTGGAAAGAATGGGAACAAACTGGGAACCAGAGCTGGTTTCTCCTCACGGTCATCTTCCGCCTCCAATAACATTGGCTCCTCAACACTAAAGACAGGGCAAAGGGTAGAGAACTGTGAATAATTCTAGAAATAAAAGAAAGGAGACCCATATGTCAGCAGTATATCTCACTGCTGACACACAGCTCGCACCATTGGAGGCTTAATCCACTTAGAAATCAAGTGTAGGACCCAACGCTCTACTTTAATTATTCATCCCGTGCTTTGTTTGTAGAGACATCACATCCCTCTCTTTCACTACTAGAAGGTTGGAAAGTTATTTGTAGATACATTATACAGTAGACACCTACATTGATTAAGTACACCAGCAAAGTTAAGTTATTATTTTAAAAAGAGCGTTCAGGTTTTAATGAACACAAATAAGAGTGGGTACATGCGGTCTGTCATTGGTGATTATGTTCTTAAATTTCACAGATGAGTCATGACCCTATTTATTAATTAAGACTTTTACAGTAGGTCAGGTAAACAAATCAATTAGCAAACAAACATATAGCAGTGATGCTAACCCCACATCTATGCCAAGATGCTGAAACATTTAACAAGACAAGGTAGACAACATTAAACGCTAATGGAGACAGTTGTTCACCAACTTCTAAATAACAGAAGCTGCCATCCGCTCCCTGTCGAGATGGTAACAAGAGAGGACTATGGTCTGTACAGATGATCGTTTGCACTCTGCAGCAGTAACAAGACACTTCTGTGAATTTGGGGTCACCCAAATCACACACACGGGTTAAAGTTGACAGAAACATTCAACTAAATGGGTTCCTAAAGACAGTTAGGATCGAACTGTAGACAAATATTTTCAAGCCGACATCTGTACTTAGTATGTTGTTGAAATGTCGTGTTTCTCATCTCATTAAAAGAAGCTTCATCAGCAGCACTAATTATCTTCATTTGGCAGCAGGATGATTATAAACCTCCAGTGAGACTGGTAAAAAAAATAAAAAAAAATAAAAAGGTTTATATTTGGCCTGCAGCTGCCAAAAATGTATCATTAGAGCTGCTGACAAAGCTTCTTGGATGAGAGTCAACACGTTAACACTTAAACTAACAAACCATCAGACATTACTCAGACTAGCATTAGCTAAAAACAAAAAAAGTAGAGACAAGATCCAAAGAACAATTTCATGGTCACTGCTGGCAAATACATCGAAAACACGTATCCAAATGTTAATATGTGAACAATAACTCTCCATTGGTTTATCATGAAGAAATGTGCAATAAATCAAGCAGTTT
Source organism: Neogobius melanostomus (assembly GCA_007210695.1). Taxonomy (NCBI): domain Eukaryota; kingdom Metazoa; phylum Chordata; class Actinopteri; order Gobiiformes; family Gobiidae; genus Neogobius; species Neogobius melanostomus. Next base: position 3,964,708 of record VHKM01000049.1, read on the forward strand.
TGACAACACAATCCCGAGCTCAATTAACAAATTGACAAGCCAAACACTTCTGATTATATTAAGAGATTTAACTAGTAACCACTCACATGATCGGCATATAGTCGCACAAATAGGCAATCAAGCGCTATCCCGGCTTTTCCTCTTTGATAAAGACCTTCAACACTACTAGGCAAACGATGACATCTCTGGACCCTTGGATTCCCTGCGCTGCTTACCGTATGGAAATGGGTGAAAAGGGGGTGCGGTATGGAAAAAAAAAAACACATGTAGCAGTCCCTTTTCAGGCTATTTTTGCAAAGAATCAGCTCCCAGTTTGTGGTGGGGACTTCCACAGTTGAGGCCATTACTGAGGCCACAATACTTAACAATGCAGCCGACCTTTCCACCACGCTCTGCTGCTTTCAGCCTCTTTAACAATGCCCCGAACGCTCCACAGCATCTGATGAATGTATGCAACTGTGATGCAAGTAATACCTGCGAAAGATTACGTAATACTGGTGGTGACTCTATTACACCGTTTCATTATATAGTATCAACTTCTTTGACTGAATGAAAATTATTAAAGACGACCAATGAGTACAGAGTCAGGTAAACAGATTATTAGTGAGAGAATGACCCAAGATGGTCATTTAACAACTAAATACAGCCTTTACTGGGAATAGTGTGTTGTGTCTTACCTTGATAGAAGTGCAAAAGATGATGTGGATGAGGCACCATTGATGGATGAACAATCAGATCCATCTATACAGAGAGAGGAAAAAGACCTAAATGGTAAGTCTATTAAAAAAGGGGGAAAAAGTAAAACATTTAAATGAATAATTAAAAAAAAAAGTGTGATAACACTATTCAAAGATTTTGGGCCAGTTGGAGGACTTTCATCCTTTCAAAAGAGAGAACAGTGATGTCTTCAGTTGAGATTGCATAGCAAAGATCATACTTAAATGAAATTTCAAGCGTGTCATGCATAATTGTGGCTTCTAAACCTGCTTTTGAGCATTTAAGCGTTTTTATTTTATGTATCAGCATGCATTAAATAATTTGTGTACAGAAGATAGATTTCACATTGGTTTGTGTCTCAAGAGTTTGGTTAGAGGTGATGGTAAAAGGGGGGAATTAACCATGCAAAAAAAAAAAAAAGTATGCAAGTAGTTTCTATGCAACGGCACGCAATCAAATGGAGGTAGCTGTGATAAACACAGTTTGAGTGTAGAACAGCTCTGGTGACGCTTTAAGGCACTTTAAAAGTGTGGAAGGTACTTCAGCATTGAAGAAAAAGTAACAATAGCTCAAAACTGTATGAATTCATTAAAATATATCCCAGGTATGTTTTTTGATGAGGAAACAACATTATAAAAGGGTTCAAGTCAGTTTTGCATATGTCCCCTTGGACAGATGTCAAACAGGCAATAATTTACCGTAATCACTGCATGCATTTTCAAGTTCATCAGGCAGGTCCTCTTCAGCCCCGTCTATTTGCATATCACTTTCAGGGCTGGGGGGCAGAAAATATTTTAACTGTTCACAGCAATTCAACTAGAGCATTGCACTCACAAGAAGAACTCACTCGTTGAGATGGGCCCTTTCGGCAGCACCATCCTCTGATGGAGAAGAAGACAACCAGGATGAAGGGGAGACAGAGGAAGTTTCAATGTGTTTAGTCAGATGAATGGATGAGATCTGATTTGTGACTGTGCCCACCAGGACCCCTGCTGAGCCAAAAACATGTTCAAGCATATATGGTGGGTTCAGAAAATGTTCACAGCACTCTTACATTATAAATATTTTTAATCGTTATGCAGCTATCTGATACGAAAATATACATATTTTCAACACCAACATATAGCACCACATCAAAATAGACATTTAAAAATGTAATATTGGAGACCCCTTCTATTGTTTGCAATCATATGCATTTTTTTTTTTACATTCATGGGTATTAAAATATATTCAATACCCCATAATGCAGCCTTATTATACTGAGGGTAGACTTTAAGAATAAGACATAAAAAAATTATTTGAACATTTTTAATATAAGACTTCAACATAACACAGGAATAAAAGTGGGCTTGAGTATTACAGACAGTGAAACAGGTGGTATCAATATCACCTTGACAAAGATCACTGTGTGTAAGACAGTACAGGACGATCTCCTTACCTGAGTTTAAATCCAGTGCTTGGGCGCAAACTTCCTGAGTAGCTTCAAGTTGAGTTACAATGTTGTCTTTTAAAGTTGATGTATGTGCCAAAGAACTTGAGAACGCATCACCTGCACAAAACTGCAGGTTCACCACAGCTGGGGTCTTCTCTTGGGGATTATTATTATTAGTAATATCTGCAGTTTCACTTTTGTGATAGTTCAAGTTAAGTGGTGAGCCAATACCCTGACTGTGTACAGAAGAAAGTTCTTTAGTGTGCTTCCCATCCACTTTGGGGATTTTGTTGTTGGAACAGTCCGTTGTGATATTAGTAGCCTGAGGCTTAGAGCTGCTAAGGCATCGAGGTTGTCCAGAAGGCAACGACGTTAAAGACCCAACCTAAAAATGCATGCAGTGGTTAGAAATGTCACATTTCATAATGGTTAACAAATCTATTTCATACGCACCTGATTTCTATCACTTTTCTGCAGCGTCGGTCTTCCTCTAATGAAAAGATCCTGGTGAGCAACTGATAGAAGATGGCCAAGTTTCAAAGGTGCATCACCACTTCTATCCACTTCACGACCTGTTCGTAAACAGTTTCCAGGGTGTTTCCCGCTTTTCTGCATGGCAGCCACAGCTTGGTTTTCTTTTTTTGGGTTGGAAGATTTCGTTGGGCTTCCGTTGAGTTGTGGCAGGACTGGACATAGATCTGGCACAGTGGTGATCTGACTCTTGGCAGTAGATTTACTCATGTTCCCGCTTTCCAACTTAGAACTTGCTCTTGTCAAAGAAGCCACTGAGGAAGTATTTAGACAGTGTGGTTTGGCTTGATCTTTTCTCTTACCGTGATCGAGAGATGTTTGATTACAAGGCACTTTATCATCTGTCTTGGCATTTATAGTGACAGAGTTTGGGGTACAATTAGCACCAGAGGAGGACAGGGGCTTGCCCCCGACCCAAGGGTAGGATTGGTTGGTGGGCATGATAAAAGCCTATGAGCAACACCTTGAACTCAGATGTGATTCCTCTTGTCTCCAAACTCAGAATTATTGTTTCTTTCTAAAGCGTCAGCTCCAACAGAGTCTTGGAAATATTTCGTAGATTGTTAAAGCTTGAAAAAACGTTCTCGCAATCTGACCATGTCTTTTTTGTCTTGCAATCATAGCTGCAAATGCAATGTTCATTCAGCTAGCTCAGCACGCCATCTTCACTGAAGTTCAGGCTTCCAATTCAAGCACTGGGGTTTGCAAACAGTGAATACGCTTCAGAGCCTGTGCCCACTGACATGTTAATGACCTTAAAGTCTTTCCTTTCATTCAAAATGGGACGCACTGTTTGAATTAATCAAACGCTGATGGTTTTGCAGATGTTGGTTGAAAATGGTGAAAATGATGAAAAGTCTTTAAAGTTGCGTCATCCTTAGTTTCGGCTCCACAGGCTTCTTTCAACACTACAATGAATAAACAGAATAAACAGAAGCATTGGCGGATGCAAATATAGAATTAATTTTAGACATTTCCCGCATAATTTTCACTTTGTTTAATGTTTTTGTCCCCATCTGTGCCACACAATGTAACTTTACTTTGGACATGTCAGAACCATGTGCTCCTCTGTGGCAGAAAAATCAAGTATTATGGGGGATATAAAACATAAAGGGGGTTTGTTTCTTGATCCAAAACGAACGCAGTGAAAACATTAAGGTGCAGTTCACCAAACGTGACAGACAGGGAGAGCGATCTACGCGTAGTTTCCTCTATGTTTACAGCGACACACGTTTACAGAGCTTATCTAGCAGTTAGCTTAGCAACAACCAAACACAGCGCGAAGTATCCAGCGACGAGACCAAACAAGACAGGAAGATTGTTTAAGACCTGAAACACACTCACCTCCTCGGTTCCTCTCTGTGAAATATAGCATGTTTATGAACGTTTGGCGTACCGCTGTAGCACTATCCCATCAGATTGGCGGTGAGAGAAGTAGAAGCTCCGCCAGAGATCGTCTATGGAGGACGACAGATTCACTTCGGTCTCGGATCGATTTGCAAATCACAGCTCCTGAACACAGAGCTCCCTCTACTGGTAAAGAACAGGCATGTAAATTAATGCACAGACACTACCCACCATAGATCTAAATAATGTACACACCCACAAATTATGGCAAGCGAATGAAACAGTTATTTTAAATAAACTAGAATAGCGGTCTCAGGTGTAGGCTACATGCAAGAAGGCATGTCACGCCGTAAACACCAGAGGGAGACATGATGTTAGGTCAGAGCTGTGAACATCCTGATTCCAAGCGGCTTTCAGATTGAGCCACTAGAGGGCTCACTTTGAATAAAAAAAAGAAAAGAAAAGAAAAGCCTGCTCCATCATAGGGCTGTCTGGGTTTGGGTTATTCACCTACCCTAATTTTTATTTATCTATTTATCTAACCTCATTAAAATCCTGGTAAGTCACAGTACTGATTTAGGGTATACCTAGTGCAGGGGTCTGCAACTTTCAACGTCAGAAGACCCATTTCGGACCATTTCAGACCAAATGAAAGTTTCAAAGAGCCGCTGATTAATATATTGTTGATATGTTAAATACATTCACAATATTGATTAATATATTTTTTTAATGTAATAATTATTTGTAGGGATGGGAATTGATACGTTTTTATTAATATCAATGCCATTCATAATTTCTCTTATTGATCTGACTCTTTATCGATTCCAATTAGCTTAAGTAAAAAGTAGGCTATACATTAAAATAGGCTGTGTTTTTTTTAAATTTAAACAGAAGTTATAATAAACGTGCCTGTTTTGACAAACTTTAGCATTAAAAAAAAGCTACATCTCTCTCTCTCTCTCCATTCCCAATTCTTATCATCATCTCTAATCTCCTCTTACTGTGGCAAGTTGGTGCGCGCAGACAGATGAAGCAGAAGTTGGTGGGATGGACCATTGAGGAGAGAGAGAGAGGGATAGAGAGAGAGAGGAGGGTGGGGGATAAAAAGTGACTAGAGTAGAGTGCAGCAGAGCAGACTGAAGCTGAGCAGAGCACCAGGACACTTCTCAAAGCTGTGGATCTTTCCTCAGGACCTTTATTTACACTTTTGTCTGGATGCAGATACACCAACTTTTGATGGACACTGAGATTGGGATATTTTTTAACTAATGGAAGACAAAATCAGCATGACAGAACAAATTATGCAATAATCAAAATTCATACATTTGTTGTAAGCACAGTCAGTTAAGCAGTAACTTAGATATTTGACTACTGAAATTAGCATAATCAGTAAAATAAAGTAATCTCTCAAATTTGATAAAAAGAGGAGAAAGGCTTCTGAAATTGCAAGATATTTAAAATAATGATCCAAAATTTGAAGTGAAAAGAGGACTATAAAGAAACAAAAAACTGACTGAATTGTAGAAAGCCTCCTTGAACACACCATGGGACTCCTGACTCTTGTAGCTGCTCCTCTGTACATCCTTGCTCTGCAGACTCTGCTGGTCCCGGCTGGGTCTTTGGCTCTGGGGAAACTGGAGCGCTGGGTTCGGTCTGGTCTACAGTCTCTGCAGTGGAACCAACTCGATCGGTGTCTGCGAACGTCCTCACTGTCTGAGGCTGAGTGCAGACGACTGTCCCATCTCCCGCTGTCCTCTGTGGCTGTGTATGTGTCCGAGCCACGCACTGGAGGAGGTGAGTTTATTTTCATTATTCAGCTGCAACTGCCACTTTTGCACTTATTGGATAATTTTATGGCTTTTGTTTAACCTTATTATCTACAGGTGTCTTGATATAGATAATTAGAATATTGTAGAAAGGTTAAATGTTCCACGATGATCATCAGTTTTATAATCTAAGCAAAATCATCAGGAATCAACAATACAACAATACTTCACAATTTGTATACAATATAAATTTTCTTTGAAATCTGTGTCTGCGTATATTGGCGTATGAATGAGAGCCTACTGAAGGTAGAAAAGTCCTATATAAGTTGAGACCATTTACCATTTGAAACTGTGTAGAGATTCTGATCATATAATATTCTATAATGCAGTCTTTTGGTTATATCAAATTGTCCTTCGTAAATTCCTTTGTAACACAACCAAAAATATTCCTATATCTTATAGTTTAAAGTCTTTATAGTTTATTATTTATCTAAAGTTATATGTTTTATGTTTCATGTTGACGATCGACCGGAAAAAAAATCCTAGTTGTGAACCTATTCATAACCATGGCAATAAAACCAATTCTGATTCTGCATTCTATTTGCATATGTCAAGTCATTTTCACATGAACCATTATTTGAGCTTTCATTTACTGCACTATTAATTTTTCTTGTTAAACACTATATTCTTCAGGATACTCAGACAAGGTGGTGGCCATTCTCCCTGACACTTCTGTCCCATTGGGGTACAAGCCACGGGGCAGTTACAGCGTCCTGAATGCAGGACACCAAGCCCTCTCCAGCTCCATGGCCCACGATGCTGTGCTGCTGCTGGACCCAAATCCTGGGGAGAACTTTGGGCACCCGGTGGCCCTCTTTTATGTGGACAGGAACATCACCAAGAAGAGGTGCTCCCACATGGATGGCATTTACCTGGGTGAGTTAACAGGACTAGTGAGTGTATTCAAAATATTAGTAGACCACAGTGGTCAAGGTCGAAAACAAATAAAAGCACCAGGCACAAGTTGCTAGAATTCCTGACAAAATCCCTTCAAACTCACCTACATTTTTCTACTGATACATTTCATTTCAAGAGGATTGACTTTTATTTTGGGTGTCAATTGGTGAAAAATACATCAGCAAACGTGCATCTTTACAGTGAGAGGGTTTGCCTCTCCTCAAACTTGACTTGCAACTTCATTGAGACATGACAGTCGTGAGATTTAAACACATTAGGTCCTCTTTCAAATGCTCTATTTTGATAACATGTTGCAATATAACATTTTCACAGCTGATTGTTAAGAGGTTTAGTTGTGCCAAAAGCAGCATATACTAAGTTCTCTCTGACACATGTTTTTCTTAAAAGGTTGAATATTGTAATGTTGCTATGACTAGTACTTGTGCCTGTGTTTTTGTTGAGGTGTAAAGGGAGCAGAAAGTGAAAGTTAGTGCTTGACCTTTTAAAGCTCCATTTATAGCTCATTGAGGGATGTGGGGCATGTTCTTGCTCGGGGGAGTCTGACCTGACTTCCTCCTGAACAGCTTTTTGGCCCCAGCTGCACACCTGCCAGTTCACATTCATGCAAGCTGGGGAAATGCACCTATTTAAGGCCAAATCCATGGGTCTCTGTACCAAACTAAACATTTACTAAATTAGCCGTGTAGTCGGGCTACATGTGAGACAAAATCGGCCACAAAGATGGTATTGCAGTATTTTACTATACCATTTGAAAACAATGTGTTCCATCAAATTTTAACAAAGTGTTTTCTTTTTCATCAAATGTAAAATTAAGATGTGAAATGCCTTAAACTTGGCTGCTGATCTCCTGCTGTGAGAAGGGTAAGGGCCAGATGTGTAGGTGAATTTGCACTGTGCTATTTGAACACACACCTGTCAATTATTTATACCCACACATGCAGCACAGAGACCCCCCGCTGGCTCTACAACAGAGGTGTGGACCTCTTTTAACCTAACAAGAGGAAAATTAACTTTAGCACTTAAGTGAAAATGACATCCTTACTGTGTTATATGTCTAAAAATACATACAAGACATTTATAGATGGGCTGCAAGTGATGAAATATGAGGATTGTTTCCATATCTATTAAGAAGTCAAAAAAGAATATTAGATCTTTAAGTTAATGGCGTTGATAACAGCAAAAAGTCATGTGATTGAAACCAATCTATAGGCCATAAGTTTGGAAAATTAGTATGGAATGACTGATTGCATATTGTTTTTAGGTGTGGTGTTGGACATTTCATTAGTTAGTGAAAGTAAGTAAAAGTGTAAGTGTTTGTTCTGTATCTAAAGGTAGGACAGGTCTCTGGTCCAAAACCCAATGTGGGAAGAAGCTGAAAACTCTTAGAAGCTCAACCAAACTGACTCAACCAAGTGTGAATTGTTGGTGCTTGCGATGAAGTTCACATCTCTGCCTTTCATTACGCAGCCGACCACATTTTCTAGTCCCACAAAATCACAAATAATAATTGGTATCCAGAATTGCATCCAGATTATGGAATAGATACAAGACATAAACAATCCAAAACATGCATTGCAGGCCTATTACTACAAGAGAAAACACATTAGGCTCATGTAACTGAATGAAACTTCCTTTGGTCTCTCTGTTTGGTCTTTAGGTGAGGAGTGTCTAACCCTTGCTTTGAAAGGTCAGTGCCAGAACCAGCTGAAGCGCCGCCTCCGGGCCGGCATTATCAGTGGCTCCAGTCGGATGATAGAGCGCACCATCGGAGGTCTATGTGAGGTCCACTTCCTCCCACTAGTGGTCGGGGTGGGGGACAGCAACCGCACCCAGAGACTGAAGTGTGTGGGTAAGTCACTTAAACACATCATGCGCTGGGAAATTTTTTGACCACAACAGCTATGGTCAAAAATTTCCCAGAATTCAAAAACAGAACTACTGAAGCAGCTTTTGACTCATCCACATGGTCTCATGTTTCAAATTGCACTCCCACTAACAACAAATAAACATAAGCCAACCTATTATCTTCTCAGCAGAGCATCTGGCAACATTATCCTCCATTAAGATCCTCTCATTTCAAAATGTCCAGCTTGCCAAAGTTCATCTGGACATCAATGTTTGAACACACACCTAAAGTTAAGTTAGTTGCAGGTTTTCAAGTAGTCATCCGTTTTGGGTTGTTTTAGAATGGAAGAAGTTTCACCTCTCGTACAAGAAGCTTCCTCAGTTCAACTGTTCTTCTGGTTGCAAACTGGGCCTTTATATTCCTCCAGTAAGAAGACTTGCCTGCGATTAACTCCACATTGTTCTGCTCTTGACTTGTCAAATTGTCCTAATACAGTAGATCTACCATTGCACAGTATGAGCTTTGCCTCCACTATCTGTTTAAGTGACTGCACTGTGGGGCGTGTCCCAGAGTGGATACATGAGCACCACCACGATGCTTATGATCTTGTCTGGTTTCTTCAGTTAAATAAATAACTTTTCTACAATGTAAAACTCCCATTTAACGCATTACAAACACAAGCGTTCTTCTAATTTGTGTTATTACCTGGGCTGTCTGTTTATAGAAGAGCACGAAAAGATAGTTATTCAGGATTTCTGTGAATTATAAACCGATACACTTTAACCAATTTGTTTTGTATCATAATGTTTTATATGTAACGTTCGGAAATGGCGAATTGCATGATTCACTTGGGTATATACTGGGAAATAACCTCAAACTGCCTCTACATAATGAGGTAAATAGCAGATTTCACAAATTAAAGGTTCAAAGCTAATAATGGGATCATAGTGTTAGTCACATTTGGTCATAAAACGTTATTAACTTGATTGGCGTGGAATTATTTTCATCTTCTGCCAAGACCGCCCAGTTGCTTCAGTTTCTGCCAGCCACCTGCGGCCTGTAATTGTAACTGTTTACGGGGGATTCAACTTTTCCGTGTACTGTAGTTTCAACAAAGTTTTAAACATCCCACCTACAGATTGAATTGTGCTGAAATTTACCAAGCCTCCTCTGTCCTCAGATAACAGTGAGTTCGCCCCGTGCCCTCAGCTTCTGCCCCTGGCCTCTCCCAGTTTACCAGTCTCCAACTGCGAGCTCAATAAAAACACACGGCGGTGCCACCAGCAGCCACTGGCCACACACCTGTCCTGCCGCTTGTACCAAACCTGTGACCATGCTGTGCTTCTATCAGGTCAGATGCTCTACTCTACTAGATTATTCTGTTATTCTATTATGGTCTTGTGTAAAGGTCGACTGTCAACCTCGAGTCTTGTGGAGCTGAGCAAGTTCATGTAGTTACAAATAATGATTTGCAGCTGATGCAACACATACAGTAGATAAAGCCTTTGCTGAATCTCATCTCCTGTCCCTAGTTGAGCTTTCCTATGCTACATTACGAAATCTAGAATTTACATATTACAAAATATGTTAAAGCATGATTCATTGGCAAATACATCAGTACATCTACTTAACATTCACTTGACTTTGGGCGTCGCAGTGGTCAGCGCTTTTGCCCAACAGCAAGAAGGTCCTTGGCTCCATCCAGTGGGGTGTGGTCAGTCTGTGTGGAGGACCAAAAACATGTACAAAAGGAGCAAATCTGCTCTGGAAAAAAAAAAAAATCTGTAGGACTTTCCTGGTTAAGGCCCATAGTTTCTGAGATTTGCTCCTTTCATCTGTGACCTCTCATAGGCAAGGCAAGTTTATTTGTAGATCACAATCAATCCACAAAACATAATATAACCATTAATTAATCAAATGAACTAAAAGGAACCATAGGGGTCTTGTACATTTTACTTTTGCTAATACAGTTGTGTGTTCTCTGAAGGTGGATGGCAACAGCAGATGACTTTCCTGCATCATGTACAAAACCTGCAGGAGTTTTACCGCATGCTTCGCAATAACGGTTTTCATAAAAATCATATCAGGACCTTCTTTGCCAACGGTGGACTGTTTCCAGGTAGCAACAATTCAACCAAACTGAATATTTATCAAATGAGTCTTATGTTTTTCTACTGTTTTGTCTCCACATCAATCATATATTTACCCACAGAGGATATAGAGGGAGTGTACGCAGCCACAGAAAAGGCCGTGATTCGCAACCACGTGTCGTACATCTGTAGGAAGCAGCACTGCGCCGACTCCCTGGTGCTCTACTTGAACTCACCTACACGCAGTGACGGGACCATGCTGCTGTGGGACGCCAACCTCAACGGCATTGTAAGATAGATATGAACATTCATCTACGAGACTTTGCTTCACAAAGTCAATCCATTTACTTTAACGTACCATTTTTGTGTTTTGTTTTCTTCATGCATTTGACTAATCCCCTTCACAAGAGCCAAAAAAGAGCTAAACATTTTTCTTGAGCTTCTGATCTTTTCAGCATCCAAATTGCCTCCACTACAAATCATTTCTCACAAATAGCTAGGACCTATTCTTTTCAGCTAGGCTCAAAAAGGTTCACATCTCATTAGTTCAGGCATTTTACGGGCTCAGGAATAAGGGCAGAATTACTTACAGTATATTTCATACATACATCTAATTTAAGCAGGTGTCCAAAAGTAGTTCACAAAGACACAACATGTGATTAATGTATCTTTAATTATGTTGTAATGATAGTTCTAGATGTAGTGACTTGATTGTACTTGATTATGTTTTGCAGGCTGACCTAAAGGAGCGATACTCAGTCAATGAGCTGCTGGCTGACCTGGCAGGCTGCAGAGCCACCAGGGTTCTTCTGTTTGTGGATCAGAGCTACAGCGGGGTGTTGTCCAAAAGGCTGAGAGGCTCCCAAAAGCACTCTAATGTGGTTCTGATCCAGAGCCCATCCAGACAATCCCGTAGGTACCCCAGTCAGAGGAACAACCCAGAGTGGGATGAGAGTAACTGGACATTTATCAGGCCCGCTACCTGCCTCCTGGACCATTTAGGAAAGGTACTCAACTTATTTGTTTTCACAGTCTTTTTTTAATTGTTATTCCAAAACCTTCAACAGACTTCTTGTTCCCTCTTTAACTCTTAGGGTCCTGGGACGTCAAATCTCCTGGAGCCTTGGTCTGGTCTTCTCAACGTGACACTGGCTGGAGCTCCTTGTAATGTCACCCCTCCTCTGACGGACAGTGAGATGCGGAGAGAATACCAGGGCTGCCAAAACTTGCCCACTGCACTGTGGCACCAGAAATTACGGAGAATCAACTAGAGGAAAGACGGACACAGGGATGTTAATATGTGGGGATGTCTAGAACATTGAGATGAACCTCAGCTTTGTTCTGCAGTCATAAGAATGGAAGAAATATGGTACAGGGCGTGTGTGATACCAATAGATGCATTCATTGGTAAAAATATAATTCCACTTGCTCCATACAACAGTTTACATTAAGTGTTGATGGGGATTGCCCATAGAGTATTACAAATATTATAGGTCAAAAGATGATTAAAATGAAACTTTGTGAAGAAACCAGTTAAGTATTTTACGTCGTATGAGTGGCACTGCTGTTTTGTAAGATATTCACATTGTCACAAGACATACCTGAGGATATGCATGCAGAATGCTGGTCCATCTTTAAAGGCTATTCTTGAAGCTACATACGTGGTCAATCTGATCAATTGCCCACTATGTGGGGTAGTTTCTGATAGTTTATTTCTGTTCCCGTCCTTCCCTTTTGTATAAAGTTCCCAGCACCTATTCCCTTGGTCCATTATTTTATCCAGTCTATGTCTAGAACTCAGCGTTTTATTGGGTCGACAGCGCGTCCCAAGAGGTCTGTCCTAAACTCTGTGTGCTTCTGTGAGTTCAAAAAAAGGACATCCCTCTCCAAGACTGCAGGCTTACATGGCGGTCAGTCTGATGAATGTGTGTGTGTGAACAACAAGTCTCCTGGGCACTTTAACGTTTCAAAACCAATCAGATGTGTCTATTTTTGTCTTTGCTTCATATTTTTGTGCATCCTGTCCTCTTCTTCACCTTTCGTTAGCCACTTCCTTGTCATCAACTTTTCTTTAAAGTGGGTCTGAACGCATTGAATTACCTAGTTTTACCTCTTAACAGGCAACCAGTGACACAAGAACACATACTCAACTGTAACTCCCAATAACTTTAGAGAAAGGGCTCTTCAGACAAAAATATACAAACTTCAATACTACTATATTACACAACAAAATTAAGCTAAAAAGAAAATTCTCCATTCTGTTTCCTTTTTCCTATCCTCTCAACATCACTGGACACACTCATAAAGCTCCAAGTCTGTCAAACTGGCAAATCAGCCACTTAAGCATTTCAACAAAGGTATAACAAGCAACTACTGTTTATGTACAGTTTGTGTATCACTTGTTGGCGTCAAAGTCTGTAACATTAACATGTATACTTTGATATGGATTTCACAACATTGTTGTTCTCTGATAATGTGATTGTCACCCTTCAGTAACATTTGGTGTTTACTTCAAGGCCCAAGGCTTCATACAAACAATATGTGTATGTGTTAATGTGAAAGGAGGAAGTGTGTTCCTGTCCCTACATTGTAATGGATAACTGTGTTGTATACTCACTGTTTTGTAACAAACTGTACATAATACATGGGGTTCAGTCGTATGCATGGACATCTCGTAAATAAAGTACTTTTATAAATTATTTAATTACGTTTTTCTCCTTGTATGCTTAAAAAGATTGGCATAGTTTTTTCCCCCAATGTAATTTTATCCAGTGCTTTTTCTTCTTTATATTTTCTTCCTATCTCAAATAGTACTTGGGCCTGCTTCTTCGCACTCGAGGCTATCATATTGTTTCACACCAAACACTGAGCTTTGGCTTGAGCACTTTGAGTTCATCCAGAATGTTTTTACCATAACAACAGTCACCTCAACTTTAAATGAACATGGACACATTTTCAGCACCTGCTTCTAAGTGGATCTGAGCATTGCTTAAGTAGCCTGAGGACCACACACTCACATGTTGTAAATGACAAGCACTCCTTGTGTTGACGACTATTAAAGAGTTTGCATCCATCCATCCATTTTCTTCCTCTTGTCCGTTGCGGGTCGTGGGGCAGCTGTTGGAGCTTCCCAAATCACATTGCACCAGCCCCCTATGGCTCCTCCTGCAGGTGGTCCACAGAAGGACGGCCTCATGGTTCTAACCGGGCCTGTTGCCCTCTCATAAGGGGCTTCTGAACTGCTCTTTGTCTCCTAGTTTCCTATTTACCGCTGCACGGTAGTACAGTGGTTAGCGCTCGTGCTTCACAGCTAGAAGGTCCAGGTTCGATTCCCACCTGGATGGGGCCTTTCTGTGTGGAGTTTGCAGTTCTCCCCTGTCTGCGTAGGTTTCCTCCGGGTACTCCGGTTTCCCCTACAACTAAAAACATGTACAATAGGCCAGGATGAATGTGAGTGTGTTTGAGAGTGCGCATGGGGACGACGGATGGAAATTAGCCCAAGGCTACAATCCGGTGTGGCTTGTTCATTAACTTGCACTGTCCCTACCAAATAAACCAATAAACATTTTCTAAATACTAATGTCAATAGAAATACATACTCTGAGTCTATGTGGAGAGTCCTCTGTTGTTTTTCCCACATGACTGCGTAGAATCCCCCCAGAGTCAGCAGTTGTTCATGGCTTAAAAACAAAAACAATTGAAGATACAAACATGATACAAACAGAGGAAAACATGGTTCTTATTGAATGTGTATTATTACTATATCTGTTCACATATTATACTTATTTTTGTCTAGCCACAGATAATTTCTAAAGCATTTTATCCCCCTGTTGTTTACCAACATCTTAAACATCAGAAGCAGTGAAGCTTGCTGGCCTTGTGTCATTCATGATCCTTTATGACGTTAACAACAAAGTACAGCTTTCTAAAAATGTCCAGCAAGTTTGACCAACTTCACAATGAATAATAAAACACATGGCTGCGACAGTCTCTTCATGATAGATAACAGGGGTTTAGCATTCAATTGAAGACACCGGAATGGCAGGCGAGAAGAACACTGACAACTTAAAACACTTTGGGATTTATCTTATGATGGTGGATAATGTGTCACTCACCCACTTTGAATTAATGATATGTATTGAATGTGTGAATATGTTATCTGTGTGAACTACATTAAACCTTTTTAAGCTTGTGTGGCACTTACAAGCACCACATGTAACACTTAATGAGAGCATCGTTTTCCCTCGTAAAGCCGTGTGAGAATTAGCTAGTGTTGTGAGAAGCTTTTTGGGGCATATGGAGCGCCGAGGAGGAGCCTCTTCCTGCCTCGGTCGGCCGGGACACTCTCACACGCTGGGGCAGAGAGCTGGGTATTCTGACACCGGACGTGAAATGGGCCTGGGTTGTTTACATCACAATGTCACTCAAAAGATGAATGGCTTATGGACTGTGCTCTCTGCCAGTGGCTCCAGGGCACGGCCAAACCTCCAGAGTAAAACAAATCACATGTGACCAGCTGGGCGAATGACAGCTTTAATAATAGCATCAAGTCTTGACATAAGCACCAACCACCTAGACAATGGCGGGTTGGATTTATTACCGACACAGTAATTGATCATAATCCGAACTGATGATAATTCAAGTAATCCAGTGAATATTTAAAGAGAAAAAATGTTCAAACATGTATGTCCATGACCATATGCAACACATTCAAAAAAGTAATAATGAATTTCTGGCTACTAATTGACTTGTAACATACGAAAAGAACAAAAAACGGTGACCAGTGAGCAAGAAAAGTTACACGTTATAAGACATTAGAGTCGATTAAGAAATAACACTGTTAGCATAACAACATTTAACTAAATAAAGTTAAAAATCCCTTTTCCAAACATTCTACAACATAGACATTAATCAATTGTAAAGTATTTTCCTACCATATTTGGCCAAAGCCTTAGCAGTATATGTGAATTTCCTGCGTTCCAATGTCTACAGTCTGTGACATATTGCGGCCCTAAAAGCATTCTTCAAATGTGTGAGAAAGGAAGTTTTCAGCCCAGCTCCAATATCAAAGAGTTGTATGCATGGTAGTTAAGTGGCAGCTCACGGTGTGTGCGTTCCTCCCTCTGGGTATAAGACCGATACCACTGCTGCGTTTAAGGGTCACACACATAATGGTCTTGATGTAGAGATAACTAATTTGAGGGCACTCGGGAGACACAGAGTCACTCAGGGATTACATTGCACCTACGCTTCACTCACTCACAGATTAATACATTAATTTGAGGATCCAGCTTCTTCTAAACAACCCAGCACAGATAACTAAATTGACATATGGCTGTTTTTACTACTATTGAATGTTCATTGTAAAATATTAACAATTAATATATCAGTAAAATTTAAAAAGTCAATTATGAAAACTATCTTACCTTCCTCTCTCAACTATTTGTCCAGCATGAAGCACAAGGATCTGGTCTGCTCCTACGATAGTGGACAATCTGCAACAGATTTGAATTCTCATAGTTTTACAAGTTCCATGTTCAGACACTGTTTATGATAGTAGCACACAAGTTTTGCTTTAAAGGAAAGAAAAATTCCCAAAGTGCAATTGTTATAATGTCAACATGCATTTTAATTTTGTCATCGTCTTGCTTGTTTGGAGTTCAGTTTCACAGAAGAACCTCCGCCAATTAACTTAAAATGAGAGAGATGATACAGCAGTCTGGATATTGCACAGGTCCAAATGTGGCCAAATGTCCAATGACGGTAAAAGACCAACAGTTGTCCCCAGTAATACGTAACAGAGCTGTTTTTGACTGTTGTGATTACTGTCACTGTGTTTCAGTGCACACTGACACACACACGAGGCACATCCAGCGGAGTGGGTCGCTCTGGGCTGGAGAACTCTGTGTGAACTTGTCTGTGAATTATTAAAGTCAGTATTTATGATGAGAGCCTGATTAAAGCCACACTTAGTGATCGAAGTGGCTCTATGCTCCAAGTCAGAAAGGCCAGAACAGAGATGCCAGATCAAAGAATGGGGAAGATCATTTTGTACTTTTGTTTTCATTGTGTTTTGCAATGGCACATTCCTGAACAACAAGTTTTTTCCACACATAAAGACTTCTGCTTGAAATATGCATTCATTTACACTATGGGCAGCTTGTTCTTGTCAGTACTGCCAAAGGAGGGTAACATCAAAATGTTGCATTTAAAATCAAAGACCTGAGTTATTGCGAAAGGCAATGTGAAAGTTGAGAATCTTCACAAAAACTGACTGCGACGCCCAACTAGCTCAGCCTCCTGGTTTTCCCAAAGCTGAAAGCCTCTTTAAGCTCCCGCAGAGCACCACTTATGAGGACTATCTTTGGATGTCCACCTTCAATATTTGATGGAAAACCTGGGTCACAGGTAGGAGTATCTTCCTCAAGAGACTGCTGACGTCAACTGCACTCATTCAAGATGTTCTCTGTCACCATGTAGACTGCAGCACAGATGTGGGCGTTGTCTTATGTCCAATTAACTGTGAGGTACTGGTAAAGCTTGTTTGACTCACCACATACCTTAGCTGATGTAGTGGAGGTAAATGTGTTTAATCCTAAAAGCAAGATGTACCATTGATGTAAAGGAAACAACAAGCTAAATAAATGAAATATAATAAATAGAAAAAGACCCTCACTTTCAACAAAAAAAACAAAAACAAATATTGTACATGATTCCTGTGCTGTACTTAAAATAAAATAAAACATGCTCTGTTACATCTGAAGGGATTCATTAATTTATTTTATGATTTATAATGATTTTATGATTAGATATGTTTAATATATTTGGGCTTATGTTACAGTTGAGTTGGCAGACATGGGAGCGTTTTAATCCTGCACGCACACACTGATACACCACATTCTTGCTCTATGCCGTTTCCTGATAACAGTTGCAAAAACCTCTAGCATCAAGGACGTTGGACAAACTGGCAGTTTCTGACCCGGCGCACGAGACAAGAAAAGGAGATTGTGAAGAACTGGCCAGAAGAACGCGCCCATTCATTAATATTCATGATTGTATGTTTCATATACTGAGTGCAGGGAAAGTACGGGCAGCTCAGACCGCCTGGCGTGAGACCCGTGTACGTAGGCTGTCAGGGTAAGTCATAGCACTCAGCGCGCTGTATTAGAATTGTAATTGAATAGGGAATAAATCTCTGGTCTGAGTTATCTAATTGTTTATTGTCTTCTTTCCAACAAACGAGCACGTCAACACATCCAACCCAATAAAACCTGACTTAATGTAATGTAATGTTGCCGGGAGTGGGACATCACCAGCTCGTCTCCATAGACATGTCGCTGCTCTGCATTGACTACAAATTGTATTCTTTTATTTAACCAGGAAAATCCCACTGAGATTAGGAATCTCATTTCCAGGGGAGCCCTGGCCCCAGAGGAGAAACTTTTTATACATGTTTTTAGTGGTAGGGGAAACCGGAGTACGCGGAGGCACAGGGGGGGACCTGCAAACGCCACACAGAAAGGCCCCGTCCAGGTGGGAATCAAACCCGGGACCTTCTTGCTGTGAAGCACGAGCACTAACCACTGTGCTACCGTTCCGCCCATAATACAAATTGCTAACCATGAGGTTTAAATCCAATCGACCTTCTTCCAAATGCTTTATTTCAATAATCCACTGCAGAAAGAGCATTGTCTGTGTTTACCTGAGCTCTAGAGGACATTTGGTATCGTTATGTATTTGGTTTTACAGCAGTTTAGTTGCTTTTGTGACATACAATTTATAATCTGGAATGTTCTGCAAAAAGAAATCAATCTAAAAAAAAAAAGACCTGTCAGGCTTTCAACTTGAGACTCAACCAACCAAGACAGAAGACCATATCCCATCTGCTGCATCCTCTCTATGTCTCATTTGATGGACAATAACCGAGATTAGATTTAAGGCTCCCCACAGAATTAGTAACAATGGAGAAAATCCTCAGTTTCAAACATCAGAACAACATGGTTGCTGTGTTTTCTAATCGATAACACTTGAACATGCGAACCAGGAAGTGAGAACCGTGTGTGATTTGTTATTATGTCCCATTAGTTGTACTGCAGATGTGTAATCAACTTTGTGATAGTTGACAGAAGCTTGATGTTTGTTCTTTGAGTTAATTCAGTTTGACCCCTGACATGTTTTAACATCAGCGAGTGACAAAGCTTTTGAGTATCACTCTACCGGATGAAAAAACAGCTTTGTTGGCCTGTCACCACATGTTGACTCATACTTTTCAATCAGCTTATCATTTAATCTCTCAAAACCCTTCTTTGTGTCCAAGATAATCCTGTTTTTCTTTTGCCAGGCCTGAACTCCTTTCATCTTCTACGCGTTTCTCAATTTTTATCTTGCCACACACACACATTTTCTATCAGAGGAACTATGTTTTAGTTTAGTTTATACTGTCACCTGTGTGCCACAACAATAGTGGTTCTGTTAGTGCAGACCGTGGCCAGAGAAGCCTGGATGTTTCTCTCCGTTTGGGTGTCCAAGGAAGAGGTGGCCTGCAAAATGAATAAACGTATAATGTAATTTGTTAGCATGTTACTTTGTAATAGCATGGTATAGGATGAAAACAGCATGGTACCTAAAAGTGTAACAATATGGAAAAAACTATGACAAATACATAAAACAAGACACACATACACAATATACCTATAACCTTAAACTCGACTCAGTATCAAGACTGTAAATTGCCAAACATTGTTAGTATTTTCTTAGTAAGAATATGGAAACATTATCCCTCATAATCCCTAGTTACCGTGCATTATCCAATATCCATTCTATTACTATGTTATTAATGTGTCATGTAAATTCAAGATGTTTCAGCCTTTTTGAAACATTTGCTATGATGGAAAACACCTGAGCTTACACAAACACATGGTTTTCAAAACAACCCGTAGTCATATCCATGTAGTAAAGTGTTACTACATGACTGGAGTAGTTCTGTTGTACCTCGTCCAGCAGAATGATCTGAGGCTGCTTCAGGAGTGTCCGAGCTATGGCCACTCTCTGCTTCTCACCACCACTGAGCTTCAGGCCCCGCTCCCCCACCTCTGTCTCATAACCTGATGACAATCACAAACAACATTAAAAACATGACTCATCTCCAATAAAAAGCAAATAGCAAGTCACAAGTCCAGTAGTGCTGAGTCTGACCCTGCGGCAGCTCCAGTATGCGCGAGTGTATGTCCGCTGCCCGGGCCGCCTCCTCCACCTCCTGCTGCGAGGCTGTGATCCGGCTGTACCTGATGTTGTTTCCGATGGTGTCATTGAAAAGCACAGTGTCCTGAGGGACCACTCCGATGCATGATCTAAGAGAAGATTGGTGCACCTGTTGACAAATGGTACGAGGTAAGAATGCATATGCAGTAGATGAACTACAGGTGCATGACTGTAGAGAGATTATCCTCAATTTATGCTTTGAAATCAATATTCAATGGCCAAATTTGAACCAAGAGTAGGAGCATTAAAATGTGAGAGAACATGGAAAGATCAACTGCAAACTATAACATGGTTTGAGAACTTATTTAGCAGGTTGTATACATAAAACTGCATGGACAGAGGATAATTTGTTTGCAAAAATGTAGTCACTAAATAATAGCAGGCTTTGCAAATGAAAGTTTAGTGATTAGTATGACTAACCTTGTCTAACATATGACCTCGATCACTCAGCATATGTGTAAGAAAAGTATTAGTGTTGTACTTATGTTTAGAATAAAAAGTGGAAATGCTTTAAGAAATCACATAATACAAATAATCAATTCTGATTAAACTATATCTAACCAGACTTAACATGCTTTGAAATCGAATGCCTTTACACACATGTACATACACATTAGCGACATCAATATTGCATGGCATAATTCACCAGTTACTATATAATGCATGCTGACCCAGGTCACAGACTTCTATATGTAAAATTGTGTCTCCAGACCTCAACTCCTAATGCATCAGCCACATGTCACCCTTGAGGATAACCTGGATACATAGACCACTACTCCACAGTAAAGGATTTGACTAGTAGAGCCAAAAGGAAACATCTATGGTAGCTGAATGAAACAAAATCACAACAATGACTTTGTTGTACAGAATAGTTTGCATAATAATGATTCACAGGGCCTAATTTTCACAAAACAGCATTGTCTTCCTAATGGTTTGGCATAACACCAGAGGAATAATTAAGGAGAAAACTGCAAAGATGAGAACCCCGAAAAAGTATGAAAGACTAGGAAGTTGGAACATTTGAAGGTCTTTTGTTTGAAATCTGTTTCTGAATGATTAGGTCCTTATGCAGAAATGTAATCAAGGCTTATTTGAGTGAGTATAGTGAGACAGTAGTGGCGTCAAGGTAGAGTTTAATACAATATGTAATATTTGCTTTTGCATGCAGTAACTGGCGTCTCTATTTATCTGGGCTTAAGACTTGTGCGGTCAGGAGTAAACTAGTGACTTCATTTAGTTGAATTATGGCAAGACTGTATAATCTTTTGTCTAAATTAGAGTAAATCTTTAGCTTTACCTGTAATCTCAACTGATTGACATGGCGGCTTGTGTGAGTGGCTGCTGACTGTCGGATGGTCCGTTAATGCAGAACCTACCGCCACTGAACAGCTTTTTGCCCTCTGCCATCAGACTCATGAACTGTTCTATTTGCACAATGTGATTATTAACCTCACACGCTGATTTTTGTACATTTATAAATCGATCATTCATGCCGCTCTTTGTCAGGAATCTCGGGACGTGTACAGTGTATTGAGTATCCAATCCAATCCACTTGATTTCTAGTGGATTTTTATAAACAAAGTTGCATATTTAATGTCTGATCTTTTTTTCCAGTAGTGGAACGAAATCTGTTTTGTACTTAATTGTTAAACTCAGGCATTTGCCTCTAAATATAAAGCATTTGTATGAATTTCAGGAACTTAAAGGCTATAGTTTTCAAGCGTATTTGTAAAAAAATTAAAATAAAATAAAAAATAAATTAAAATCGTCACGTTTATATAGAGCCTTTCTACCTGCTTTAGGCACTCAAAGCGCTTTACATCAAGGAACCACTCACCCGTTCACACCCTCATTCATACACCCGTGTATGCAGACACTGGAGGCAAGGTGGGTGAAGTGTCTTGCCCAAGGACACGACAGTGTGCCCGTGCGGGATTCGAACCGCAGACTCTCCTGTCACAAGACGACCCGCTCTACTGCGCCACTGTCTCCCTTAAAGGTGACCCTGTAAGTTGTGAAATGTGCCTATAAAACTGTCCCTGTGAAGAATTGAGATGCTACAAATATATTAGGAAAGTTAGTAATGAGTTTGGATCACAACTAACATCTGAATTAAGTTGGTTAATTGTAGACCTTTTTGTGAAGCACTTTGGTCAACAACAGTTGTTTTAAATGTGCTATATAAATAAATTTGATTTGATTTGATTTGATTTAAGTTGCTTCCTCTTGTTTGAAAAAAATAAATACAAATCAGTTATAGGGCCTTTAATAAGATTATATTTTGTATATTCAGAGTGGGGCGACAGTGGCGCAGATGGTAGAGCGGGTCGTCTCATGATCGGAAGGTCAGGGGTTCGAATCCCGCCTCCTGAAGGTGCACATTGTCGTTGTGTCCTTGGGCAAGACACTTCACCCACATTGCCTCCAGTGTCTGCGTACACTGGTAGCCCCCTAGGAGAGACCAACAGGCCCGGTTTGAACCGTGAGGCCGTCCTTCCGTGGACCCACCACCTGCAGAAGGAGCCATGGGGCCGGTGCTATGTGACCTGGGCAGCTCCAACTGCCCCCACGACCCGGCAACGGACAAGTGGAAGAAAATGGATGGATGGATGGATATTCAGAGTGTATCTAATTTACTATATTCCTTTTATTTTTATCACATTTTATTTGTTTATTTTGCCTTACAGACTAGAAAACATTTTCTAGTTCGTGAATGTACCTTCACTAACAATGGCAGTATAAAACCCATTCTAATTCTGGTGCAGAAACAGATTTGGTTTCATTGCTAGGTGCTGCGGCTTCAGTCCATTTACCCTGGCAGCTTACGATCTCAGTATGGTTTGAAAAATTGCTCCTTGTGAAGCGCTTTCGGAGACTTGTGTCATGAAGAAATAAAAATACTTATTCCTGAAAAGCAGATGACTCACTCTGATGTTGCATTTGACTCATCTAAGCTTTAACCCATCTGGAAGCCATATGAGGACAAGCGTGGTCAGATCAGCAAATAAAAACTTGTAGCTAATTAGAGAAATGAGTTCTAGGAAAAGGGCTTTAAGCTGTAAGGTTTTGGTACAACCTGATACCTATAACACCCCATTAAGGAAGAGCTTGTTTCCACAATTTAAGAACAAAGAAATAGCTGTGAAAACAGTTTGAAGTGTTTGTCTCTGGACTTTTACTATGACAGGTGTAGCAGCTCTTACAGCTCATTAAACCCGTATTGTCCCATCACAGCTTTAACAAGGACGAGAGGGTGAAATAAGAGACAATTATTCCTTTGATAATTAGAAGAGTAAAAGCATTTATAGTGAAGGAAACTGGCTTTTAAAAATACTAATGATCTGAGGCACAAGAGTCGTACAAAGAGTCGAAATTGCAGTTTGAATGGGCTAACGGTTGGGACGCTCAGGGCAATTATCCACATGTCAACTCTCCATCTGCTGCTGACTGTTCATTTGGACATTTGTTTGCCTGCTTCACAGTCTGATGTCTGTGCCCTGTGAGGTAACGGCTGCTGTAATTATTGGGATGTACAAACCACTTGATTACCTCCAAACCTAGATTCAGAATCTATACAGAGTTTGGACAATAAGGCTAAGAAATAATCACATACAATTCACAAGCCTAAGTAATATGTTCATCGGGATTATTATTATTATTGAAGAAGAATCAAGTTAATTTTCAACTAAATAAATAAATGAATACATCCTAGACTGAGGAAATTGGAACTTTCACCACATCCTCCTCTTGAGCAGGTTCAAAAACACCAGATTGACCAAAACAATGAAGTTAATTAACAAAATGTGTACATGCGTGTACTAAGTCCCCTCCCTGCTGTTATAATTACAGGCAAGTAGTCTCATAATGATGACCGCCGCTTTGTCGTAACCAGCACATCTTTGTCATAGTCAAACAGGTGTGCAGCTGTTAAAACTCATAGATATAGACACTTCAGCTGTAACTACAATAACGGGACTAGCCATACACATGACGCACATCTGGTGTCTGGACCCACTGCTGCATTATTCAAAAACCTTTTACTATGATTTATTCACAGTATGACTGGAGCTGACACACTCAGACCAACTCTGGCTTTGAAGGGAGATCGAGAAAGTAGAAGTTAACGTGTGTAAGGGAAGGCAGGAAGCAGCCGTAACCACAAAGGGCAAAGACAAACACACAAAAAAGGATGATTCAGACTCTGTAGAAGCAACAATTGGACCTGGGCCGAATTGGACCTGGGCCAAGAGCCTTTTGTTAATAAGCTGATCAGATGTTTAAGTCATTATGCACAGGTGAATTGGTAATGTACGTGCATTGTTATGCGTTATGTGTATAAACCACATTTGGACACTCAATGACATTTCACATTGTATTTTTTCATTCACTCCTCTTACTCAGTGATTAGTCCGGTTCACTATGTTTAGATTTCCACTGTTGTGAGAGTATGAAAACTATATATATTTGGAAGCAATGAGTATTTTTTTTTTTCCTTTTGCCCTTGTCATTTGGTAAAATTGTGCAAATTATAAAATATCCATTAGAGTAAATGGGGAGTTCTGGTCAGGGGTTTGATTGACTTTTTTGATTGGAACAACCAAATGGAATTTTCTGCCAAATTTTGTACATTTTTTACTCTCCATATAAATGTTATTATCACTATTATGCACTTTTTTTTTTACATATCAGAGCAAATAGAAACATTGTTTTTTCTGATTGCTTATTTAATAAATGTTTCAATATAATGTACAGTTTTGATACTCTCCAAAAAAATCCAAAATTACATAGTGAGCCGGACTATTAAAGTAAATGTAAATGGGGAGTTCTGGTCATCGCTACGGTAACTCCATGAAACATATGACAAGAGTTTCATTGACTTTTTTGATTGGAACGACCAAATGGAATTTTCTGCCAAATTTCGTAAATTTCCGCCAAACTACATTTTTTACTCCCCATATACTGTAAATGTTATTATCACTATCATCACACTTTTTCTTTTACATATCAAAACAAATGGAAACTGAATGTATAGTTTTGATACTCTCCACAAGAAATTACATAGTGAACCTGACGAAGATGGTCTATTTATGTAATAAGGCAACAACTTTACCTCCTGAGCCACTGTTAATACACAGTTAATAATAAAGACTACAGGTACTTTTCTAACACAATATTACACAACCTGACAAATTGTCAGACAAATTGTCCCCGATTTGATTCTCAAAAGCAATGATTTTGCCCATGTGACTACTGTATAAGGAATCTGATTTTAAAGGCTATATACGGCGTAATTGTACAGGATAGTGTGAGTGATGGTGTAAGTACCTTAGAGATGTCCTGACCATCAATTCGAATAGAGCCATTCAGAAGATCATAGAATCGAAACAGCAGGCGCAGTATAGAGCTCTTCCCTGACCCTGAAGGACCCACCTGCACACAAGTGGACTAGCTGTTTGTTACGTTTATCCTAAAGTAAAGTAAAACTAAATCACATAATATTATGTACATATCCAGAGTTATAGTAAACTTAATGGCAGTTATCATCAGTGCTATGTATGAAACAGTCAGCTGACTTTCAAAGTGATGTGAAGCATACCAGAGCCACTGTCTGTCCAGGTTCAACGGCAAAGCTCACATCTTTTAAAACCTCCACGCTACAGACAGAAAATTTAGTTTTCATCAATATGCAGATAAAAATACAAAAGTTAAGTTGAGAATAAATAAGTAATTATTAAATAATAGGACAATTTTGAGATTGGACTGTTATATATTGTACCCTGGAACATAGCTGAAACAAACATGGTCAAACTCCACTCGACCTGCCGTGAGCTGTAAGTCCTGAGCATCTACAGCGTCCTGCACCTGCAAGAGATAAGGAAGAGAGAATTTAAAATATACAGATACAAATGATTAAAACTTTATGGTCTGTGTACAGTTGACATGCTCAACCAAAGAACATAAGTTTCTATATATTTAACATCAACCAAACTACAACAAGATCTCTACTACAAGTTCTGGAAAACAGTTAATGGTGCTATTCAAGATTGTATGTGGTAGTAAGGTAAATAAAATTTTCAGTAACAGTAACAATCAAGGAATATAAATAATTACAAAAAATATTCAATGTATATGGATGTTTAGTTTCTCCAGTTCGGCTTTACCCAAATCTAAAATCTTCTCAACTGGAGAGTGTGGCCAGTGTAAGGCCTCATTTAAAAGCTAAAACCTGCCAAACTCTTCGTAACTTTTATGTTGCGCTGTGTTTTCGTCTTTTATTGTGTTATTGTTGCTTTTCCGTCACGTTTTTGTCGCTCTTTTGTCACTTTTTTGTTGCATTTTCATTCTCATTTTTGTCGCTAGATTGACGCTTTTTCAAGAAGCTTTTATAGTAGCTCTGGGTAATGGCAAACTGGAGAAATCTGCTCAGTTCAGGTGGGGGTTAAGAGATTAATGATCTAATACTGGTCGCCAGTATTAATCATACACTAGGGAAAGTGGCAATTTTAAGAAAAAAAGTTAAAAGTTGTTCTGTGTCACCCTGGGGTGCCAACCACACACTTTTTAAGAGCATGCCACCTTCAGTCACTTGCCTGATGAAGGCCAAAGCACCGAAACATTGACTTCATAAGAAAATAGTTGAAGAAAGCAACCATTATCTATTTTTTTACCTAAAAAGGTAGAATTCCATATTGCTGTGACTGAATGGGGACTCGCTTATATGTGCAGATGTACAATGTTTACCATATATCCTGTGCCCATTTTCAATGAAGAAATAAAATAAAGAAAATATATCACAATGAATATCAAACCAGAGTGTAGAACAATAAAACTGCTTGTCCTTAATGATGTTAGGAAGTCAACCCTGCCCTTAAAATGGTTTTGGTTGTAATATTATTTAACCTCCATATTTATTACCATCTTTCCCTTGACCTTCCACGTCCCCCTCCTCCTCTCTTTTCACCGTATCCGCCTGCAGCTTCCCAAGCCAAAGAAAGAGGGCCGCTGTGTTTTTAAGGTGCTCTAATGCTTTTGTGCACATTCATGCGCCTGTTTACCATATCAAGGGCCTGTGACTGTAGAAGACTTTAGTGAAGCAGCCGGGGGACGCCTTTTTCCCACCAAAACACACACACACACACACACACTTGGGCACGACTCTGACACTGCCTTCACAAATGTACACAGACACACAACGGAGTCACACAAACACTTGTTGACCTCCTAATCCGATGAGCCATGACTGTGAGCAACCAGAAAGACTGACAAAGTGACTGTGGGTGCAAATTCACACCTGCTGCCACACATTTTTAAGTTAAAAGCTTAGATTTAGGGTTGCTGTTTTTATCAATGGATTGCAAACCTTTTCCTCTTTATATTCCCAGAATTAATTATAAGCGTCTTGTTCCATTGGCTTTAAGAAGTTGGGGTTAATTTGCAAAAGCATTGACATAGAAAATGAAAGAAAACGTAATACATGAGATAATGCTATTGTTCATGTTCATAGCTGCTGTGATGAGCGTGTTTGAGCCAACCTGCATGGCTTCTGTCTTTGATGATAATAAATGACACTAAAAGATGCTTTACAAACGAGAAGATGGTGAAAGACTGTTGTGGAGCAGAGGGAGCTCCGCAGGAGGAAGAGGAAGAAGGAGGTGGAGCTGACCAGTGCAGGACACCACGCTCTGAAACGGGCGTGACGCTCAGTCGCAGCGGCTCAGGACTACCACCTGAACACAATTTCGTTGTATATCATTTAATGATTTATTCACTTTACTATACTTGGCTGTCGTGGAGTAAACTGATCAACTGTCAGTCAAAGGCGGCCAACTCACTTACACTACATCCATACAAGCATGGAGGATGAAGCCTTGCCCAAGCTCACAACAACTGTCTGCACTAACCAAAGCCATTCCAACTGCCAACCTTCCAGTTATATGACGACCCGCTCTACCATCTGAGCCACTGACCTCTATTTTCTCAGTCAACAGATCCAGCATGTTCTCCATGTCAACAAAGGCACTTTGAATCAGTCTGGAACAAGAGCAGAAAAATATATTGTGCTTTAGTTAATAGCTCTTAACATTGTTTACTGCAGGGGTCTCCAGTTTTGAACCACTTGAGCAACAATTAAGTAATACAAATAGCAGAGAGCCACTTATGCTTCAACACACCACAATTAAATTTGATTCAACATGTTCAGGCGAAAGGAAAATGCATTGAAAATGTGACTCAAGCGCTGTAGAAACGAGGGAAGTCTTTGGGGAGCTACTTGGAAAGGGATTGGGGAGGTACTGCAGCTCCTGAGCAACTGGCTGGCGTTCAGTGGGGAAATCACTGAACTACACCATTCCATCTGCAGTCATTCATTCCGTCTGCAGTCATTGTCCTAAATAGCACCCGGTAGCACTGTACTTTGTGTTGTGCTTTTTGCTATGTTATTCTTTAATGATGTTGTGTGTGTGAGTTTTAATGAGCTGTATTGAACAGACAATAAAGTTCTATTCTATTCTTCTTGTGAGGCACTGAGTGGGGGTCTGAGTGGGGATTTTAAGACACAAAAATAAAAATACGGACATTATGAAATTCTGAACTAAAATCGCATATGTTTGTGATTAACATCCAATTGCAAAGTAAACTGTGTAAATCGATAATATTAAGCCAGACTTTTCAAGTTTTGCTGGTTGATATTATCCTAAGCACCAATAACTTTTTCAAGTGGGGGTCCCAAACTGCTTGCATGGTAAATTGAGAAAAGTTGAAGAAGGCAACATTAAACTGATCGTGTTATAAAACGTTACATAGGAGAAGGGAGAATTCCAGATTTCAGGGACTGAAGGGGGACTCGCTCAAAGCCCCTTATGTACCCTAATGGAATGAAACTGCTTGCATGGTAATCTTGGGGGTCAACGCCTGAAAAAGTTTAGGTTTAGGTGGAGTTTATACCTGTAGTAAGTCCCAAACCAGTTGAGTGGAGTGTAGAGCTGGATAATATAGGTCCCAAATAAAACATAGTCTCCAACCTTAAGAGAGAACAATTCAAAGTGGTGAACTCAAGACCTGATATGCTCATAATGGTACACGACGTTACCTGAAACTGCCGCTCTGAGACCAGGTGAGCACACAGTAAAGATCCGGCCAACAGACCTGACCCAATGATGACATTCTGGGTTTGGTTCAATAAAGCCAAAGACGCTGAGCTCTTCCATTCACATTGCTGCCATAAAGATACCACAAATCGCAGATACACATTTCAGGACAATTTACAATCTACTAGATTATAGTAAGGTAACACATGAGACAAGCCATTTTCTTACTTGAAACGTAACAATAGCTTTTTCAAAGCTATGGACCTCATAATTCTCAGCACTGTAATATTTCACCTGTGAAGCAAGTTAAAACATGACATTAAAATGGGGAAAAATTGCAGATTTTAATATTTTAAATATTTTAATATACATTACAGTCTCAAAGTTGAGCAGAGAGTCTACAGCTCGAGTTTTTGCATTGTTGTCCTGAATGTTCATCTCCCTTCGATACTTGGTTCTCCACTCAGTAATAAGGATAGTACAGGCTGCACATAAGAAATTAAATGTTACTAATATTAATACAATTCACTGCGATGGAGCGATATGAAAATGCATTAGACACTTGTTGACTAACTGAGGTAAAGGGCCATGCAAGTCAAAACTATAAGGCCAAACCAAAGGCTGAAGTAGGAGCTGAAGTAGGCAATGGCGATGAAGATGTCACAGATGGTTGGGAGGATGCTGAACAGGATGTAGCTAAAGACAAAAACAAACACTATGTTAAGGCGGTGAAGCTGAGAAGTTTCTCCGCGTTGTCCCTTGTGAAGCATTTTGGGTGATTGAAAAAGCGCGGCCACAGATTCCCTTCCGTCCCTGCCGTGGACACACCTCAGCAGGTTGTTGATGGATGAGGTGCCGCGGTCAATGCTCCTCAGAACATCTCCTGTTTTCCTGTCCAGGTGCCACCGAAGAGACAGAGCATGTAGGTGGGAAAACAAGCGCACCTAAAAAAGGAAAAACAAACAAAAAAAGGCAATATTTCAAGCTCAACCAAGTGTAATGAAGCTCTCACCGCTGTGATCTGTGGATGGTACCTGCACGCCCCTGCTGGTGAACTGCTGCACTTTGATCCACAAAAACTGACGGAGGTTACTAATAAAACCAGAAGTGCCTATAAGGAACAATACAGTTTGTTTTTATATGCAACTTCCTAAGAGTATGCAGTAAATGCAGGCTATATACGTAAATACTCACCAGCGCCACCTCCCTGTAGGAACTTGAGCAGCGTGTAGATGCACACTGAACCAACGAGCGCAGTCCAGTTATTCCCAGCAGACAAATAATTAACTGAAAAAAGGAAAAGACAATCCACTTCTCATTTACTCAGCCATTTCAACAATCACGCACTAAACAATACAAGATGATTTTCAAGGTATGCTTAATTTTCCAATACTGATACAATACAGAACTATAGATGAACGAATCGACACACAGGGGTCATCAGCTGAATTGGTACAGACAGACAGACAACATTGTTATAATAGATATCAAGAAGACAACAGGTGACGAGGATATTTTATATGACTTCCGATAAATGTGTGTGATTAAAATGGGGTCTCACACTTGGCTGCAAGAATCTTTGGGGGTGGGGATCGGTCCCAGAGACAAAACGTCCCTTGTACCGCTGTGTTAACGCCACCAAAAGGCCACTAATGCCCGTTAAGCATGACTGGCAGGAGAGGTGAGCTCCCATTGAAAATAAGAAGTACGTACACACAAACACATTACACACACTTGTACATTGAATATGTCCTCATCGAAAGACACATTTGGCCTCACTCTGACTGCCCTGAGCTTTAATGACACTCCAAAAGCTGAACAAAGGCTTCTAAAAGAATACTAGTGACTTCTGTCAAGAGGCTACATAAGGTTAGACCAACTACCAAGTGAGGATTCTTGAAGCAGCACATGACGGGCCCAAAAAGACATACATCTCTGAACCACATTATTCTATCTCAGAATCCTTTTTGTTGTAATTGTCTGTGGAAGGGTTCACAAATAAGGAATTTGCTTTGGTGCAATGTTGCAACAGGAAACAAACTAGCAATAATAATAATAATAATAATGATAATACTAATAATAATAATACTAATAATAATAATAATAACAATAATAAATCAAACAAAATGATTAAATTAATTATCAAACTGCAGCCTTTTCAGAGGGGTAGGTCATACAATAAATTATTTGTGTATTTGTTTGAAAAACTTGAAAACTTATTAGAAATTATTCTTTGATGCATTTATGGGAGCCACGTTTTTGTAGGCGTTAGTATACTGCCATCTACCGTTTAAACTGGAAACATGCACACTAAAGTTCAGATATGGCGAATAAGTAGGCTATAACTTCCCTTTAATTATTTTCTTGCTTACCGATATTCTTAGAGTAGACGGGCACGAGGACGTTAATGAGACGCTCAGTGAGCAGCAGTCCCCCACACAGCAGCACAAGGCCCTGCAAAAACACTGAGCCCCGGGGCCACACATAAGGCAGCAGCAGACGCACTTTCCTCTCGATGCCCTGCCACGAGGGGGGTAAAGCAGCGCACTGTGCTACCTGGACAAGATAAACAAAAACAAACTAACGTTTGATTGTAGGTGATGATTATGACAAGTTAAAGCCATATTTTCGGATTATGTAGCCCATTGTTATTTGCCTGGGGCTACAATATTGTGGCTATATAGTAGCTCTAACTAGACCACAATTCGTTCAAATTCTGAGTTTTGATTCAATTTGGAAAATAAATGTAGGTCTACCTACCTCAACATTGACCACGTCACGCCTCTCTCTTCCACTAAAATTTCCAGTCATAGTATTTCACTGTCAGAGTGGGTGAAATGGATGTCGGTTTACCGATTAGTCACATACTTTATGTAAAAAGATTAGCCTTTACAATGGGCTGCCAGACTTTGAGTCGGACTCCATCCACGGGCCTGCTGGGCTTTGAGGTGAAAGGCTGCGTCAGCATTTCCTTTTTACCCCATTGGCCCTTTGTTTAACCATTTTGTTATTGAAAATAAAGATTTGAACTGAAGTACTTTGCCCACTGTTAACTCAATTGCATTAAATCACATGGGGCCCTAAAGAAAAGATTGATTTCTCCTCGCACGTCTACATCTGCTGTCTTATTAAAGCAGAGACATCTTAGAAACAAGCAGGTTGTTTATTAGTACAGAGTAACAAACAGAGGGTATGATCCAGAGCCTATAGTACAGCAGTGTATTGTTCCTATGGAAACAGTTCAGCATGAACATGACTGGATTCTGCACAACAATCCTTGAAATACATCAATGGACTGGAATTATGGTGGAAAGAATAAAAACAAATGAGAACAGTTTAAAATTTGTGAATAAAATTAATAAATAATAGTCTTCATATAATAAATATAAAGCCACAATTGATAACAGAATCTGTGGTGAAATAAAATAGATTATAGTAACACTAAAAATTGAATACATTTATTTATGGTTCACCTTGTACTGACTCTAAAAGAGTCAAAGGTTTTCAGAAATGTGAAAAACTAAGATTTTAAACTGATATTTTTCAGCTTGTACTGTCCCCTATCATATTGTATTGTGTATCCATAACATACAGTATCTTTGCCATGTTTTAGAATGGTTCTCAATTTGTGGGTCAGGACCCAAATGTGGGTCACAGTCAAAACCGTTTTTAGTGAGCTTTTTCTAGAAAATATTTATGTATATTTATCTCTTGCAACTAGGCCTAGAAACACTGAGACTGTTAAAATGACTTTACATTTTTTTTTTTTTTTTTCATAATTTCAGCTATTTAGGCTTACTTAATGCTTATTGTACAATAATTTGTTGGGAAAATGTTTTATTATTGTATATTACAAATTCAATTCTTATCCTTATTGTCATTCTAGGGTAATGGTGGGTCCCGACGCCATACCATTTGAGAACCACCTTTTAGATTGACAAGTACTTGCATACATCTTGAAATTGTACCTTAATGATGTCCTGCCTTCTCATATGTTGTATAGTCCATTTGATAAATGGCACATTGCCCCGGCATGAAAACGGTAAATGCTTGCTATTGTACATCTGAAAATGCCAGTTCAAGCAGTGGAGGAGCACAAACAGCCGAAGGGTGCAGTTCTGTGAGAAGTCAGTATTGAACAGAAAGCACATTGGATGAAACAAATTCTACAAATTACAAAAGACTTACATTCATCAGTAAAAAGATGGACACAGAGACTCTTGTGTCCTTCCCAGTTAGTTATATAATCAAAATGAATGGCAGCCACTAATGTACAAGCAAGTCCACATACAAGGCTTTAACTCAAAAGATTCACTGTTTATTCTAACCTGATCTCTAAAAACATCCCTGGTGTGTTTACATGCAGGTTTCCCTGATTAATCTAAGGTACATTACAGTTATTATTTGCACAAAGTTTCTGTAAACAACCACAATGTTTTTGTATTTTCTTCTCCCACAATCCAGTGTTTGTTCTTTCAGTGCTTCTTGTAGTAAATCATTTTCTATCTCAAGGATTTTGTAGTCCAAAATAGCACAGTCCGGTTCAGTCAGCGCAGATGTAAACACTATGTTTTCGTTATGACAGAATTGCTGCTGTACAGTCCAGTAAACATTCAGCCAAAGACGTCCAGTGCCAAAGCAATGTCCTTTAGTCTTCAAGATAGAGCAGAAACACCTGCTTTCTTGTCTAGAAACCTTTAACACTTGATTTACAAAAGTAATCTAAAGAAATGTTGCTATGGCTTTACCTATAGATTTAAGCTGTTTATATGCACAGTTATACACTAACTACACTTTCTGTCAGAGTTTGGCCTTACAGGCAATAAAATTGGACTTAATGAATACAGTGAATGTGAATTACAGTATTGACATGAAAGCAACAATCAACTGAGTCAAGGCACAGCCTCAATAAAGAACTGGTTCAGGTAAGCTTTAGTGATACTTTCGATCATTTTCAGCAAAGTGGTCAGAGGGGGTTGATGAACAGTTCGAAAGATGGCTCATGACTTTTAAAGTTCTTCCTAATCTATAAATATTAAAACATAATTTAAGATAAACATGGTTACAGATGTCTTTAGATGTTCGGTGTTTCACAGTGTGTTGCCCATGCTGCTGCTGACCAGACCTTTGATATTAGTAACCGGCCGTACATCGTGCAGCTGCCTCCTCCTGTCAATAAAAGTGGACAAGCGCACTGTGTCTAGTGGAGTCTTAGAGTACTCTCCACCATGGACACCCCCTCGGCCCACCCAGGGGTGCTGCAAACAGGATGTGGCACTGGGCCTTTTCCTGGGGTCCTGTTGAAGCACAGATGTAACAAAATCTTTCGCTGCTTGGCTCACATTCCGGAAGTACTCGTCTGGGAAGCAGAAGTCCAGGCGGCAGATGTTGACACAGGTTTCCTCTGGAGACTCGTCCAGGAAAGGAGACACCCCACTGAGCAGGACATAGGCCAGAACCCCCACACTCCACACGTCAGTGGACACAGAGATCGGAGTCCCACGGATCAGCTCTGGGGCTGCGAACTCAGGGTTCCCCAGTAGCAAGTGGACGTAACGGCGGTGAGCGGTCAGCTGCACTGCATCGCTGAAGTCTATGAGCTTTATACCTGGGGTCTGGGAGCGCAAGTCCACCATAATGTTCTCAGGCTAAAAATGGCAGACGGGAAAGATGGTATTTAATCAAATATGTCAGTAGTAGTAGTATATGTATATGCTACTCTGCAACTGTGTGGCGTTTACCTTTAGGTCAAGATGGGCCACTCTGCAGGTGTGAAGATGCTGCAGAGCCTCTAGTGTTTCTCTGACAAAAAATGCAACTTTCTCCTCCATCAACTCATCGTGAGCCACCAGATAATCCAGCAAACGTCCATCATCCAGTCTAAAGCACACACACAAATTACTCAGGTAACTGACGTTTTTAGTTTACGTAACATTGCGTTCTGTCCAAACAAAGTTGGTAAAAAAAATAACGGTGACTTGAAAATTAAGATCAACTTACAGCTCCTCAACCAGCATGAGGAATGTGGCTGACTCATATGTGTCCAACAGCGCCACCACCTGGGGATTCTGCACTTGACGCAGGATGTCTGCTTCATGAGCCACTTGCTCTTTTTTCATCATTTTCTTACTGACAAATTTCACAGCAACCTGCAAAAGAAAAAGGATATATGGGGAACCGTTTTACACAGTATTATTATTAATAAGCCATACTCTACCTCTTTCTTTGTGGATTTATTGAGGCACTTTCTAACCACTGAAAACCTTCCCCTAAAAAGATAAATTCATGAATACTAGTGTAATGTGAATAGCAAAGCGTGTACTGTAATTAGAAGCACTTACCTGCCAATCTCCAAGATTTCAGAAAAACAAGCCTCAAAGTTTTCTTTCCACTGAATTGCAGCGCCGTCATAACTGGCATCTGAAGCAAAATAAGAGGCTGATGTAGATTACTTTGTGTATCGACAAAGTGCAAAGGGTGAACAAAGGTCTTTTTCTTACTGGCACTGGGTAATGTGACCATGTTTGAGGGTTCGGATGGAGGTCCAACTCCCCAGCGATTTAAGGCCCGCACTCTGAACTGATAATGGCCACCAGGGATCAGAGCATCAATCTGGACACACTCCTCTCGACTGCTGGCCACCTGCTGCCATAGAAACGAGTCTGACGAGCAACAAAGTAAAACATATCGTTAAATCCTGATTTTAAGGGACGCAGAAACAGATACGGCACCAGGCTGAAGTAAATCTTTTTTCATCAATTTACCACGTTTTAATCAAATGGCCAAGCTACATTAACCATTCATTTTCTTTGTGTGCCTCAGTTTTGTCTCTTTTTAAAATTTCTGCAAAGTTAGCTGGATGTGCATACCCTCCTGACGGTGCTCCACATTGTAGCTGCTCACGGCGCTGTGAGCAGATGAAGCCGGTGGGGGCCAGTGCACCATGACTGATGTGCTGCTAGCCTCTTGTGCCACTGGTCTCCCTGGGGCTGCTGGGATACCTACAAAATAATATATAAAAAAAATAAATAAAAAACACCACACAAAACCTTTATTAGCACAGTCTTTTTAATAGCCCTTTTTTCATACCATAATTGATCCAGTTTGTAAACAAGATGGTACAGTATATAAAGCGCTGCCCAAAGATATAGCATGCATACACACACATTACAGTCAAAAGTTTGGAAACACTTTATGTATCAGCATTATTTACATTATGTGATTCTCAATGAAGGCATTAAACTATTTCTAATTCCTCAAAATTGCCACCCTTTTTCTTGGCAAAGCCCACCAATCCTAAACTAATAACTTATGACCCAATAGATATGCTTTACCTTGAACTTTGATGGAGGCAGAAGATGATGCTGAACCGTGATCATTCACAGCGACACACGTGTAAATGCCTGTGTCCTGAGGCATCAGGTTGCACACTTTCAACAGGATGTCACCCGTATCTCTAAACAGCCAAAGAGGAAAGAGTGACTGTGCATTAAAGGTGGGTAAAGTACTGTTGCATGTACACCGTTTAAAATAAAGGAAAGCTAATGCCGGAACCTAATAGAATGTAGGTTCATTTTCTGTTGGCATTAGCCACAGGATCAGGCACCCCAAAGCATGGAGCTCTGTGAGATTCACTTTTATTTTATAATTTCATGTTTTATTGATTTTATTCACCTCCTGAACGTAATATACACTCCACGTTTAATCTTCAAGTACAGATCAGTTTTGAGGTGACATACCTAATTTCAGTGGTGAAGCGGCTATTGCTGGTCACTGGGCTCTGATCCGGGCCCTTCAGGGTGATGCTGGGCTTGGGACGTCCGCACACCTTACAACAAAGAACCACAGTCTCTCCAAATGCACACACCACGTCAGACAAAGGCACGAGGAACTCAGGGGCCACTGGGAACAAGGTCAAACACTTCAGTCATTTCCAGTAATAATTTTAAGTGACAACATTCTACACATATACGCCTTACTTACCTTCCTGGATGAAGTTAGGGTTGAGAAGCTGTGAACAGGTGGGAAAGTATGTTGATTTGAACTTGTACAAAAAGTCTGACTTTCAAGTGTCCTATTAAAGAGCGTACTCATACCTCCATGCCGGTTTTTGGATCAAGGTCATCTTCGCAGTCTGACTCATCGGAAGTGTGGAGGTCCTGGTGCAGGAGGGTGGAAATGGAGAGAGATATCGGAGGGAAAATATGAAGAGAATGAAGGCCAGTGATGAAAAGGAAAGAGTGAGGAGGAAAGCAAAGGGAACTAACAAAAACAACCAGCTGGATCTGAAAAATGTGCTGTTACTGATTTTCAAATGCAACCTGAAAAGTGCATAATGGACACAGAAGCATCTCACGTGTTAAAGCTTGAGCTCCAAGTTAGTGCACTAAAGACAAACGTATGCAAACCAAAAACATCAAATCTATCATGCACTAGAAATACATCAAGGACAAAAGGGGAATCTCGCAAAATCAAAGAGTTAGTGAAAATCAAAAATTACCCGAGGGCACAAAAATAGGTTCTCAACCTCATGATACAGCAGTGTGCTAAATAGTTTAGCAGAGTTTTAATATGGCTTCCTTAAGGAACTGAAGAGACGGTTAGAAAGTTAATCTGTTTAATCTTTTTAGAAGTCTACACCAGACTTGAAACATTTCCTAGAAGTAAGTTTTTACTTATGCACAGGTTGAGAACCACTGTCAACACAAAAACAAAACTGGGAGGAGTCTAAATCCAGGTTTTGGGCACACATCGCCGGCCTGCTCTACTCACTTTGCCCTTGGCTTTGCAGGTGGGAGACCCCAGTGACGAAGGGGGCGTGGTTTCTTTGGCCTTACGAACAAGGCCATTCTCCTGACCTCTGACGCCAAGAGGAGCAACATCTTTGGCTTCAGCGCGTTTCCGTGCGCGCAGTGTGTTCCACGATAAAGACTTTCTGTGCAGTAGGAACAACAAACACAACTGACCAATGAGAGAGACTCAGAGGAGCAGAGACTGGCTGCAGAGGCATTGGAGGAATATCGAATATCCTTACCAATCAAAATGAGAAACTAAATAAAATTATATGGTATGACATTTGTGTGTTACATAAAACTCCACAGATACAGTACATCTTTAGCATAAATGTTTGCTTCAGAGCGCCCTGCTACCAGACTCTTGTGGTGCATGAAGTGACAGGAGAGGAGGGCAGAGATGCACTTTTTATTAAGACAGACAAAAAAGGGAGGACACGCACACGCACGCACACACACTGAAGTACCAAATGCTTCAGTTACAGCCAGATCCCACTGATTTAATTAAATAAGCAAAGTCATTTAAATCAACTGAGCATAAAAGTTATAAATTCATTGTGCGGAGTGGTAAACCGTCAGTGTTAGTACAACTTAAAACAAACTTAAAATCAAAGTTTAACAGAGATAACACAAATACATACAGAAATAGCAAAGTGCACACAGCAACGTCCAAATATTACCTCTGCATAGTCTTAGTGCAAGTAATTTACTGTTATTGTCATAAAATCTATTTAAATGTTTTTCTTATATAAAAGAAAAAATAAATATGTGACATGTCATTTAAAGCACACAGAAGGCATGTTCATGTTTACGGTTGTAGTTTATTTACAAATATTAAAACTACAAACTGCCACCTTCATGAAATGCAGAACTGAACTTCACAATTCTTTGCTAAGCCATGCTCATGAAGTCCAAAAGGTTTATTTTACATATTTAAAATACATTTAAAATCATTATTAGACTACCAACAGTACATTGCCGACCGTTGTCTTTTAATCAAACATATTGCACAGTCTTTCTTCATTCATATTTTTCTTAAATAGTGCAAAAGGATTTTTAAACAGGAATGTTCTAGAGCCTCAGTCAAAACTGTACAGTAACTGTCAATATAAACAAAATCAACATTGAGAAGAAAAAAAAATAAAATTAACAAGAAACAAACAAATATTTGTATAAGATTGCCACAGACAACAACATACATCTCCAGTGCGGAGAACAGGGCTGAGTCCACCTGAATGCCCCAGCTATGTCTCATTTCATATTTTACAAAAAACATTTAAAATGAACCAAATACAAAAAGAAGAAAAGGCAGGTGTTAGAAACTGAAATAAGAGTCCGGTCTTAACTCCACAAGTGAGTTCTACTCAGCTACAGGTTTTTAAAATCAGCTCTTCTCAGTGTTTCTGTGTTTACTGTGAACCCAGAATTACTTCATGTAGTTACCTAATGTTGTACTGCGACAATGGCTCAGTAAGGACGCTGTCTATGCAGCATATTGACAGACTGGGTTTGTACCTCAAAGAGCAACAAATCAGGAGTAACAAAAAAGAAAACAAAAGATCTCCTGTGAGGTCCAATAGTTCATTCTTAAATAAGGACTGTGAGGGTTTTTGTAAAGTCTTTTTAAAAGCATTTGAGTGCTCTGTCTCCAGTCTGAGCACGGAAAGTCAAACGGGAAGTGCTGGTGGAGGTGGGCGGGACTTACTTTATGTTGTTAGCGTCAGCCACTGCTGCGGAGAAGGAGCAGGCAGAAGTAGAGTCTCTGAGGGGCTTAGTGACTGGGCCCAGCACGTGTCCCGGGACCCAGCCCTCCGCCGCAGGGGACTGGATGTTGGCCGGACGGAAAACCAGGTACATGTTCTGCTGGTTCGTGGCTAGGATTTGGACCACTTCCCCTTGAGACACATTGATCTCATTCTCCTTGAGTGCAGAGTAGTCCTGAGTGACCAACATCGTGGACGAAACGCCATTACAGCCGCCATCACTGTCCTGAGGAGGGGACAGGACGGAGGGAATAGAGGAGAAAAAAATGACAGATGGGGACAAAAAGAGGAGGAAGCATTGGGGAAGACGGAGACATGAATGGTCAAAGTTAGGAGCGTTCATGAGGGCTAGATCACAGTCCTGCTGATTGTGATACCATTGACCACCTGCGGACAGCACAGGGTCCAACCAATGAGGAGAGGAGGAGGGACAACACATGTGGTGGGTTAATTTTTCAGGCTATACTATGTGTATTTGAACCTAAATGAGCTATATTTTAGTGGTAGATTAAATCATAATGGTCAAAATGGTCCTCTGAGCACTTCTCATAATTTCAAATTGCTACATCACTATATCACACAGGGAATGGGTTAACACTTGGCAGAATAGGAAAGAGTGGTCTAAGCACTAAACTTTGTCATTGGTTCATCTTTCACTGCTATTACCATACCAAGTATATTAACTACAGAGGCCTAGATTTTACTCTTGCTTTTTAGAGAGAGGTATATGTGAAAAGATAATGAATATAGTAAGCTTTTAAGAAAAAAAACATATACAGATACATTATCATCTTACCCTGGGACTGAAACACGAGCCGCCGTTGGAGGTAGACACTTTGATCAGGCCCTTGCCTCGCTCTGCGTCTTTGTCACTGAAACCAACGGCAGACGAGGGACGGCTGTGGGATGTCCCGCCCGTCTGTTGGCTGCTGGATGTAGAGCGGCTTCTGTTCAGAGATGAGCTCTTCTCATTTTGATACGTCATTG
Source organism: Neogobius melanostomus (assembly GCA_007210695.1). Lineage (NCBI taxonomy): Eukaryota > Metazoa > Chordata > Actinopteri > Gobiiformes > Gobiidae > Neogobius > Neogobius melanostomus. The sequence continues at coordinate 4,005,304 of VHKM01000049.1, forward strand.
GAAACTGTAGAGCTGCAATGAAAGATACAAAACTGAGTTGTACATTTTTCATTTGGCATATACTGTGTATATATATATATATATATAATATATATATATATACACACACACACACACACACACATATACACACACACACACCACAGTATCGCTACACTGCATAAACTCAATGTAGCCAGAGCAGTAATGGACCACCCCATGACGACCGCTCAACTATCTTCCCCATACAATTTACTATAATCGCTCATTATTATCTCTGCCTCCCATACGATTTTCACCCTCATCACCCTAGTGTTAATCAATCACACTCAGTCTTACCATTTAATAAGTTGCTTTGAAATTCCAGGCGCTCCTTGATGTGCTGGACCCAGACCTGTTTGATTTCCACATTGGCTGCTTGAAGAGTGAAGCGCTCAGATGACCCACGGCACAACAGTACGAACTTACAAGGGTCATTATCTACGCTGTCCTCTAAACCCAAGTAGGACACCTGCAGACGAAAACACTGATTTAGCATGAACATAACCAACTCTGTGACAAAGGACAATTGGCTGCCTTTATGACGTTCAAGAATTTGATATTATAATTTCAAGATGAAAGGCCAGGACATACCGTATCTACAGCAATTTTAAAGGTGCATTTTGCAGTTTTGTGTGCAGTTTTTTAGGCAGTAAATAAAAAGGTAACAATTAACCAGGTCAACACAACCCCGTTTTAACACTTAATAGTAAAACTATCATAGAATTCTGCCTGACTCCTTAGTATGACCCTGTTCAATCCAGTACCTTGATGCCTTTTTTGAAGAGGTATCCCGGTGTGGACGATCCCTTACGGAGTAGCTCACTGAAGATGACGATCTGCTCAAACAAGAAAACCCGTCGTTCCTTGGAGCGGGACAGTACCCCAGCATCCTGCTCTGACACAAAGAAGGTCTCCTGCTGTAGCAGCTTGCCCTGAGAGGTCAGTTTGCCCTGAGGAGAAACACGTTGTATTATTATTGCTGTTACAATTCAATATGCATTCAAAGGTAGATATTTTTCTTACCTCATAACCTTGCAATCGACCCAAATTCATCATGTCATTACAAAGTTTGGGAACCTGGGACATTATATTTACGGCTTTCTGTCGTGGGTGGGAAATGCATGTCAGAGCAAAATCGAATTGCTTTTTCACTAGCACACATTGACCACAAACTTATTTTACCTCCGTATGTTCACAATCCATTCCAGCCTTCAAGCTATACTTCAGAAAGTCCTATAAAGAAAATAAGGACGATCTTTCTTTATAAAGCAGAAGAAAGAACCCGTACCACCAAAGCAAAGTGAGTGAAAATAACATTTACCTTTAGTAGCAGCTGATATTTAGTGATCCTTTGAATGGGTTTTATGAGAAAATCGCTGATGCCTAACCTCGACTGAACATCTTGTTGGATTCCCTACAGATTTACATAGTCATGAATGAAAGAGCCTAGGGTAGGATAAAAAAAATGGCACATCGTCTTAACTTACATCAAAATATGTATCATATTCGGCTACAATGAACTCTGACTTGGGCTTGTTTTGGCAGTAGATGACATACATGTGAAGTCGCCTCTCCTGGGAGGGAAAAACAAAAAGAGTTGGCACAAAAACTAGGTTTGGTGAGTGATATTGACAAAACAAGTGCTTACATGTTTGATAAAGAGTTCAGAGAGGTGTTCATGGTCATCCAGACATTTTTCCAACTCCCCCACAAAATAGCTACAAAAGCAGATACAAAAAGGTAAGCATTTCAAAACCACACAAATGCATGACTCCGTTTTGCCATTAAGCTTACTCTCTGTGCCACTCGTATATTTGATTGATGTTCCCAAAAACAATCTTGTCTTTGCCCTCCATGTTCTCGGGAACGCCCTTCTCTTTTATCCTCTTCATGAAGCCCTGCAAAGTGAGAAACAGTATTTATGTTAGAACCTAGTGGTAAGGAATTATAAGGCAACTACATTTCATTAATAATATAAAGTCATTCATCCAACACAGAGAAACTGTTCACTGATTAAACTTACCTCTACTACAGTGCCCAGATCTTTAACATAGTCTTTCTCAGTTTGAATCAGTTCCTTCAAGACAAACCTATTCAAAATATATTAATGACTGTTGGTAAAATGGCCCAAAAAAGGGAAGTAAGCAGAGTTATTAATATGTTTGAAGTGCTCACATGCGCCCCCTCATGGCCTTGGCTCGTTGCTCCAGCTCAGGGTTGCGAGGCTGGACAGGTGTGGTCTGTTCAGGCGGTGACAGGTTTGTAAAACCTGGGTACGATCCAGACTCTAAAGGCTGTAGACAAAAAAAAATCTGCTATGTTTATATTGTCATTTTTTTCCTCACTGGTTCTAAAATATTCCCAGTGCCACTTCCGTAAGGATTTAGTCTAAACTAAATTCAGGCTAAATCCAGATTCTAAGGTCTAAACTGGACGAAAACAATCATAAAAGAATCATAATTAAATTATGTGTAAATCAGATGTACAACAAGAAAAATGCATTATTACTAAAGCACAAATAAAAGTGTTTCAAAATACAATCTAAAATTAAAGATTACCCTGAGTATCCCCAGAGGAAGCCCAAGTACCAGTGGGGCTTATAAAACAGTTTGAGAGCCATTGGTCTACCTCATTAACAATATAATTCAATTGTACAGTACAGTAAGTTTATGCAGAGTATGCAGACACAGGACAACTATTGTTCTCACACACACCTTGGATCTTTCATTTAGACAGGCCCCCTCTACCTCCAGAGAGCTGCTGATTATGAAGCATGTTTCAACTAAAAATGTGTATTTATTTGTAAAAGATAGTGTGTTCAGCTCAAAATAAAGCTAAGGCGCTTTCAAACTGACAGCATTTACTGCAAAATAAATGAATCATTTACATTTAATTCCATAAAAATCATCATATACATCTTTATGATGTCATTTCAGACCCTGTGAAATTGACGTGTACCCCTATTGTGGAATACAATAACCTACAGTCAAAAATGAATAAATGGTAGATGGTCTCAACTTATATAGCGCTTTTCTACCTTACACCCAAAGCGCTATACAACAAGGAACCAGTCATCCATTCACACTCTCATCCATACACCAATGTACACAGAAACTGCGTAAACCCAAAGTAGTTCCTGATTATTAGGTTTAGAAATGATATCAGGTAAACTGGGAATAAAGATGAAATGTTAGCTAGGTGTAAACCACCAATTCACCAAAAGGCCAAACTCACCATTTTAGTTTTAACCAGTTTTTCTATGGCGCTAACCAGCTCGGCGGCACTGGGCACCTCAGAGGAGGGCTGCATAGAGGTGAGTAAGGTGGAGGACAGAGAGAAGAGACGACGGTAAAAGGTTTGTTGTGTTAGAGACAGTGGACAGTTAAACTTGAAAGGATAAAACAGGAAAGGAACCAGGAGATGCAGTAAACCCATGATTAGCAGAAAGAGAAAAGCACATTACCAGAGTAGGGTTTAGAGGGAAAAAAAACTGCACATTTGCACTGTTGTGTCCCACCTTGTCATCTGGGGCAGAGGGATCTTTGATGATATCCATGGGTGGAGGCAGTGGGGTGGCTGTCTCTTCATCCTGCTCCTCCTCTCCACCACTCTGCATCCCAGACTTGGACAGGGAAGCCTCCTTACTGGGCACCATCTTAACGGGGCACGGATATTCACATGAGTGTAGTTACTTTGTGTTTTGTATTTAGCATGAACTATATTATAGTCATCAACAATGAGAACTGAGAAGTTTGAAAGTGCAAATAATAGTAAAAACATTCTCACTGTATTAAATATATGAGATGAGAGGTGTAATTACCACAAGAAATTAACATAACGTTAAACATAACGAACCTAAATGAATTCTTCACCAAAACTAATAAGTTTCATCTTTTGGGTTTTAGCAGAGCATACGTTCATTAAATCAGTGTGAAATGTGCTGGAACTGTTAAATCTGGACGTAAAGTTATTCACTGTTAACTTATGAATTTGGCCTGACAAATTAGGCTTTATGTAACTTTCTCGCAGCACACCACACTACTATACACAAAAGTTTAATTGAAAAAAAGAAAGAAAAAAAGTAGTAAGTAAAATTGATCTGTTCAGCGGTTTTGGCATAAATAATGTGAAACAATAATGCAATAAGTGAAACTCTCAAGCTTTCCAGATTTTCTGTCAGATTGATTTCTCGAAAGCTCTCATTCCTGTCGAGTGCGTCTGCTTACCTCATCAATGATGTCATCCTGCAGGGAAATGTGCCTCTGGTCAAAGCCTTCATTGCCTACTCCTGGACCTAGGATGTTAAATCACCAAAAACTCATTTTTTGCATTGATATTATCCATGTCCATTGAATGTCATGTCTTTCTCATACCGGTCTTCTTCTGTTTGCTGTTGGGCACCTTCTTGACAGAGCTGCCACTGAGGCGGCGGACAGGACTTGTTAACCACTTTTTCAAAGTGTTGCCCGAGCGTTTGGGGCCTGTTGAGCTGGAGTGCAGGGAGCTGAGGGAGGGCTGGGGCTGCAGGTTAGCCACAGACTCGGTCTTCCCATCAGACGGGTAGTTTTCTGAAAGACACAGTGCAATATATCAATATCAAATTCATAAACAATTGTAGCTTGATTTAAGTTGGCATAAAAACAACATTACAGTTATATGTTATCAAGTCATAGGGATCTTAAACAGAGACTGAGATGGTGGTGTCAAACTCTATAGAATATAAATAAAAGACAATACAGATTTTTAAAAGTTGAAGTGAATGCATTAGATATATTCACCATAAGTTGTCCTATGGCTCATTTCTTAACTTTTTATTACAGTGTTGTGGAGAATGCCATTTCTTACATAATGTCTGATGCGTGACTTTCACTTCTTATTTAGATCTGCATTCTGACGCTCGGTGCAGTGCACTTTTTTTTTCCCAAACAAAGCCGTCGGTTTCCGTTTGACATTTACAGTTTGATTAAATAATAGACAGGAACAGAACAATCAAACCCACGGTGGAATTACATGAGCACATCATCGATTAAACCACCTCTACCGCAAGATCAGCCGCGCTTCTAATCAGCAAAGACAGTTATAAAGAATTATTCCATTGGGACCTTTAACAGAAACAACATCTTGGATGCACACTTAGAAAAGAAACATACCATTATTATAAATTATAAATATTTGACCTCGACAGCACAGGATGAAATTGGGCGCACATATGGCAGCCTTATCCACAAGACGATCAGCAGCTTGTTTTCAGTTTTTGCAGTGAGGATATTTATCAAAGATTAAAAACGTATCACAAGTTGACATAAAAGGCTTGTGCGTATGACTACTGATGAAAGAGGAGCTCAACACAATCACTGCATCTGCATTGTGATCTGACCACCCCTGTGTGTCCGAGGACAAATTAGCATCATGTGTTGGCGTGTGGTGGATCAGCTGCGCTCGCTCACGGCTGGCAGCCACACATCGTCGTGGCTTTTGACAGGAAATCACAGGTCAAGGTTCAGCTGATTCTCCGGTGGTCGACCACAACCTTTCTCCAGCACGTTTTATTGCTTTTTACAGCAACAATGGGGATTCTTAGCTCAAACATAAATATTTTTTACTATGTACTCAACTGTGGGTAAGGCTGACATGATAATTACTATATTGATTTATCGTTCAACAAATGACAAACAATTACAATTTTGGGCTTTATATTTATCGTCACACATTTATTTGCATTTGCCCCCCCCCCCCTTTTTCTAATGTTGTACTTAATTTTTTACCCAAAGTAAGTTCTATCTCATTTCATGTTCATTGTGAGATATTTTATGATTAAGTACTTTTCAAAAAGGGCTTAACTTCAATTTTCAAGCTTTAGTGTTAGTTTCTGTGGCATTATAAGGTCTTCAATAATAAGCCTCAAAATATTGAACTTCAGATTTTGTTGTTGTGATGTTCCCAACTGCATGAATTTATTTGGATGTTAATATGGATGAAGTGAGCAGTTTGACTTCAAATAGTAGCCTAATGCACACACATACACACACTTATATATATTTCAACAATTATATATAATAATGATAATGTTGATTCATAAATAATTATATGATGTAAAAGGTGTTTTTGTTTTGGTTCTTGACAATTATCCAATTAGAAAGGACACCTTGTGTCAGAAAGGACTTAAAGGGTTTTGCAATAAACCCTTTAAGTTTATTGCAAAAATCAGCTTGCAATAAACTTAAAGAGGGGGTATTATGCTTTTTTCAATCACATAGCACCAGTCTATAGCATACTACAATGATAACGTAACCTTCTGTTGGTCTGTATATGCAGTAAATTAAAATAACTGCCTTGAATTTTGCTCTCTCAAAATGGCTGTACTGAACGTCTTGAAATAGGCCTCTGTCTCTTTAAGAAGCTTTCCGACACGCCCCCTTCAGCACACTGCTGTGGCATTTAAACAACAACACTGTGCGGGGAGGGGGCTCTGCTGAGCTGAGGAGCAGTGGTTGGTGGCTTGGCTGGTGACAAAAGGTCCAGAGGCGTCTCCAGGAGGTGGGGGCGTTCCTAGGAGGACTGAGGCATAGCTACACCTAAAATGGCTGCCGTCTAAGTTTTTACTGATTACTCAAAAATATGTGAATGAGCCAAGGCAACACTCCAGGCATGTGTTTAATGAGGGAATGACATAACATGATATGAAGCTTGAAAAAGTCGATTTTACATAATACCCTCCCTTTAAAGGGTTTCTGTTCTACTTCCACAATCCCAGTCCATGTCCCGTATCAGTCTTAATTAGTGCTAGTGAAGCCCTGAACTAGAAAAACTGAGCTTTCAAATTATTGACATATAGACATATCTCTGCATATAGTGAAACTTGTCTTTGTGTCCTCACATACAGCTTAAAGTAACCCAAATTCAGGTGTGCTTTTATGTAGACGCGCATCCAACATTACTTTCAAATTAAAATGGTTCTTAACATTTTATAGTCGTTTCTTAAATGTGTTTTGAAGTAGTGGCACGTTAAAGGGCATTGACTTTTGCTCCGCTGTAGCAGTGGTAGGTGTTATCTGTCAGCAAAGATAAAACCTGCTGTTTACCACAGCCAAGGTCAGGCTGCATTTCAGCCGTTTGTGAAACTCATGACAAAACAGTCATCACTGACACAATGCTCTGAAAATGCAGGAACAGCCCTTATTCAGTACTTATGATGAATTCCCATTTTATTTTTAATATGTATTGAGAAATCATACGTCTAAGCGTGAACACCATCTGTTTGCCTGAACACTCACCACATGATAATAAATGCATTATCACAGCACTTCAGTGAATCAGCTAAATGTCACTTCCACTAAATATTTTAGATAACAGATAATATTTTAGAATGCACACAAACCAGACAGTACATTGGTTTGTATGATGAAATATCTGGACTTGTATCAATAAACTACTGCTTTCATATTGACTTTAGTTTATTAAAGATTTTATCTAGAAATAAATGCTGATAAAAGGTTCCTCCTGTCTTTTAGGTCAATGGGTTTTGCCTACATCATTCCCTGAAAGTCGTCCTGTCCGGCAGGACTCAGGGAAAACTACTTGAAGTGCTCTGAAAAATGCACTCATATGAACAGTGAGTGAAAGGCAGAAAGTTCAGAGGGCACAGTCTTGTTTTGTCAAGTGTCACTGGCCTTTAAGGGGCTTTGACATGCAGCTGCCCACACCAGCTCATTACGCACTGACGAACATGAAGAGGGAACGTCAGAAAGGCATGACTTCTCTAAATGAAGTAGACATAAAACATAAAAAAGAAAACAATAATACTGACATCCGTAAATTGGGTTTTCATTACAAGGGCAATCATTTTGTGGATACTGATTTGTCGCTCATTTAAAATGAGAATTTTCTGCAACAGGAAGAAAGAAAAAATTTGTAATTCAATAAACAAGATGTCTTTACCTTGAAAACTTTGACAATAAATATTTGGGGTGAAATGGGGAGAAGTAAAATGTATTTACTAGAGGCAGCAATTGTCTGTTCACTTGGCTTGGTGTTTACTATTGCGGGATATAAAAAGTCTTTCCTGAATGATGTGCTCTGTGTTTTAAGTTGATTTTGTTTTGTGTCTAGTGATACAATCCAACAAAAACAGATTCCACACTTATCTGTACAAAGGAAGTTTATAACAAAGACTAAAGTTGTTGCAGTATTATTGCACTCTAATACATTCTCAGATAAGAATAGTCTAAACATGCAGCGTAAAGCACAAACAATTACTTTGGCAAAATGAATGAATGAAATGTTTTAGTTTGGTTGCTCACATTCAAAGCATCTCTCCACATAAGATGCAAATCATTACAACCATAAAAGGGTTCGCTTCTGCCCACCCTATATACTATGTCAAGAAACTCAACAACATGAAAACAAACTTTATACATCACATTCACTTCCTGTCACAATATAACCGTTATGCGAGGCTCAATTTGACAAGTTCAGTACATATTCTTAAATAGCGAAATTAACCTAATTATACATAATCACATAATTAATATGAATTAATTATATCCCATTTCACTGCTTTTTAAAATTTTGACAGAGGATTCATTAACTTAAGTTTAACACTAAGGTCATTCCATACTTTTACTCTGACAACTGAAACACATCTTTGTTTGGCACTAGTTCTTAGTTCAAACCGAAGCAAACCTCTTAAATCACAGGTGCTCGTCATATAATTAGAATATAGCCTTTATTTGTTATAATTTTGATTATTATGGCTCACAGCTTGTAAAATCCTCAAATTAAAAATCTCATTAAATTAGAATATTTTGAAAATGAACTGTAAGTCATAATCTTCAAAACAAACAAAGGCACTTTGCATGTAATGAGTCTATATCATATATTAATTTCACATTGTAAGTTGAATTACAGAAATAAATGAACTATTTCATGATATTCTAATTATATGATGAGCACCTGTATAACCGTCCTCCTTAAACGGAAAGAGGATTGAATGCTTGTGGGGAGGCTTCTGTTCACAACACAAACATAATTGTTGTAAATACCATGAAGAGAGTTTAACAGTGTTTTTTCAATGGCAGATAATCCAGTATATCGCCTCCTGGAACCGCCACCTTAGTGGTGGAGGGGTTTGAGCGCCCGAATGATCCTGGAAGCTCTGTTGTCAGGGGTTTCCGTGCCCCTGGTAGGGTCTCCCATGGCAAACAGGTCCTAGTTGACGGGTCAGACAAAGAGCGGTTCAGAAGCCCCTTATGAGAGACCAATAGGCCCGTTTAATCGTGAGGCCGTCCTTCTATGGACCCACTACCTGCAGGAGGAGCCATAGGGGCTGGTGCAATGTGATTTGGGCAGCTCCAACGGCTGCCCCCACGACCCGGCAACGGACAAGTGGAAGAAAATGGATGGATGGATATTCCAGTATACGTGTTATGAAAGGAGGAATGAAACTATTCAATTGGGGCAGTGCTTTGTGAAACGCAAAAAACCGAGTGCGCTCTCAACTACACTGCAGTATCACTTTGAGGACGCTGCAGTCAGGTGAGACACTACAAGGGAGCTTTGTTTTGCAGCCTAAAGAAAAGACAGACCGTCCACTGTTAAAATCCACATCACTCAGTATCTTTAATCACACACACTCAAGTGACGAGAGCAGCATGCACTCACTGTACTACTGTCCCAGAGGCAACAGAGCTGGGCCTTTGTTTAACACTGCAGCTCCACTGAAATAAGCCACAGCACATGGCAAATGTTTGGTTGAAACGCAGAACAGAGTGTGAACTGTTCAGTAAAGTGTAAAAGGTTATTTGAGATATGGACAGTAAGTTTAAAAGACTCAATCAAAATCAATCTCATTTTGTACTTTTTAAGTCAAGTTTTGGAATGATGTAATATTGAGAGGTAAAGGTCTAAACTTAAATTGGTTTTAGTTTTGATATTATTGGCTCTTATTGTATTGGCTCTTGATCAACGTCTAAATCACATTGTGGTCTGAATTTGAATCCAATTTGTTGAATAAAACCAGTCACTTATTTTCTTGTAGTCAATTTATTTTTGCCATCATTGTATTGTAAAGGCAAACATTTGAAAAAAAATAAATACATAAAAATGAATGAATACATTAAAACAGCAGAAACTGTTTATTTCTAAACAGCCAACAGAATAGTATATCTTTATCGATCAACTCATAAATCGAAATCAGAGCAATTAAGGCGAGACACTGCAGGTGAACAGGGAATTTTTTTATTTTAAACTCCTGCTGTAGATTACTGGCATAAATAAGAAAAAATGTATTGTAAGTTTTCTGTCATTTTATGCGTTCATATAAAAATAAGGTGTTTTATTTTTATTTATTTATTGGTTTATTTGGTAGGGACAGTGCAAGTTAATGAACAAGCCACACCGGATTGTAGCCTTGGGCTAATTTCCATCTGTCGTCCCCCATGCACACTCTCAAACACACTCTCATACATCATGGCCTATTGTACATGTTTTTAGTGGTAGGGGAAACCGGAGTACCCGAAGGAAACCTACGCAGACACGGGGAGAACATGCAAACTCCACACAGAAAGGCCTGGTCCCCGGTGGGAATCGAACCCTGGACCTTCTAGCTGTGAAGCACGAGCGCTAACCGCTGTGCTACCGTGCCGCCCAACCCAATGCCTAAAAATGCTAGGCCTGGCTAATGCCAGACTAAAATCACAAATGATATTTAGTCATTCATTTTCTCGTAGGAGAGGTGTGGTTTACTATTGTCCATAGCCGTTTATTGGGCGCTACGAATGTCTATCATATGAGTCTGCACGTAGCCATAGCCAATCGTATCATCGTATCAGATGACGTATGATGTACCAGCTGTACATTTAGAACACGGTCTAAAGCTTGATCAAAAGATGGCGTCGTGTCTGCTGCCGTCATGTTGGAGCCGTAAATACACTTTATTTTTTTGTTCAATAATATTTTACATCTGCGGTGCTTGTAGTCGGAGCTTGTAATACCTGCTTGGTTGCAGGGCTGTCACAAAAAATTCACAAATGTATAATAGACACCTATTGCTGTCATTCATTCACTGCAGTTTAGCCTATTGCATAATGTATTTTAAAAAAATATGTTTTCAACATTTTTTAAATGAATAAACTTGAGAATTTTCTGAATATTTGAAATTGATGTTGCATTGTTGTACTCCCTGAAATGGAGAGTATTTATCTGCTGAGTGTAAAGTGCCATCCATCGCTCATTAGACCTGAAGACAGGCAGGGAACTGCCTTGACCTAATGCCAGCTCTTATAATGGAGGGCGTGATGAGTCAAATCTCCCATGTGCTCTTTTGTGTCACTAAACTGTACAACTTTAATAATTGTCACCATACTGTATCTTACTGTCAAAGAAAATTGTCACCAAGTTGATTTTGATTAGTTGTAATATATTGTTACAAATTAAATATGGGAATTTTGGCTTAGTGAAGTTTTAAGGACACGAGGGAGGGAGCCCGAGTCAGGGAGGTATGAGAGGAATGTCATCTTCCCAGATTACTGTCAATGACTACAATGCACAACGGAAGGCAAGTACTTACCTAGTTCTGTACAACTATTGGAATGAGCAACAATTCTCCATTACTGCACATGAGATGTTAAGGATTGTGTTTATAGTGTGTTAGCAAAGCTTTGACAAAGATGGGCATTATTTTAACGCTTGTACCTGTTTTTCCCCGTTTTCAATTAACAGAGGAAGTAGTTGGGTTAAATTAAATGTGTATAAATAAAAATGTGTATTTCATGCATGTACGGCATTGGGAGACAGTAAAGCGAAGTATTGATAGAAGTTAAGGGGAGACACAACAGGCAATTTTTTCAGTTTTCAGGTTTTGGGCAAAATTGCTCTCTGAACATATAAACTTTCACCTGGAAATACAAATTATACCTAATCATTACAATAACATGTTTAAATATTGCACTGATTCAATGTTTCTTCATAGATTTACATAGGAAATCGTAATTTCAAGGGCCATTTCCTCAAAAGGCATTCTTCTCCCATTGGGACAACAACATCGATGTCAGTTGCTCCGACAGACTTCAAATTTCCAGCCTGGGATTGAACAATATTTGGAAGATTTTTTTAGAGGGATTTTTTAAAATCTAATTCCTAGCCTGATTTATTGAGTTGTAAATGTTAAAAATCAAGGTGAAATTGACGTTTTTACAGATTTTTTTCACTAAAAAACAGTTTATTTTAAAACTATAGATATCCAAAATCCCTCTGAAAAAGTCTTTGTAACTAATATATCAACACAATTAACCATAAATTTGAATCTGGCTCAATCCATTATTTAGTCTCCGTTGCTGGAAAAATGCAACATTTTAGGCATTTCTATAGCCTGGCTAACGCCAGACTGCTGTGTGCGCTCAAATCCTTTCGAACTTCACAACAGTCTGGGGGCCATGGCCGAAATCTTCGCATGGATTTGGGGACCAATCACAGAACGAGGAGGGACGGCAAGACGATAACGCACTATTCGACATACGGAAGCTTGTAGTTTGTTCACGGATTAAAAAAAGTGTGAAAGATGTCTATTCTATAGGTTTTTATTGGGGGACACCAGAGCACCCAGAAGAAACCAAAACAGAAAGAACATGGAAACTCCACACAGAAAGGCCTGATATTATAACATACCTTCATAGATCGCCTTATGTTCATAATAATTAAAGATGACACAAGTCTTTGTTAAATGAGTCTCAATATATTCATAAGAGTAATGTTATAAGAGAAAGGTACTGGTTATATTTTAACCTGGCATAGAAAGTCCATTCAAACTTGCATATTTGATCTAGTTAATAATTACATGCGTGTTTATTTACTCGAAGGTAGAACACGATGCAAATACATTTTATTATTGCAACACAATTACCTGTATGTACCACAAATGGTGGTGCTAATTCTACTCGTGCCAAACCATTGAAATCTTAATGAAACTAATGGTATTGGTTTGAAACCAGTCTGACCAGTCCACCTACATGCAAATTCCTCCTCTACAACACAACTCCAACTGATATTAATTTAAATGATAGGGTACAAAGTCAGTTTTGAACTTCAGCAACATCTAAATTGCACACATTATGTTGAGGGGTGCAGTGAAGTGAAGTGACTCAGGTGCAGAACAAGCACAAGAATAACCTGAAATTCAACTGAAGGGACCAGTGCCTAAAGGTACTTCAGTCAAACTGTGTGGTTATCTATTAATGTGTCCTGAGAGGACCAGAAGGGACAAGCGCCTTCGCAGAGGTCCATGCTCAAAATAGTTGTCTCGTTTGACAGCATTTTAGTGAAATTTTCTTGCACAGCAGTAAGAATTTGAAATATGTTCAAAGTAATAAATGAAAAAAACAGAATTTGCACAAGCTCTTGGCAAGGGCAAATGTTTAATAGAAACCACAATGTGTTTGCTGAGTTAGTTATTGTGAATTGTGTAATCAGTGCTGCATGTTCATACGGTTAGTTAATGGCATGTGTCATCGACTAATACACGCCCCACAGTTCGCACACCCAGAGCAGCAGCTGACCCAGTGCATCCAACATTGGATTTTACACGAAAATCAAGAAACAGTGTGCCTTCTCTTCTATCTCACTGTGTGTGACACATTAAGTGACTTCCTGATTCACAGTTCATTTTAGATTTTCTGCCTCACACTGTAAATAAATGACATGTCAAATTAAGCTCATTTCTAATACCTGACTTACATTAAGATTACATCCATTCCAACCGTCAGTGAGCATATACACAGGCCATTCAGAAAGTTATTACCCTACAATATTATAATAACACAGCAGACTCATTTCATGGCCCTCAATGGTAGTTGTGCGGTTTGTTAAGATGCATAAAAGTTTAGGTTTGTAGTCAATTCCATTCATTGCCCTCGAAAAGGTGCCGCCTTAATACAAGACTGAGTGTAGAAAACAATTCAACCATTTTCAGACTCAGAACATGGAATTAGAAAAAGTCATACAATCATGATAGATAATCAATTTTTGTCCCACCTGAGCCATTGTAACAGCAGCAGCAACACCGGGACAGGATCCAGTCACAGCGCCGATTTCGCTTCATCTTGTCTCACAAAAACATCTCATCTACCGCCTGCTTTAACACTTTAACAAACTCCACAATCAAAATACATGGACACCAGAAGCTCCTAGTCACAACTGCAGAGAGTTGCTGAGCGGGACCAGAGAGAGCGAGAGGGGAATGGAGCAAAGGGGGGCGGGGACAGAGGAGGAGTCTCTGTACTCTCCCATACAGTGGCAGTCATACGCGCTCCATGCGCTCCTGAACAGAAGACAGTCAGACGAGTTCATGGGGCCCACTGTAACAGGTGAACTCACTGCCCAGCAGAGTTAACTCAAAATGATGAGGATGGATTAAAATGGTGGTTTAAATTTGGATTCGAGTGAGAATGATATATACAGACGTTCCCTCCCTGATTTATTGGGATTAAGTGAGTTCAAGAAAAGAAGTGAAGACTTCCAGTAAGCCAAGGCAACCCTTTCACACAATGACAATTGCCAGGAACAGCCTCAAAAGTGGAAATTCTATAATCTGATCTGTTCCTTTTGTTTCTTTTTGTTGCTAGTGACATTGGCAGATTTTTTTTCTCTTTCAAGTTAAAACATGACTTGTTTTACACTTGACCTCTATTGCTAACATATGGTATTGCCAACTGGTAGTGGACAGAAAATGGCAAAAACAAGTTTGTCAGATCGCAACAGTGGTGAAGCTGTTGATGAACAGTGATGTTTAAATTGAGTTTCTAAGGCAGTGGTCCCCAACATCTTTTTTACAGTGACCTCATTTTGTCCATTGGTAACTAAACTGCAAACTACCAATGTATTTTAAGGAAAATTAAATTTGTAGTCATTTAAGTGGAAAATGAAGATGTTCATATATATTATAGTTTCATCAACCTAATTTGGACTTCTTTTCTCTGGGGACCCACTGAATCGCTGCCATCCAAATTACAGCAACCTATAAAACTCCCTTTTGTAATCTTAACATATTTGGGTTTCCAGAAAGCAACAAGTCACTGCAGCAACCTTGATAAGGTGCCTCCAGCAGCACTGTTTTTCTGCAGTGTCCCATTTACTCAGAAATGACGAGACGTGCAACAAAAATAAACTTGCTCCAGCCAGAGACGGCCTTCCCAAGGTCATCTCACCAGACACTGAACCACCACAAGACATCTGACGAAGGCCCCAGCGATTACACTGAACAGCAAAAGTAAATCCAGAAATGCATTTTATAAAGTGTTTCCATTCAGTTATTGAGAAGGACACGGAGACCTACTTTCACAGTCACAAGACGGAGTCGAGAGAATGACCTAACATACATGCAGGAACCAAAGCAGCTATATTCTATCAGCAAAACGTTTCGCTCCAGTATCAAGACATCACTAGTAAAATATATTTGGAATAATACTGATTTAGAAAAGTGTAGGAAAGCTTGCAACTTACTAGGCCAAATAAAAAAAATAAAAAAATAAAAAATCCTCTACTGTGACCGTGAATATAGGGCAATCTTAGACCAGGACGAAATGACAGTGTTGATCAAGATGACTGTTGCTTTAAATGATTATGGGATTAAGAGTGCTTTAGGATTGTTTTTTTTTTTACATATATAATTTGAGGTAAGGATCAAACATAGGCTTCTTCACTCACTAAAAGATTAAATTAAATCATTTTTCAAAAGGCACTTCAATAGTACAACATTATCTTTGTCTTTCCCAGTGCTTTCTCTTTTCATTGTAAAAATCAAAACAATCAACAACAAAGAAAAACATTTTTTTAAGCCTGTAAGAAACACAATGTATTTGATTTCCACTAAAACAAAGGCTTCTTTCTCAAAATTAAGATTGTAAAAACAGTTGTCGTCATTTCATGTGTAGCAGGGCAGGGACTGGATTTGCATCTGCTCTCTGAAACACAAGCGCCTCTTTTCATGAGCCAGAGAGGAAGCGCAGTGTGGCCGCAGCAGGCAAATCAGATGATCCACCGCTGTTCACATGCACATTAGTGTCAATACAGTTAGGACTCTACACAGCAACGTGTGGGAGGGGTGTGCTTGGTCACATTTCCAAGAAGTGGCAATAAGTTTCGAGGGATGTTTGACAAAAGTAGCAAAGACTCTGGAGATGGTTTGGCCCAGGACAAGTGAAAGAGAATGGCCTTGGAAATGGGGACAGCCTCTTTAAGCCTCGAGTAAACACCAAAGCTTTGTGTTGAAGGTGAAATAAATAAATGATAATGCTTCCGAACTTAGAATTATTGTCAGTAGAATTTAAGGTACATTTTGTCTTACATTAAAAATCACTATAGAAGTAGAAATATAAATGTTATGGATAAACAGTGCTATAGCTCCCTCTATTGGACATACATTTATTTGTTTTAATAGTGTGCTGGACTTTTTTTTTTTTTTTTTTTTTTAAACAAAGGGATGATTTCATTTTAGGTACTACATTCCAGTCTTGAAGGCCTTTAGAAGACATGGGTATGGAAGTAGAACCACATGATACGACTCTAAACAAATAAAAACTATTTTAGTTTTTATGAACAAAATATAACATGAGGTAGATCGATGGACAAAATGTGTGTTATGTCTGTTTTTTACAATTTAAATGAAAAGCATGTCACTTGGTTAAACAGAATCATCATTTCTGGTGCAATAATAAAACTTCACCAACAGAGGCCACCATAGGTCAAGTTAAATGAAAAGCGGACTTCATTGTTATTCTGTAAAACAGCAGAGGGACAAAAATACAATGCCTGATCTTTGCACTGGATATGAATTTATTGGATCTCAGCAGTTTTGCAGCACGACTAAACATGCTGGTGTTTGGATACCAACTGAAGGCAGTCGTTTGCTCCCTACCTTTCCCTGAGAAGAAGCAGTCCATCTCCACACTGGAGCGTGAGTGGGACACGCAGAGGGTGGAGCTGGGCACCAGTCCCTCCTGAGGTGGGCTGCGTTCTGTGGTCCGCACCAGACACCAGCCTGGACGCTCGCTCGGACGCTCCAGCAGCTCCACCGTCTGACCTGCAACAGAGAACGAGGGATAGATAACAACCAAACGACGTAAGGCGGCTCAGATGACAAGTGTGGGAAAAACACAATTATTCTACCTGTGGTGACGGTCATCTCTGTGCTGCATCCGGCTGTGAAGTCCTGAAGTACCACTGTCAACTCACAACCTCCCGAGAGCTGCAAACATGGAGAGATCAGTTAATTTAATGTAAATGTATTTATTAAAACACTTACAAATTCACATTCATTTGTTTTGAAGGATGTAATTTATGTTCGTTCTGATGCAACCCACTCAATGTATAGACAACGCGTGCTTGCATTGTTAGATACTTTATTATGAAAAATAAACAACAGTGTAAAATGTGAGCATCACTTTAGTAACTACAAAATAAATAGACGACATTTAAAAGTGTTCGCTGAATTGAGCAAAAAACCTGTCCCGTCCAGAAGAACAGGAAGAGCAGGGCCCAAGTGGACACAGTGCGTAGATGTTCCTCAACCTCTATTGAATACAATATGGGAGAGCTGTTTAAAGAACGTGTTTTAAGGAATCTCAGAACGACTTTTGTTGTCACACACCTTTCTACAGTAACAACTACAGAAAACTCTCTAGGTCAGGCAGCATACGACTCATGTTGCTGATAAAGGATCATTAGACACGCCGTCACCCCTTGAGCTAAAAATGTAATGTAAACAGATGCAACAGAAAACAAAAGATGTGGAGTGAAAACACAAAGGTCACAGATAAGACTTCCCGGACACCTGTTGTCAAAACACACACAGTAGCTGAGAACATGTGCGCCTCTGACTGAACTGAACTGAACAGGGAACAGGCAAATGAACATCAGCTACACCTGCTCTGAACATCTGTCTTAATATGTATAGTATATTTAAACTGACATACTAGCTACAAAAAGTCAGAAATCGTTTTGTGTCAATCCAAACTCTGGGTTACTGCTTTATAATGCTTTTGTGTAGCCATACACACATGGATCTGTTCCCTAGGCCAGAATTGCTTTCCTGGACTTTTTATCTAGTCAGGGCAAAAATATAGTTAACCGCTGTAATCTTCCCGAATTAATAAAGCCACCATTAGCCATGCACAAATATCAAGCCTCCAATTTCACATTTAAAGCCGTTTCTCATTGTCTTCTTGGAAAATGTCAGCGAGTGTGCGTAAGCAGACACTTTTAGCCGCACTGAGGATCTCCTAGCAACAAAGACCCTGTTTCTGCACAGGTCCAGGTGACTTTATACCTGACAGATGGCCAATCACTTACACACAAGCGCGTACATGCACACGCAACCAATCAAAACAATCCCACAGAGGGCAGTGCTTCTGGGATTAATATGGGCTAATTTGGGAATAAAAATGCTTTATTGATTATGGGACAAAATACACTGTACACTTGTGCAAAAATATGAAGAAAACAATCATTTAAAGTGTACTTGTTTTAGTAATTTAATATTCATAATTATAGACAATAACAGTGGAATTTTTTTAGCTCATAGTCCAATTGGCCACAGAACACACCCAATAATGCAATATAAGGTGAGTAAATCAAAGACGGTTTAGTACAAAGCTGATAACATCATTCAAAGTCCACTAGGCGAGACAAGGAACATTGCAACTATCATAATCAACTGGAAGGAAAAAGTGTGCAAACAAAAGGATCAATTGGTGGCGGTTTTGGGTTTGTGAAAAAGACCAGGCATTGTTCCCAAAAAAGCTACTGCAACATCCTTGGAGGATCTTTTTTGTGTGTGTGTGTGTGTGTGAGGGCCACTGAGGATGGGTGTGTCCTGTGGCCCACTGGCTTGGATCATATGACCACAGCTGAGCAATGAAAACACGCACACATGCACTAGCAGCTTGTGACGGTCATATGTTTGGAAAGAGTTGACAGCATCAAGCTCCATACTGCAGCATCCTTCAAACAACTGTACACTCATTGTGTGGAGAGTTTTGTGAAGAGTTTGAAGAGTTGAATAGTTCTCTTCCATCTTTGTCAAGGTCTTGCCCAGGTTCCAATCTGGTAAAACCAATATTTGAAAATATGAAAACCTGTTTGTTTTGTTTGCATGTTTAAAAAAAGAAAAATCGCAAAGAAAACGCAAAAAGATAGTGCAGTAAGACTTGAGCATGTTTAAAGAAACACATGATCAAAAAGCCTGACTAAAGTGACCAGTGCTGGGTCTTCCTCCATAAAAACAAACAGATCTGTTGTGATTTCTTAAAGTTCTTTTCTACATAAAATGAGTGTTGTATAAATCTACATAAAAATAAGCCAGAGAGATCCTTCTCAGTGTCATATGACTTCAATGGCGATGTATGAAATTATCCTCAGTCAGTGATGGAAAATATTTGTTCTGGACCACTAACTCCATTACTGCATCCATCTGCTATAAAATATAAGTCACACTGAAGGCATTTGGTTGTAATATGTAACACTTAACGTCTCTCACGAGCGTAAATCACAGATCAAGTGCTGAGCTTGATGTTCTTGTCCTCAAACAATACAGTCAAATTCTGCATTCAATGACAGATGTGTGATTAAGAATGGGGAAAGTTTATATCATTACTCTTGATTAATTTTCACTTGATAAGCCACAAAGATCACAACATGATGGCCACAGCATCAGACATTTCGGTGCTGTTGTAAGTTGGTAGTAGCCCTAATATTACACAGAAGATTTACCGGAATGAACATGAGCAATAAGATTACTTTTCTGTGTGGATATTCTATATTGTTTGTCCAAGCAGAGACAGATATTAAGCTTTTACAAGTCGCTGACAAAGACTTTCAATCACAAAATGCATTTTACATTATAGAATGATGCTTTGCTTATCAGCTACTTCTTTCCAAACAGTAAAACTCCAAATGTGTCAAAAACTGTTCATAGGTGTTGGTGGCAGCAAAATAAGAAAGTTACACACTTCTAACTTACTTCTAAGTGTAATGTTAAAATTGTGTATAATGCTGTCCTTGGTTTAAAACTTTAGACAAGTGAGTGGCACCTGATGATGAGGAGAACTCCAGTTCTGTAACTCCTCAAAATAATGAAATAAACAAGCTCAATTTCAAACCAAAACCAAGGTGCACAAGGACACGGAGACGGCCTGTGTGGCGGCTAATCGGCCGTTTCCTGTCTCTCCCTGTCTGTCTGCCTGGCACACTCTCAGCCTGTTTAACCATTAATCTCCCCTATAACACAGTGCAGCTTAACAACGGGCTAAGTGAAAGTCAACACGCAGCACATATGAGCTGCATAAGCATGTGAATTAGTGACTGAAGCAATGGAAACCAAAACAAACAGAGGGCACTTCTAAACTCTAACCAAGAAGCAAACAAGCAAACAGCCAGTCGTAAAAGACCAAACAGCTGTCTCAAAATTACAAAAACTCTAGTGATCTTTTGACAAGTCACTGTGTTACTGTGTTACTCTTTAAGCAAACATTGTCATTGAACTCAACGCTAACCCAATTACAACATAGTGTCATCACATAAAGCTCAATGCTTCAGGGGAGTATTCTTTCAATATCAAACTTTACAAATCTATCAATCAGGAAGTTATAAAGCTTGCACCATCATTTCCAGAACTCTTCGCAAAAAGGTGCAACCTACTGCATGTTTAAAACTACTTCTAAGACCTTACACCACTTGCACATGTCATTGTAACTAGTCAAAACAGGCAATACTTCAGGCAATCACAGTAATAGTGAATGAAGCAGCTTGACTTCTTAGCGCTATATACTCACGCGGCTGCTCTCTTTGAACAGTTTAAAGTTCATCCACTTGGACATGTTGCTCCTCAGTGTCCCTCTGTCTGTGCCTCTGACCCAGTCCTTTGACAACTCCCTCATTTGTGCGTCCGCCACACACACAAACACGCCCTCGCGCTCACTCCCTCTGTCCTCGGCCTCTGAACAAACACCCGCAGCTTTGTGTTACATGGGTGTGTAGTTGTGTGCAGTCGTTCGTTCGGGACGGGGAGGGTGGAAGCTCAACCTCTACAGCGTGCTCCGAAGCCAGGGCAGATGTCATATGACCAAAAGGATAAATCGGATTCATGGGAATGCAATCTGATGTATAGAGCAGGGGTTCCCAAACTTTTTTGGCTAGGACCCCAAAATTGACACGTTAACAACTCGGGACCCCCATTGTATAAAGTTATTGCCTCTTACGCTACTTTAGGCAAGAAAAACATTTTACAATCAAGTTAACATGTATCTCAACAGTTTATTTTGAATAACTGAATGGATTTCACTAATTGTAGGCTGGTTTACACACAAGAAATGTACTAAAACAGTAGCATTTTTCTTTTTGTTTCATCTTAAAATCATCTGGGGACCCCCACCCAAGGCCTCGGGCCCCAAGAGGGTCCCGACCCCCACTTTGGGAACCACTGGTATAGAGGGTATGCAGATGGTGTCACAGAATGGAAAGAGAAGCAAAGTTAGTGTCAACTTTGACTTTGGTTGTGGAATGGTTGTTCAGATCTATGTGCATCACATCAGCTGCAAACCTGGGTTGTAACTAGTGCTGGGTACAGTTCATTTTTTTTTCCAACAACAGTACTTTAACGATACCGGTACAATACTTTTTTTATATACCTATACTAAAATATTTGTCATATAGAACCATAAAACAGATTAATAATGTTAATGTAACCCTTTTCCTTCCATTTAATTTCGTTTGTGTATCATTTGTTTGAGGTGAAACAACAAAGAAACCTATTTTAACTACAAAAGGGCAATTTTTTCTTATTCCCTCCATCGTTAACAATTTTTTTCATGTTTTTTTGTAAATTTTCCCAATTTTGTCCCTAAACTTTCCGCAGCTTTTTCCCATTTGTGTCACTAGTTTTTCAAAATGTCCACCTTTTTTCCAATTTTTCCCCCAACTTTTTATTTATTTATTTTATATTTTATTTTGATGACTAACTGCATCAAAACTTGATTACAAAGATTTTCTGTTTCTTTTCAGTACCTGCTTTTATTTTTGTTCGATACCAGTAGTACATAAACCGTTATTTTTTATACCGGACTGTTGTCGTTTAATGGTACCCAGCCCTAGTTGTAACTATGTTGACCGCATCGTCTCTAACAAATAATTTTGTCACTTCTTGTTATGACCCTCAGATAGTAGAACATTAAAGGCTCTGTTTGATGTAAGCGAATACCCTCCATGTAAATGATAACGCCTGTTCGCTAATGATCCGCATCTCTAAAGTAATACTAAATCACTGCATATTGAGTAATGATGGGAAGCAGTTATCAAACTCCACCTGCCTATTGGCTCTGTCTCACAATGGACGGGACATTGAGCTTGACCACCAATAGATCCTTGGGGCAAATGCTTTATTAATTGACTCTACAGCCAATTCCTCACCGTGTCACAGTAGAAGAAAATGGCACAAATTGGGTACACATTTACTGACACCTCACTTGTAGCTTTATCATTCTGGGTTATACAGAATGATACTTTTAGTTGGGCGGTGCAATTGTCACTGGGGTTAGCAAAAACCTATTTAAGAATATAAGACTGTATGTGAAACTATAAACTATTGCGTGACCCAGAGCGTCACTCCTGTCTGGGTTCACTTTCGCTCATCAAGACCAAACAGATATAATGTGCTTTACTGCTGCTTGGCCTCTCTCCAGCCGTCTGCTGAGATTTAGAAAACGTTTGATCCAGCAAGGCGTACATGACCAGAGCGCTAGTATGTTTTATGGCATCTGGCTCACAGAGTAAAAACATCTTTAAACCATATTTTTCTCTGCATTGGCACAAACACACAAAAGAAAACTACACTAATGTGGTGGAGTCAACATGACTGCCAACTTGTCACCCACTGGAATCTGTCTCTAAATAACAATCGGACCACAGGCGGCACCGCACTGAATCATTACACCGACGTCACAGAGGAAGATAGAGCCCTAAAAATCGTCGGAAGCAACAACGCATTTAGAAAAATGCTCCTTGAAGTCAGAGAAAGAACCGAGACGTCTTTTACCCAAACATCGCCCAGGTTAAATGTGGAAACACATTATTATACCAGCAACAACAGCCTCCAAGCACCATTTAGGAAACACTGTGATGGGAAAACAAGGACAGAACTAAAAAAAAAAAAAGTAAAAATAGGTTCCAAATCTATATATTGGTACCAAGGACACAACAATGATGGAATAACCTCGTCATTGAGTATATTCAGATGACCACAGTTCTTTGGCCACTTAATGTTGCTCAACCTAGTCCTAACCAACCGCGACAACTCCAGATTCAGGTGTTGACTTTTTCTTTGGCCTGGCTGTGCATGTACCAACATCAGAGGCCATTACCAACATTACTTTACACTACATAGGAAGCTTCTCTTTTATCATATGTTGTGTCAGCATTCATTCAGCAAGAGCAACTCAATAACCCTGTGCAGCTGTACATCACACATAAGTCTTTCAGAAACCACCAAAAACTGTAGCTTTTCCATTGCACCTCCACAGACTAGAGGAGTGGAACAACTGAGTCGGCGTGTTATTAGAGCCACTATATGAGGCGCATTAAAGGCACATGAAAACTGAGCAGGCGTGAAAGAGAAGGGATGATAGCAAACAGACCAACAAGATCAAGTAGCTGGTCTGTCTCACGATACACACATGAATATATGACTGGGGCACATTTCTCACAGAAGTGGAAAGTAGGGGTGGGCTATAATCGACACAATTTACAATAATCTAGGGGCAATTTTGCATACCATCAAGAAAATCTGCACGTAAACATCAAAGTTTAGTTTGCTAGCTAAAAAAGATAATTGACTTCACAATGAAGAGCAAAAACATTTGAAAGATTCCTTGTACTTTTATTTCATGGGTCAAAATGTGCACAAATTACATGAACTCGGTGGAAAATAGCTGCAATTTTGATAGTGACAGTAGCCTTAAAGTTAGTATGTGGGTGTTTATGGTATTAAAGAAAGCAAGTAGCATTAGGCAAACAGGTTAATACAGTATTTTGAATTGTCAAACAACTAGTCACTGAATAAGGTTTATTCTCTTAGGCCTTTATTCACATTCATATGTTAAATTTAAACGTTCTGTTTAAAAGTCTTGTGGTCTAAGTCTGGGACAACATCTGAAAAAAATCATGTGCCTCCTGAATCCTTGAAACAATAGAAAATACACAACCAGAGTACACAGCCCCATAACCGATACAAAATAGGCTCAAGTCTAGTCATTTAGTTCTGTACCAGCATGCAAAAACAGGACAATTGTGACTATGGCTGTCAATTAATGGACAAAAGCGAGTTGCAGATTTGGGACACTGGTCAGGATGAAGTTTCCCTGTGTATGGGTGACATTTCCAGATGGGGCAGCAGCGCGGGGGCGTGAGGCGGCGCAGTAAAAAGGCAACACTGTGTAGCATTCAAGTGGGAGGTCATTATGACAGAAGTGGATGTGTCTGAGCTGGCGTAGTATTTTTTTACACACAAAATTAAGCCTGCTGAAAATATACTGGGGGAAATGTGTGAAATGTCAAAAACAGCAACAGAACAACAATGCAACCACACCAGCACTGCACTCATTAGAACAACACAGACTGCAGATGCCAGTCTATGATTGATGGTTTTGACAGAAGTAATTCACGTTTGTATCCGAGACCTGAAAAATGTAATTCCTAGTTGAGCTGCACAGTCCAAATCGCATTTAGGCAATATAACATAATCTAGAAAAAAAACTAACTAAAAAAAAACAAAACGAAAAATCTCCTTAAGAATTGTATAAACCTGCTTATCCTGTAATTTAGACCTATACAAACATGTAAAATGCATGCGATTAGTTTGTTACAGCAATTGCATTTAGGTCTTCTCTCAAATGTAGCTTCTCTGGGAGTTATTGAAAAGTGACCTGAATCTTTACAAAAAAAAGAAGCAAGCTAATTACAAATGTTGTAGCCAATAATATCATCATCGTAACCAAAGCTATGAAACAAAAGTAAACATTGCGATTATTCATTTGTGTTGGTCAAATTGTCCTTACTTGGATGTGACTGGCTGACATGTAGGAAGGGCGACGGCAGACACCAGCACAAAAATTGAACATAGTCTTCATTGCTGCTTGTGGTACTATATTATTTGATAGCAATAGCCACTGTGAACCTTTATTCTAAGTCCGTCATGTGTGCATATATCCATCTAACAGTAACACTTCATGAGAGAAGTTTTCAGACTGAGAAGCAGTGCCCCTGCTCCTGACCACTGAACATGCCTGGGAAACCCTTTAGCAATGAAACAGCTGTAGCTCATCAGCTCATCAGAGCAGAGCAGTCACATGACCTCGACCTGTTCTCCAGTGGGCGTCGTATGTCCTACCTTGTCGCTGTCCACGGTGTTCTGGGACGTCCTGGAGGCAATGGAGATGGTGTCCGGCTGACTGCTGCCATCGCCCTGACTATCCCCGTCTTCAGCTCCCTCTCTAAACAAGCACAGAGACAACTGTGTTATCGTAGGGCTTGCACAAATATATGAGGGACGGTTTGAATGTGCCGAGATAACACTTCATTCCAGGACAATTTTAGCAACAGTACAAAGAAAATGATTTACAATAACTTTAGATATGACAAGTTTATATATAGCTCCTGCCCCTTCCATGCTCACCTCTTGCTGCTCCTGGGTTTGCTCAGTGCTGGTGCTTTGGGTAGGTGCATAGGCTCCTTCAGTGCTCCCTTCAGGGTCATCCTCTCCTGGATCACCTCACGGATGTTCTTTATCCACTCTTGCTTCGCTTCTATACTAGAGGCCTGCACATATGGACATTTGAAATGTATATTCTATTGATAAAGTGCAAGTAAATGTATTTAAAAAAATAAAACAAACCTTTAACACAGTTTTATTATCAGAGGATGGGGTTCTTCCAGACCAGAGAGCAAATTTACATGGGTCTCCTTCAATGTGCTCCGTTATCCCCAACTCTGATGTCTAAAAGTACAGAAAGACAGTAAAAGATAAAGGTTGTTAGAGTAGTAGTGAATATGTATTCACTAAAAGGCAGGGAAACACTGCACCTACCAGTAGTCTGTTTTTGTACTGGTACTTGGTCCGTCCGGCAGTGTCTTTGATGTCTTTACTGAAAACCAATGAAAACTCAAAAAGGAAGAGATGGCGATCTCGTCCCTTCCTGATCAGAGATCGAGGATCCCAAACCTGGAAACTGTCCTGAAGGATGAGCTCCCCCTGCGCCTCAACACTGTCCTCAAACCCTGAGGAGAACAAACCTGTTAGCTCTGTTCTGCACAGCCAATTAAAGTTAATGAAAAGCCCTGCACACTAGACTCACCCTCCAGCATTGCCAGATGCATAGCATCATTAGCTCTCTTTGGGACTCCGAGCATCACCTCTAAACCATCTTTAATCTCCCCTTTACCCTCCTCACAACAGGACAGCAACTCCTGCAGAAGGGTAACAGGAATATACAAAAATACAAAAGAGGTAATGTGCCCCATTGACACCCCCTAAATCACTGTTATGACTGACAGTACCTACAATGAATCGTCATCTGAAAATGAGTCACGTAGAAATGATTCTATAAATGGAGACTTTGAACTAAATACACCCATCTTCACTGAACAAAACATAAATCAAATAACTGATGATATTGATCCTGATACAAACTTCTATAATAATCTAAAAAGTATGTGCAAATACTATAAGGACCGTGAAATACAAAATAAAATTAGCCGGAAGGAAACCCTATCTGTGATTCACCTAAACAGTCGGAGTCTGTATGCAAATTTCGAGAACATAACCGAGTACTTAGACCAACTCAGCACCCCCTATGATGTTATAGTAATTTCAGAAACATGGCTAAATGATAACAAACTCGATAACTTCATCATAAAAGTATATGAAATGTTTAAAGCAAACAGAAACAAAATAGGGAGTGGAGTGGCGCTATATGTTTTAAAAAATGTTTTTTTAATTAGATTTATTTGAGCAGTGTTCTGCTCAAAAGGAGTGGGCCGAAGCCAAGGCTTATAAACGCCCACCCCAAAATTAAAACAATAAACATTTACATTTAACAAATCATAGGCAAATCATAAATCAAATATCATTCCTTATGGAATGTCTCACTGTGGAACTTTGTTTTGAAAAAAGGAAAAACATATTAATAAGTTGCATCTATAGAACATCTGCATCCAAAATTGACACCTTCACAGATTATATGGAGGGATTATTTTCAAATTTGGGACAAAAGGAAGTGTTTCTTTGTGGAGATTTTAACATTGATTTACTTAAAATAAAAACTTCTCAAAAATATTAGAAAAGCTCTATACAACTTGACTAGACGCATTTATAGATAAATACAATATTTTAAATGACAGTCAACATGGCTTTCGCAAAAGCAGATCTCCCGCTTTCGCATTAATGGAACTCATTGAGGAAATTCAAAATATTATCGACAAGAAAAAGTATTCAATAGGTATTTTCATCGACCTTAAAAAGGCTTTCGACACAATGGATCACAATATACTCCTGAACAAACTACAAAAATATGGGATAAGAGGTATTGCTTTCAACTGGATTGAATCCTACTTAACAAACCGTAAACAGTATGTTCAAATGGGGCAGTGCAGATCCATGTGTGATACCCTAGTGTGTGGTGTCCCCAGGGATCGGTGCTGGGACCTAAACTATTTTTATTATATATCAATGATTTATACTTGGTTTCCAAGAAGCTTAAACTGGTCCTTTTTGCAGATGATACAACAATCATACTCTCAGACGCAGATTTACAGCAAATGGTGATCGAGATTACAGAAGAAACTGATAAATTGAAAGATTGGTTCTGCGTAAACAAATTGTCTCTAAACATTACGAAAACCAAAGCAATGTTCTTTGGAAATCGTGTAATGAATGTACAATAACCAGTTAAAATTGGCAACGAAACTATTGAAAGAGTCTATGAACATACATTTCTTGGTGTAACACTCGATCATAAAATCAGCTGGAAACCCCACATCATAAAAATTAAAACTAAAGTTGCAAAGATTTTAGCTCTAATGAATAAATCTAAATATATCATTGACAACAAAGCTCTATATACTATATACTGTTCACTTATCCTTCCCCATCTAACATATTGTGTAGAGATCTGGGGAAATGTGTATAAAAGTAATCTTGACCCATTGTTTAAAGTTCAGAAAAAGGCAATAAGAATAATGCATTTAGCTGGATACCGTGAACACACAAATCCATTATTCCTTAAATAAAAAACAATGACATTTCAGGACCTTACTGAATTTAAGATGGCTCAAATCATGTTCAAAGCCTCACAAACGTCGCTTCCTGAAAGTATACAAAATATGTTCTGCAAACGAGAAGTTAAATGCAACTTGAGAGATAAAATGAGTTTCGATAAACAGTACTCCAGAACAACTTTGAAAAGCATCTGTCCCACGAGACGTGGTGTAGAGATTTGGAAAAATCTAGACGATAACATCAAACTCTGTAAAAACCCTGCACATTTTAAAAAGCTTTACAAAGAGTCCATATTCCACACATATGAACAAACCTTGTAAGTGTTGTTGTATATTCTTTGCTGTTGTTTCTTTACTTTGCCGTTGTTTTTTTATTTATTACCGTTCTTTATTATTCGCTGTTACTTTGCCCTATGTTCCCTTGTTTATGATTTGTCTATGATTTGTTAAATGCAAATGTTTATTGTTTTAATTTTTGGGGCTGGGCGTTTATAAGCCTTGGCTTCAGCCCACTCCATTTAAGCAGAACACTGCTCAAATAAATAAATAAAAATAAAATAAATAAAATATTGTGACTACAAATGATCAAGTCATTTCAAATCATTTCACAAGACATTTCAATAGTACCTTCAGCAGTAGTTGGTACTTGGTGATCCTCTGGACTGGTTTGATGAGGTAGGAGTTAATGGAATTTGCCAGTCCACGTTTTTGCTGAATGTCCTGTTTAAATAACATTGTAAAATGACAGAAAAACCAAACTTACACAGGAATGGTTCCTCCTACAGTCACACTGTACTTCACTAAGCTCAACACCTCCATCTACTGGTGACTCAAACACATAACTCATCACCTTAAGAAAACCTTTAACAACATACTGTATACTGCATTTAGAAATGCACACATAGCAAAAGGCAATAACTTACATCAAAGAAGGTTCCAGCATGTTCTAGCACCAGTTGACTTGAGTCTGGCTTGTTCTTACAGTAATTCACATAGATGTGAAACTTATCAGCCTGAAAACAGAATTAAATGTCTGCATTAAACAACATGGTGAGAAATCTAAATGAAAATCAGGCTAACACTATTTGTTGTTTGTTGCAGTTAACAGTATTGGCCACTTACCCAGGTAACAAAGCAATGACCGACATCCTCTGGAAGCTGCTCATAATTGATGAGTTCCTTTAGGAAAATACTTAAATGCAAACAGAAATGAATAAACTTAATATCCACTGTATATACGTAAGTGCAAATAAGTACAACTTGTAGTGTCAAAAAAAGTTTGAAGATTTAAAATGGTTAAACATTCGTCTTAGTGACTGATGAGTTTGAACGGAGGGCTCACTTGCTGTGAAAGTCATAGATCTTCTGCATGTTTCCGAAAATAATGTGCTCCTTGCTGGCGATGCCTGGAGGAATTTCCTCTACCCCATTGGTCATCTCCCACAGATACGTCTATAGGGGTTTACCAGACAAACATGATTATATCCCAGAGACCACACAGAAAAAAACGTGAATGGAAAAAGAAATTACCTCTAAACAGTCTTGAAGATCCTTGACATAGGACTTTTCTGTTTGTAGCAACTCGGCCATGATGAACCTGGAAAAGGAACAGTCGCTGATCACAAATATGGTTTAAGCAGACTTGTTTTCATCTACTTTAAGGGGTAAGGTCATAGGAAGTTAATTCAGTAAATCAGTGGTTGCCAAAAAGTATCAGGTACTTACTCCTTCTTTCTGGCGGACTTCCTTTTCTCCTCGTTGACCTCATGGTTGGGGTCCCGCAGTTTGACCTCTGCGTTATCAGTCAGGCTGGCAGGAATGGTGTCAAGCTCCAAGTCTTTAGTGTCCTGTACCAAGAAAAGGCAATTAATATTGGTCAAGTTCAAGTTCCACTTCGACGTTGTACTCTATTGTATTGTATTAAAGGTTTGGTTGTACCTCTGAGCTGACCCCCAGACTCTTCTCGAGGCTCTCCTGGTATTTGGCCATCCTGAGGGAGAAGTCCCGGTACCGCCGGTCCACAGTACTGACCCATCTCTTCAGCTCGGACACATGAGCATGGCCCTTCTCCACCAAGTTATCCGCCAGTTGGATCAGCAGCTTCACCTTCTCTTTGGTTTGCTGCAAAACAATGACATGAACAATCATTTGTGAATCTTTTGAGCCAAGAACAATACTTACTGATAGAGGTTGATAAAGAAATTGAATCGTTTATACAATACAAAAATAACACCCACGGGCCTTGGACATATTATATTTTGGAAAGAAATCATTGTTTAATTCAGAGGCATATATTTGGCAATGATAATTTATAAGTGCTTTATAGAACAAAATCAAATACAATAGTATATAATAATTTTAAACATCAAAATGCTAATAGAGGCTAGATTATGAATGAAATGAAATGTAAATAATTCTCTCCCATACTTCTTATTGTTGTCTTTTTATTCCATAATATCGAGCATATACCTTGGCAGAGAGTCTGAAGTGATGGCACTCATTGAGCAGCTGTTGTGTTTCTTCACCACTGCCTCCGGGGGACGTGTGCGTGGCCAGGTAAACTTCCCCCGTCTCCTGAATCCAGTCGAGAGCCTGCACAAACGCGCACATGAAAGTTTCAAATCCAACAACAGAAACACCTATTCCCATTGTCTGACTCTAAAACAAAACAGATGTCTTTATAAGCACACAACTGCTCCCAAAATGTCCCCACCATACGACATCTGTATTTCGCTGTTATGCAGATGTGCTAACCTGTTTGGCGCTGCGTTCAAACATCACAAACTGCTGACACTGGTCCAACCGCCGTTTCTTCAGAGTCCAGAAGTGAAGGACCCTGTTTTCTCTCTGCAGTAGTTCATTGAGAATAGCTACACACACCAAAGGGACAATAAATTAGGCTTGTCAACACTCAATCTTAGCCTGTGGTTTGGCAATAAATAGTAGTCAATAAAGACAAACATTTTGTCCCTCAAAAAGATTTAGTTTGGCAGCTTCCTGGTCGTCACACCGAACACATCGCATGGGGATTTTGTAGTATTTTCAGTTTTTATTAACCCATTGTATGTACTGTGTGGTAAATCCATTTAGATGCAGCAGCATTTCAGTAATGAAATCTATGCACCATATTACTTTCCCTTTCCATATTACAACGCTAAGGTAATTTGCACACAATAGAGTTACCAGTAGAAAGCAGGACTTACAGGACATTAATCAGTGGGTGCACACTGTGGCCACAGGTGTAACAACTGTATACTTCTCACCTTTGACCTGCTGTTCAGGCCCTCTGGCGTGGCCGGCAGCGCCAGGCAAGCTCACATTGTTCCTGTGAATGTACTTCAGGAACACCTCAGCGTTCCTCCGGGCCAGAGTGCACGCCTGGGACCCCAAATCAAACACATTAATAAACAACGCAGCCTGAATCATCATGCATTATTCATAACAGGTACTGCCAGCTCCCACATGTGAAACAGCACACACATATCCCTTCAAGGTCAGAAACTTGGTGACTTTGGTGGACATTTACCTTGAGAAATGCCTCTTTCTGCTCCAGGTGTTTGCTGATCAGAGGAAGAAGGTGATCCGTCTCAGTTGATGCTCCTAATTTTTCATGAGTGGCACACCAGTCCTCATCCCGCCGATACTCCTGCTCCAAACTTTCTAAAACACTACAAACCTGTACACAAAGTCATATTCAGTCGTCTATATAGATTTTTAATACATGTCCCTCTGTGTAACGTGTGCAGTGATTGTACCTGTTCAGATGTTTTGTAAAATGCCACAGAAGCGTTGACCAATTTGAGGCGGTCCTCCATTTTAAGCATCAGCTGCTGCCAATGCACTGCAACCTTTCTCTGCACAGTTTCTGATTGCCTCTGGATCGTAGTGACCTGCCTGCAGCATCATCTGAGGACAAAAGAACGGGATGTCTCACATTGTTAGAGGCAAACATGTTATACTGAACTATAGAGAGAGTCCGTTTACCTCCGCTTTTTGCTGAACTTGCAGAGCACTTTGATGGGTCTTTTGAAGAGAGTTGGCGTGGAAAAGAGACTGCAAGAGATGCACTAAATGTAAATACAACTCGGTTTATCTACAGTATATGTTTATTATTAGCTTTGCAAAACACTTTTCAATTATTAACATCACCCTTTATAAGAGAAATGAAATGCATTTATCATCTAGTATTTCCACATTTATAAGTTGATGTATGTGAAATTTAAAGGCACACTGTGCAACATTGTGGATTATACAGTTGCCAGCAATACAAAACATGCTCCATATGACCAGTTAGACACAGGCAATGTCATTTTTTTGCAGTGGGCAATCACAGAATGGATTTGTATGGGGACCTAATCTAAATCTAAATCTCGTATTTGGCTGCATTTAGTCAACATCTCCATGGAGACGAGCTGGAGACGTCCCGCTCCCAGTAAGGTTACAGTCAGGTCTTAGGAGAGATGAGCCGCTCACAGCAAACACACGTTTTTTGTTCAGTTTTTAGGTATTTTAATGATGAAAATATTTGTTATAAAATAATGTCTGTATTTTATTGTATTAATTGGGTGAAATGTTACGCAGTGTAGCTTTAATAAAAGGTTAAGTCGTCCAGGAAAAGGGATTCATTATTCTGATCCTTCCAAACTGACATTAATTTTGGGGTCGGAGTGTTAGCATTTCACGGCTGAATATAAAACTGAACTCAATTATATAAAGGCATCGGAGTAATGGTCTAGTGTGTTGGGTGCATTAGCTAATGCTGTATTACATCACTCTAATAGAGTATGCAGGCTGCGCTTCATGTCGGGACACTCTCAATCCAATCTAAGACTCACTGGAGTTGAACTGAGGCCAAAATGCACAAGCTGGACTGGAGCCAGATCCATGTATTTGTCTGCTACAATGCTGACTGATAGGGTTTTTACCAATGAGAGAGATTAAACAATCAACAGTTAAAGACCAGGGCAATGTTTTCCAATATGTTCTGTTTACGGTATTGCATTTCACAAGGTTGTAACGTAAAGAAGTTGAGGCAATCTAAATGATTAATTTGCATCAAAATTCAAGTATTTGTACGGGCTGTATGCTACTACTCACAGAGAACACATCACTGCATATATTGTGCAAATAGCATCTGCTTCTTTGAAAGCCAATACAATGTGATACAATTATGGAGCAATTCTGGTTCATATAAGATGAAATTCATGTGTGACCGTGAATGAGTGTGCACGCCCATCTGCTGCTATTCAAACACACTGAAATCATTAATAGCAGAGCACAGAGAGCCTGTTTGGAGCTGAAATAATTGAGTCGCATGTACCTCTATAGCCATCTGGAACTGCTCGTGCTCCCTCTGCAGCTGCTCAGCTTCAGACAGGGAGCTGGCATTTACCATACTGGCATTCAGCATGGACTCGCCGTTACGGATCCAACCCAGCACCTAATCAACGAGGAAGGGACAAGAAGATCATGGTCATACAAGAGACTGTTGAACTTTACCCACATTCATTTTTAAACAAAAGTGCAAGGTCTATGTTAGGGCAAAGACTAACACAGGACTAAATCAGAATCAAACCAGGACTAATCTTGGACAAAACGCTGTCAGACTAAACAAAAAATAAATAAATGCAGTACTTCTAGACATTAGCAGAAGGCTGTGTATCACCAGCGTATCTGCGCTACAGTTTAACAACCACTGAGCTAATTTCCAATAGAATAACCGGGCATTGGTTGACGCTTTTATAATTAACATGATTATAGGTCATTCAATTTCAAACAACAAGAATATGTGTGACGAGGGAATAAACACAAGGGTGAAGAATTAATTGTGTTGTGCATACGGCATTACCCTGTTGCCATAGGTCTTATGAATAATTTAGCCTTATCCATCTCAAGCAGTCTGCATCCTGTTCCAGCTCTCAGCGCATTTATATTCACAGCTGCAACAGCTTCTTATAAAAAAAGAGGCACAAAACATCTTTGCCCCATCCGACAGAGAGTGGGTGTTGACATTGCTCCAAGAAAGATTCACCCCAAATCACGTCCTTTGTTTCTATTGAAGTCCAGCCAATTTATCTTAGTCTGTCCCTTTAAAGATAAAACTCCTTGACAGCTTGGGTGTAAAACCAAAGCAAATGTAGGAAATTTTGATTTTTTATATTTCAATAAATAAATGTTCTCACTTCAAGGTCAAAGTCGTGTTTACTTATATTGGCACATTTAAAACAGACACACAGGTGCTACACAAAACAAAAACACATAAATAAAATAATCAAGAGAGATTACCACAAATAATGTGATTCATAAAATAATGACAGTCATCCTTTTTCAACAAACGCCTTTTTGTAAATAAAGTGCAAGGAAATGACTATATGAACCTGCTTGACTTCGGCCTGTAGATGGCGCAGTTGCAAGCTCTGCTCCAGTCTGGTGTGATTGTGTTGAGCGCTAACATCCACCTCCTGCTGTTTCTCATGAAGAAACTCTAGCAGCTCCTGCACCTGAGCGGCCAAGTCCATGTCCTTCTCCCCAGTCAGCTCAATCCCTGATGCAAGAACACAGCAAACAAAAATGGGAGCCTGACAAACAAGTATACATACTGTAGGTGTAGGCGAACCGATGATTAGGAATACAGTTTTACACTTTAAATTTGATATTAGAAAAATAAACCCCATCACATTTTGTTCATGTAAAACTTGAATTTTCTCCCAAAATAGAAAATTCATTTCGAGTGCAATAATACAGCAGTGGACAGATTGACCACGACCAATGGGACTTATTTAAATCTGTGATATCTTTAAGAGGATTGTACTGGGTCATTATTATTTAACCCAATTTTGCATGCTGCTGCCCCCATAGGATTAGGGCTGCAACTAACGATTATTTTGTAATCGATTAATCTATCGATTATTTTTACGATTCATCGATTAATCGCTTGGCTGTGAATGGTGTAGGAAAATTTAATTTTTTCAATTTTTTTTATCGCATAAAGCTAAAGTGGCGCAGCTTGAGGATGTGTTGATGGAGTAAACTTAAAGTGAATGTTTGTTGGAGGCTCTTAGTGCTAATTCTGCGTTGTGATTGGATGAGACACAGACAGATATTTATGAAATGTACAACGTACAAAACACTACAGACCCTAACTTAAAAAACAAAGTGGGTTTTCATCAAAAATACTAAATTTTCAAATAATTTTTGGCTCTATTTGAGTCTGTGTAAACCAGAAGACGATTAATCGATTACTAAAATAGTTGTCGACTATTTCAATAATCGATTAGTCGTCGATTAATCGATTAGTCGTTTCAGCCCTACATAGGATCATCTGCTTTTTTGTGTTGATTTTCCTCTGAATACTTACAGCAGCTATTCATGAGTGCTTGCTACAAAGGCTGTACGATTTTGGTATGTTTGATCTATGGTATGTTTTGTGTACAGCCTAAATAAAAGCAATCTTGGAAATTTAGATTCAACATCATTTTGCAGCCCTACCTGTTAAAAAACGTGACCTGCTTTGGCGCAGTGAGTTACCTGAAGCCTGCACCTCCATAATATATTGGTGCAGGTCTTGGCCTTGTTGCATCACTTCGTACGTCATGTTGTTCATTGCGGCTTTCCTCTCCGCGTGCCGTTTGAGTCTCTGTTCAGCCAGAGCTATGTCCTCAGAGCTGCCCGAGGAGGAGGAGCTGCTGCCCCCGCTGCTGCTCCCGCTGCCCCCGCCTGTGCGACCCGCATCATTCAGCTGCCGGGACAGGTCCTCATTCCAGGCGTCCAATTCTGAAGTAACCTACAGGACAGAATTTCATCACCGTCAGAAAGGCAGATGAGCAAGACCACTGACTGACAGACTATCTTAAAGGTTTGGAGAGGAAGGCATCAGGATACTTTGTGTTGTGGTCTAGGACTACATGTTAGAAAGATGTTATTGAACACAAACTTGAGAGAAA
This sequence comes from Neogobius melanostomus, assembly GCA_007210695.1. Lineage (NCBI taxonomy): Eukaryota > Metazoa > Chordata > Actinopteri > Gobiiformes > Gobiidae > Neogobius > Neogobius melanostomus. Next base: position 4,041,579 of record VHKM01000049.1, read on the forward strand.
TAGAACAAGAGGAAATGTGTAATTTAAGAGCTCAACAAGATAACCTGAAGAGCTTAAAATGGCCGCTTCTTACCTCAATAGTGTACTGCTCGAAGATGCGTAGCTGTAAGAAGATGTCCAGTTTGATTTTGCGCTCGTGAAACAACTCCTCCATCTGACCCTGGGCCTCGTCCAACTGCTGCAGCACCCCCTGGATGTGTGCAATGGAACTGCAGTGTGGCGTCTTATTGGTGGACATGGCTGCATCTCTGAACACGGAGAGACAGAGGGAGACATTACACCGGTGGAATGAGTCCTCGAATGACTAAAACACCCAGCTATCCATCAGTCTTATTTCAAACATGATCATTTACAGAGGTAGAATAAAACTTTTTTTGGTTTTACCAAATGATGAGCTTGTCATGGGAGTTTGGCATTTTGCATTTCTTCAGAGAATCAATGATTGGTGGAATGCAAGTGATTTTAATGTCCACTTTCTACAACGTTTTCATAACGACAACAAAAAACAATTAATAAAGATGTCATAAAGATGTAGAAATGAAATAGATTAAAACAATAGGAAAAGAAAATACAGGGTTTTTTTTGTACTTCTTCTACAGCAGTGGTTTTCAAACTTTTCCATTTCAAGTTCCACCAGGCCCAGATTTAAATCAAATCAGGGCTAAAGCGAGTTAAAAGAAAGTCTAAAATGTATCTAACTTTAATTAAATGATCTGTCTGGAAATGACTGTGTGCACCTTGGTCTATCTACTGTATTGTTTTTAAAGTATTTATTATTGCACATGTTGATTGTGTTGTATGTCTGTGGATGTACTGTTTTATTGGGCCCGTACTGGCACTTCCTCTACAAATTAAGTTCCCAACGGATAAATAAAGTGAATTTGAATTTGAATTACATCGTTTGATTTTTGCATAAATCAAACGATGTAATAAAAGTCTAAAATCACTGATGACATTGAGTATCACATGAAGAAGTACCACCAGTGGGACGCATACAGTACTACAAACTGTGAACCACTTTTCTACCTGCATGTGAAGAAGACTACCTGAGTTGCTGAATCAGCTCCTCTCCTTCTTTGATGACGTTGAGCGTGGCCTCCAGTGTGGCGGTCTGCTGCTGCTGAAACTGTTGGATCAGAGTCTGAACCGAGTCCACGGAGTCACAGCTCACATCGTCCAACAGCTGCTTCTGAAGCTCCTCCATCCACGACCACAGCTACAACACAAACAGCAAAACTCAATCCCAAGAGGATACGGAGAAATGGTAGTGTAAACAAATATTTATTTATTTTTGGTAACACGCAACTATTATGATTTATGAACCTCAAAAACCGACACAGACAAAGGTATCACCAAACAAAGAAAAACAGAGACAACTCGAGTCTGTATGTGTGTTTCTCTTACCTCTTTGGTGTGTGTGTGGAAGGAGACAGACATATCGAGCAGCAGCTTCCTGTGCTCTACTCGTCGAACAAAGTCTTGGATGCGGACCTCCAGGTGCCGGGCTGCTTTATAGATCTCCTCGGGGTCACACTCTCCGGTCTGAGCGAGCTGCTCCGCGGCCTCCAACAGCTTGTCTGCATTGGTGTATGTGTTCTAAATGGGAGAAAATACAAAAAAATGCATGTTGAGTTATAGTTCTGTTGAAATAGATGTACATGTTTGCTTTATGCTCTGGGCTTTGCAGAAAATCAACACAAGCAAGGTTTTGACTAAATGCTACTAGTTTGAGATCAATTTTCTCTCTTATACTCAATCATGTCCATTTTGTCCGCTTCAGGGACGTTTTGATGAAAAAACTCAGGTGATTGGAAATATCCCCTTTGCCTGTAATAAATGTATGACATACTGTAGTACAAAAAATGACGAAAAGAGTTACAATTTCACCTCATGAAAATACATTTTTGCAGAGGGCTCAGGTAGCCACTGCATTCAGTTAAAAGATTAGAGTTGTCCATTGCTGCTTCAAGGGAGATACAGTGCCTCTCGAAAGTACTAATACACCTTGAACATTTGGTTCATGGTTTAGCGAAAAGATGTACAAAATGTAAGAAATGGATACTTATTAAATAATACAAATTCAGCGAAGGTTTGTATTTGGGTGTTTGAAGGATTTGGCAGTGGATACAGATTAAAACACAAGAGATTATCACTCTTTACTGCATGACCGAGTTGGGGCACTGTGCTGAGGGAGCTTTAATAATGACAGAGCGGCCGAATCAACTTTGTTATCTCAGAATGTAAATTGACTTCAACTTTCTACTGTGTTCTGTGTAGTTTTATAGAGGTTATAAAACAAGAAATTGAAAATAGATTAAAATTGTAAGTAAAGCAAAACTACATGCAATTGTTTTAACCAGACTGACTGTCTTTTCTAGCCTTGAGTAGGACACATGCAACTTACTGTATAAAACATGTGTAACAGTAAATACTTTGGGCAAAGATAAGATGCTCTGCAGATCCTCCAGGAAAGCCCAATGCCCATATATGGTTATGCAGAGACATGCCTCATGCAGAAGACTTGCCACTGCTGGACAGGAGGATGGTTTTGAAAATTTGGGATTAATCAAAGCTGATTACTAACAGATGTGTTTGAGGCCAGCAGACAGGCATTTGATATACAACGTAGTAATTTTAATTCTCATGTTTGGAAGGAGGCTTTGTTTTGGACTGAACACAGTAAATCATGAAACACAACAGACCGTTACTAAAACATTTTTCCGTAATAATGTCCACAAACCAAAACATTAAACAATTTGCCTCTTGCTGTTTCACCAACATTTGTTACCAAGCATCTACTTCCAAAACAACAGGAGTGTTTCTATTCTTGTTCATTCAAACTGGACTGAAGTAACCAACATTAGCCAATGAAATGGACGCTTTCCTTTAGCTTAGCTTGAGTTCAATGCATTTTTAGAGTCTGCTTTGTATGATAAAACAATGAGAAAATATAATCATTTAGTATGAAAACAAACTCACCTGCGCAACATCTTCAAAGTCATCATGCCTCTTCTGCAAGGCCCGCGCTCTGTGAAGGGACTTGCCCACTCCTGTGTGCTTGCTGAGAAAGGCCTCTCCATGATTCTCTATCCAGTCCATCACCTGCACAAGAAAAGGACGCCACGATTATACACCCACTTCCCTGCACTGTGCTCCTGACAGCGCAGATCCACCTACAGCAGAACAAATGGTCTCAAGACACATGAATTAAGAATGGGGCAGATGAAACCTTCATGATCAGGTCTGGGGAAATTAGGTCACAGCTGCTCAAAGAACTGGATTAATACTGTATTAGACAACTGTCAAAGAAACTGAAGGATTGACGTGAAAAATATCAAATTTCCTATTCTTCTTTACACCAATTTATTGATTTCTTTAAAATGAGCAATCAGCATTTAGGCATATCATTTTCAACACCAAATTAATGTGTGCTAGGGCTCCACAATTTTGTGAAAATAGTGATTCAAAGCATTGCAGTTCATGGTAAGTTCTGTATTTGTCTAGAACCATGATACATTGTAGGATAAGCTTATGAAAACAATCTGGCTGAAGGATATGAGAGAGTGGCACAGTAGTGCCTCCGGTGGTTAATAATGCCAGAGAATGGATGGAGGGAACCAGGAAGACAAAGGAAGAAGTGGAGGAAAATGAGTGAAAGCCTTTTGACGATGTTAACGCTCAGGCTGATTGTGGCTAACTGAAGCACTCTTACCAAATCATCAAGCTAATAATTCATCAGAGCTCTGTTCTGCGTCAAAAACAATCTCCTTGAAGAAACCCTCCCCCACCCAACAACTTCTGCTTCTGCACTGATTCGTGAGCTTTTAAGGTGAAACATCTTATGGCTTTCAACGCGTTGCAATATGACCTCAGTGCAGTGAAGTCAGTATTGCTGCTGTTGCCACAGAGCAAGAGGTCAGCGAGAGGTCCCGTCGTGGCGGACCGTAAGCATGACTACAAGCTGGACCATCTGCCAAATAAAACCGCACACCTAATAAGTTCCTACATGAGCTTCGCTCCAGCGTGTCTCCCTCTGGGGTCACATGGAACTGTAGTCTTACAACTTGTGGACCTGGAATAGCCCTGTTTGGGATGATTTATAGTGTATTGCTACGAGCTTGTCTTTCTCCCCAGCTGGTTATTCTTACTTTCCCTCTATGTCTCTCATCCTTTTCCTCAGCGCGCGAGCGTCTCCATTGTCTGTCTCGGGAGTCCCATACAAAGTGATGCATGACGATTGCACTTGGCAAAGCTCTTTTTTGGATGAATTTATAACCTACTGATGTGATCTCTGTATTCCCTCTGTATTCAATTGTTTCTCTGTGCCTCTCCCTCTCGCTCCTCGTGGGACACATATAAATGTTTGCGCGGCGCTCAAATTTGTGAATTCATCAGAAGATCCTCAGTCTTCATCACGCCCGATTTCTCTCTCTCTAAGGACTTTTTGAAAAATACAAAGCATACGCAACGATATGAATTACTATCGGCCGTTTCAAAGTCAATTCTGCATGCTTCTGGGAGGGGATCGCAGGGTAGCGGACATGACCTCATAACAGGGGCAAGATGTGGGTTAGTGTAGCAACAGCTGTGAGACAGATTTATTACTGATGTCAATTCAGACTATATACTCCTCGCGTTGGAAAAGGTTATTCTAAAATAATAGCCAACTACAGTAGCTTTGCAATGAGTCACAAGATCTGAAGTGAGCCAAAACATTAAAGTCAGCATCTCAACTGGTGAGTCCAATAGATCCAAACTGCAAACTGTTTTTATTAAAAGCTGAAATGTATTTAATTATTATGTTGTAGGTCACGGCTTGTCGTAATGGGTTGAGGATGGGTCCTGACGATAGACGGGTTAAGATCCACTGATCCACCTCTTACCCCCCGCCTTAACTGAGCGCACTTTCTCCAGTTCGGCATCTGATCGTAACTTTTTTATCGCCGCTTTTTTGTCAAATTTTTTAATTGTTTTTTTTCCTTCGTGTTTTCATAGTTTTGTGTTGCCTTTTCTGGCACGTTTTTGTCGCTTCGTTGTTGCCTTTTTTGTTGCTTTTTCATCACTTATTAGTTGTGTTTTTGTCGCTTTTTGGTCCCCTTTGGTTGCGTTTTTATCCTTGTTTTTGTTGCTATTTTGACAAGCTTTGCGATTTGCCAAACTGGAGATAATGTGCTCGGTTCAGGTGAGAGTTAAGAGATTAAGAAACAAATAGACGATTAATTTTACTCAAAGTGCAGCATTGCACTTTAGAGATTCTTGAACAAAAGCACACAGATAATCACAGACTTCATTAAAGACATAAGTCAGTTGAGACTATTGTGTTACCTTCTCATTTTTGGACAATAATCAAATGATCATCCACATAAATAACACAGAATGGTGGAGTTTCAATCAAAAAGGGGCCTCAAAACAAATCAACCAATCTCCAAAGTACATAATTGACTGGTTATGGTTCACCTGATATTATTCAATGTGTTATGTGGGAAACAAATCACCAACCTAATTCAATTTTCACGTGGTAGCTTCATAAATGCACGTTGCACCATATGACCACGTGAAACATAACGAGAAATAAAACCCACAATTCAACTTTACAATGTCCCAATGTGACTTTGCTCTGATACATTTCCAGTCGCCTCCAGCCTTTTCTTTACACCCTGCTGCATTACTCACAGTCTCACAATCGCATTAAAAGAGCTGTAATAACGGAAATCTCTCACGCTCCTCTGACGATGACAGTCTCAGTGGTGGCTAAAAACAACGTTTATAAATATAGCTGTGATACTGAATCTTAAGCTCACTTTTGCGTTCAGGAATGTGGACTGATACCTTTCCAAAGTCATTTGATCGGAAGAATATGCCACCAGACGTAGCAGCTGGTGTGTTTTAAAACCTGTGACTCTAAACTCAGTGTGCATGCTGAGATCACACATCACCCAAGCTGAGGAGTGAAAAATATTCAAAATTTGATCTTTGGCAAGCCTGTTACTTCAAATAAAAAATAACTGAATATAATTAAGTATTAGACTCAACTTGCCTCTGAAAAGTGCTATACAAATACAATTTCCTTTCACTTCCCTTTACTACTGCGACTATTACAATTACTACCACAACTACTATGACTTCCACAAGTGATGCTTCCACTACAATCACCACCTTATTTAGTTTAGTTTAGTTTATTGGTTTATTTGGTAGGGACAGTGCAAGTTAATGGCACACTCTTTCCTCAGTTTAAATAAAGTAATGCATTCTACTGTATACAGTACATGCACGTTTTAGAAATGCCATTTCTAAAAAACAAAACGACTTAAACATTTCTCCAGTTCAGCTTTACCCAAATCTAAAAGTGTACTGGCTCATTTGAAAGGTAAGGCCTACAAAAATGACCCTAACTTTTTGTCGCCGTATTTTTGTTAAGTGTTTTTGTCTCTTTTTGACACTTTTTTGTTGTATTATAGTTGCTTTCTGGCACGTTTTTGTCGCTCTTTTATTGCTTCTTTGTCGCTTTTTTGTCACTTATTTGTGGCTTTTTTTCAGGTGTTTTCATCCTTGATTTGGCTGCAATTTTGATGCTTTCTTCAAGAAGCTTTAAGATTGGGTAAAGCCAAACTGGAGAAAATGTACTCGGTTCAGGTGGGGGTTAACCTCTTAAGCACAGCCTGAACCGAGCACATTTTCTCCAAAATCGTGACATAAATGAAAGAAAAACAAGGAAAACGCAACCAAAAAAGTGACAAAAATGGGTCAAAAGCGCAGATAAAAAAGCAATGAAAAAGTGGCAAAAATCTGATGACAACATGGCAACAACGCAAGGGAAAAGATCCATTGAGATCAGTTTTGTAGGTCTTAGCTTTCAAATAACACGTTAGACTGGCCTATAGGCTATGAGCTTTTAGATTTGGGTAAAGCTAAACTGGAGAAAATGCACTCGGTTAAGGCGGGGGTTAAGAGGTTAAAGTAGAAGTAACATCTGTGATTTTTGTCTCTGTTTGGACAAAGTTTATCTCACATAGTTGTCTCCTGGCTTGATTACACGCTTGCATAAAAGATTACATGCTCCTCTGTGGTCGGAGTGAATCCTAGACTTGTGGGAAAGAAGAACTACTGACCCAATTGTGCATGATTGTGTTTGACTTTTGTAACCTTGCACACGCTCACAATAACGCTACTCTAAATATTTCCTGACACATCCGATTTGAGCGTGCTATTTTTCGCCACTCCACCTGTTCCTGTTGCGGGGTTGCTATAAATAGAAGTGTGTACCTGTTGGACGTCCTGCTGAAACACACACAGCTGCAGTCTCTGGTGCAGTCGCACTTTTCGGTGCTGCCAAATGTTCTCCAGGCGCCGCTGATGATGGAGGACCTCGTGAACGACGTCCAGGATACAGTGGACCTGCACAATCCAAGAGGCACAGTCCGTACAATCATTATAGGCATGCAAAGTGTGGCATAGAACTGGAAGAAATAGTGCCACTGGAGCCTATTCACGTCTGTTGCAATCATTTCGGTAATAATAACCTTCAAACTCTTTTCATGAGGAGATGATTCCACCCACATCAAATGGGATTTTTCATTTCAACTGTAGATGCCTTGTCAGTGATATTCAGCTCAAGAGTGAAGCCTCATTATTACAATTAGTTATGCAGCCTACACATGCATTTGGCAAAGTCATTAGAGACGGCTAAAAATTATATTACATACATTGTGCACAAGTAAAAGTATGCCAGTGGTTTCAAATAGTGAGTCCTGCATTGCTTTTTATTCCTGAATTAAAAGCTCCAGTGTATTATGGTTTCTTGTTTGAAAATACATGTATTTCTGGACAGAAGAATATACTGCAAAACAATATAAAGCAATTTGTAAAAGAAACAACAACACAAACATCCATGTGTGCTGTCAGCGTTTTAGAATTTCATATGGATTGCAAACTCGGAAGAATGTGATTGATGCAATGGAATGGATTTGTTACTGTTGCCTTAAATCGAATACATAATCAGTAAATTTCTGCATGTGAAGAATTGGGATGTGCGGAAGAGTTTGCCAGAGCTATAAACGAGTTGAGGCTGCAGCTATCAACTTCCTTTCACTTTCACCATTGGATACAGCAGCTTTAGCTTCACAAATTAACATTGTCTAATTCATACTTAAAGGAATAGGCCACCGTTTTTACATACTAAGATATGTTCTTACCTTAGCTTAGACGAGTTCATTTGTACCTGTCTGGTCTCCACGTGTGCCTTCCATAACGTAAACACAGCACAGACGGCGTTAGCATTTAGCCTCTCTCTTCTCCTCTATAGCTCCAAACGAGGTGAAGATAGAAGCTACCAAACTCTTCCACGTTTTCCCTATTTAAATAGGGTTACGTGAAGTGTTACACCATAAAGTATAATTACACAAAATTAAACAATGTGGATTTTATAAGCGGATAGAAAGGGGAACTATATTGTAAAGCGTAATAATACCAGGAGTAATTCGGCATCTGCGCAGTGATATCTTCACTTTACTGTGCGGATGCCGAAGTATTCCTGGTATTATCATCTGCTTAGAAAATCCACATTGTTTAATTTGTGTACTTATACTTTATGGTGTAACACTTCACGTAACCATATTTAAATGGGGAAAACGTGGAAGGGTAGCTTCTATCTTCACCTTTGGAGCTATAGAGGAGAAGAGAGAGGCTAAATGCTAACGCCGTCTGTGCTGTGTTTATGTTATGGAAGGCACACATGGAGACCAGACAGGTACAAATGAACTCGTCTAAGCTAAGGTAAGAACATATCTCAGTATGTAAAAACGGTGGCCTATTCCTTTAAGCAAAGGTTTTAGTACAATGATTATGTGACGCAGTAGTAATTTTATAGCTTCCCCGGGACAAAACATGGTCCCCACCATTCTCATAATACTTTTTAATTGGTTTAAAAAGTCTCACCGCTTTGGAGTAATTTGCAGTTGCCGTCAGCGATTCGGAGTTGCCAGGACTCAGAGGCCTCTGGAGGACGTCCAACAGGGCTTTACCGTCCTGACTCACCTACACACATAAACAGGTTAAAATAAGAACTCACCAAACAGTCAATCATGCTGCTTTGTTTGCAAACCTCCCTGTAACCATGCACCACATCACTGCAACACTTTCTGTAATTTCCCTGTTTTTGATTACATTTCTGAATGGTATAGGCACCCTTTGAAGCATACAATTGTCTTAAACACTCAAATGTATGGCAGTAAAGTAAAGGCTACACAAAGTGCACTGGTTTCTGTTTAACTTGCTACTTGCTGAGCTGTAAAATATTTTCACTGCATAAAAACAACATATGAAATCCAGAGTGCACATCAAAAGCATCACTGGTGTGTGTCAAGTTAACAGGAAAAGCCGATCTCTTGCCAAACTCAACCAACAACGTCTGCGATTGGGGTTCATTTCCATATGTCTGTACAAGTGTTTATGGATCAGATAAGAAGGAATTGAAAAGTTTGCCACAAGAATTTTGCATTTATTTATAGTCACACTATCCCATCATTTGATGTATAATGAAGAATGTTGTATTTATTGCCACAAATTATCTTTATTGTTGTTAATAAAAAGTGATTCATAAGGACTATACTGTATTCACAATAAAAACTAAATAAGTCTCCAAATAAATTCAATATCCCAGGATTATTTGATTAAAAAAAAAAGCCATGCAAAACCTTTTGTAACACACTTTGAAATGTATCATATAATACAGATTCATTGACAAATTCTGCATGACATTGTTGACTAAAATCTAAATAAATAAAATAGTCAAAAACCCCAAACAAGCCATTTATATTTGACAAATCATAGTGAAAACAATGAATTCATGTCTATAGTTCAAACCTAACTCAAATGACATGCTCAAAGAAAGTGATCATTATTTGTGCCCATAGTTTACCTCGGTATAAGCCTGCGTCACCTGCTCGTACAGACTCTGGTGGCGGTGAATGGCGAGCTCTAGTTCCTGCATCACAGAGGGCAGTCCTCCTTCACTGCACACTTTGCACCAGGCGTCCACCTCTGACAGGAACTAAATGGGTAAGAGGAACAGATAAGTTAATTCATAAAGTCACAAAACAAGTCTCACTAGTTAAATGTATAAAGGTACATGTATTGATCAAAAGCTGCTCCTTGTTCTCGTTTACTTGTGCTGTACACGTGTAGCTAATGTCAGGGGCTCAGCAGGAATCAAACCAGGCCATCTGTTGCTATGTCAACCTTCAGAAATGGCAGTGGAGCCGTTTCATCAATTAAATACAATTGCGGACTAAATCGTCCCATTTATGTAACCTGTTCTGAACATGTGCCTAAAGCAGAGACTGTGTTCCCAATGGGCTGCTTAGAAAGACTTTCTAATGGTAGGAGGGAGTCCCATCTTTGGCGACACCTTGCTTCAAAGATTATTTGGTCTAGAATGGTCTAAAAATATTTAAAAGATCACTAAAATAAACTGATTATTAATGCCATATTTTACAATGCTAATAGTACTCTGAACTTTAAAATAAAGTCCTGTAAGTGTTGTGTGGATAACTAACAATGCCACCAGACTACATATTTTCACTTCAAAGATAGAAATTGGCCCTGACCTGCTCAGCTTTCTGGTGAAAGACAGAGGACATGGCGAGGATGGTGGAGCGTTCATCCAGGGCAGCAGCAAAGCTTTTCCAGTCCTGATCCAGCTGACCTGAGATCTGCTTGATCTGAGTTGAGGCATAATGTCCCGCCTCGGCCAAACGACTGGCCACGGACATGATCCGGTTGATATTTACATAGGCATTCTTGAAGAAAAGAAAAGGATGGTCAATGCACGTAAATGGCTAATGTATTCTGCCCTTTTACTTTGTCAACATAGACCACAAAAGAGCCAGTTACACAGCACATAAGTGTAAGGACACAGAGAGACAAAGATCTTGGTTACCATGGAGTTCATAGCGAAGTGATTGTGTTGTGTTTGCAGTTCTACAGCATGCTGATAACCACGACCAATTTCTGTGTGACTCTGAAGAAACACCTCCTTATTGTGGCTGATCCAGTCGAACATCTAGAAGGAAAAAAAATGTTTGAATTTCATTAGAGTCGGGATAACTCACCTTGGGCTGCAAGATCTGAATACTCAGTCAATTCGTGAAAGACCTGAGCAGATATGTTCAGGCTCAAATCCATGTTATTGCCGTGAGTGGGTGGGTTTTACACAAGGACTCTTTAAACTCATTCTCACGATCTAATAAAGCATTGAAGGGAATCAAAAACAACTATATTCTGTCTCTTTATCTCTAAAAAAAACTATAGCCTGTCCATGTATCAATGTGGCAACAGTATTGGTTCTACTAGTACTCAGACAAATAGAAATTGCATAGATTTAGCAGGGTATGGAGGCTGAATGAGAGTATGGTGTGTAGAGCAAACATTTATTTTAGAAAGTACAGTCAAACATAGTCAAACCTAATTATTTATTTGGCTCGGCCTTTGACTGTTTTCCACATTGTTAAATCAGTTTTACACCCACACACTTCCCCAGCGTTGACAGTATCTCATGCGGATAAAACTGATTATCTTTCAGTTTACATTACAATAAATATTTAGAGCGCTTGCATGTGGATTTTTTAACTTGAATAAAATGCCAAATATGCCGAGGCCCAAAATGCTGCGACAGAATTACAAAGTACAAATGTAAAAGGTTACATGCATCGCCTATATACAGTAGTTGCCTTGGTATTTTAATTTAGACCATGATAAGCTTCCATATTTCCGGCATGTTTTTTGAGACGCTGGTATGTTAATTGTGAAAGGAATTCAAACATTTACTCACAACCACAGAAAATCACGTAACTGATTCTGCAGAAGTATTCTTGGCAGTTTTATCCCACAGAGTTAACCACTAACGGTTCTTCTGTTTATACAACGGGTTCATTACTATTGCCAAGAAAACATTCGATACATGTAGAAAAGTGAGATACTATGATACACCATAACATCGTGAACTTCATTTTTGGTCAGTCACAAATGCCATGCGAAAAAAAAAAAAATTCTGTGTTCAATCTGTCTAATCAGCACACACAGCAGTTTGATCAAGTCCTAGTGTAACACAAGAGAACTACAATTATATTTTGTCCTATTTGTTTTATCATTCATTCAGCACAGTTATCAAATGATATGGGCTTTGAAGAAATGGGAATTAAACTTAAACTAATAAGACTAATTTTAATGAATAACATATGTCGTAAGTCATAATTATCATTTTATTTCATTAAAGCAGCAATTTTAATGAAGAAATATTGAAGAAAAGCTGCTGACAGGAAGTGACATAGATAGAGGTGAAGTTCTAGAGCAGTTTTACTCATTTCCCATTGACTTAACATGGTTGGCACAGCAACAGTTTAAAATTGTTTGCCTCTGCTTCCTGTCAGTGTCCAATAAGGAAGTGAAACTACAAGCATCACAGAAATGGTCAAACTGATGAAAGCTGGGAAAAAATGTTATCAAAATCTTAAGTATAATTGTGTTAAAGGGATACTTCGGGATTTTTGACATAGGGCCTCATTTCCTAGTTATCCAGAGTGTTGTTGATGTCTGGAGATATTTTTTTCTTAAATTCATGCAGTTCTTATTTGAAGAGTCTAGTTGCGCTAGCCTAGAGCAAGGCTAAAGCATTCCTATGGTAAACGCTAGCCCGCATTAAAAAACAGTCTGGCGCACTCCACAGTGCACCTGACGTAAATCACTTATAACGCCAGACTAACGATATAAATGTCTGTGTCGATAGGTTAATTTTAACCATTTTGCGTTTAAAATAACTTATATTTGAGCAGCATAAGCTTCGTGGCTGTAAGCTAACGCAGCGGCGGAGTGATCTGCGAGAAAATAGTCCCTCAAAATGCGGTAATTCATGTGATACAAGGTCAGTTTTATTTTAAAAATTATTCTATTAACACAGACATTTATATGGTTAGTCTGGTGTTATATGTGATTTACCTCAGGTGCACTGTGGAGTGAGTCAGACTGTTTTTTAATGCGGGCTAGCGTTTACCATAGAACTGCTTTAGCCTTGCTCTAGGCTAGCGCAACTAGACTCTTCAAATATAAGAACTGCATGAATTTAAGAAAAAAATATCTCCAGACGTCAACAACGCTCTGGATAACTAGGAAATGAGGCCCTATGTCAAAAATCCCGAAGTATCCCTTTAACTATGTTTTAACAAAAAATGTGTCTAATGTGTCATGTGCACTTTAAACCCTTTGCCCATTGTAAAGAAAACTTCATCTTAAACATAAAAGAAAAATTGTGCTAACTTGCAGCCTAAAATTGTATGCCATTTGTCATTTTGGAATGCCCTTTATTTAACCAGAAAGTCCCAGATTTCTGCATCTCTTATTCAGGGGTGTTCTGGCCCCAGAGGGGAACATACTGTACAGCGGTGGGTGAAACCTATGCTCACGGGGAGGACATGCATGTTATCAAAGCCGAGACCTTCTAGAGCTGGGGCCAAAAACAGTAATTTGGTAAGAGGTGTAACTCCAAACCGGATGTGCGTCAGTGTCCGCCATGATAAGAAGCCTCCAAATTGTACGGTCAGTTAGGAAGGAGGGAGGGAAAGGAGCCTGTATGCTTCCTATCTTATCTACTTTAGCGTAGGGACCTCTGGTGAGCCCTCACCGGCGATTAGGAGCTATGTGCCATCCCATAAACCACTGTGCCGCCAATTCCCCCACCACCACGCCCCACCCTGAGTGATTCATGTCCATTGTTGATTGACAGGCGCACATTTAATAAAAAAAGAAAAAAATTAAAAGGATTCTGCACAAGCCAAACTTTATAAAAGTGACAAAACACATGTTAGAGTCATCACACCACTGCCACATGTCACTGTTTTAAAGAGCCACCTCAGTAAATTGCCCATATGAAGGTAGTTTGTAGTTTGCTTTTCATTTAGTAGAAACTCAAGACACATGGCTAATTTGCACACATTGTGCAGTGGAGGAGCAGACCTCACTGTGTGTTAATACAGCATCTTTCTCTGAGGATGAACTAGAGGACAGGATTTGGTGGAATATTTGACCAGAGCATTTTTATTTTTGTGACGAGGGCTGTAGCTGTGGAAGGCAAATCTGAAACAGTTTTTTATCATCGTCTGTTTTCTGTGTGGCTTCATATCGTTATTGTGGTTCATGTTTGAGTAATTAAAGTCAGTGGCCAGTAGTAGTAGTAGTGTTTTTGTGTAGTCCAATACTATATGGGTGATGTAGTTTTCATGACACAGCTGTTGGTGATGTCACTTCCCCTGTGTTTTCCGCTCTGGGTCGGATTGGGCAAATGCTGCTGAAGCACTAGTTCATAACTTCATAGAGGTCTAACAGTTGATCCCATGAAAGGTTAAGGATTAAGGAGCTAGGATCAGGACATAGGTGCTATTATTTGAGGAATTTAGACGCAGCCTAAGTGTGGAGCTAACCTCTGTGATACCGTTCTGCCAGAAGACTCTGTTAGCTGCTATGAAGGTACATTGTATGACGCACACAAAAGAACAATGGAGAATGGGGAAAAATAGAAAAGTCTGGTGTTAGAAAACCAATAGAGAAAGACAAACAAGAGATTCAAAGATGAAAAGAGAGGACTGGCCTAAACAGAAGCAGATGTTGTGCACTGGTGACACTTGGTAAAAGTGGAAAACAAAAAGGTCCAATATGCAGACTGATCACTGCATGTGTTTACACTTTCATTATGATTATAATTTCAGGCTCCACGCTGCCAGACAAACAATAATCAGCTGTGGAACACAAACATGGGCTGCAAATGTCTCTGTATTTATTGCGGCTTTTAACGGTCAACGTGATCTCACCAGGCTCCACTTCTCTCTCACTGTGAAAGCCTCCGAGCTACAGGGGATCTGAATAATTTAACAGGGAATCATCATTCTTTATAATGCCATCTCAACAGGCTGCTGCTTACACGTGTTTGTGCCCATTTACACCTTTTCGCGTTGGCAGTGGTGGCAAACAATTACAGCATTAACTCGACACGCACTCACCTTTTCTGCGTCTTGTTCAAAGAGTCGTAACTGAAAGCACTGGTCTAACTTGAGTTTTCGGGCGTGCCACATTTGGTGAAGGTGCTGCCGCGTAGAGTGAAGCTTATCAAGAAGACTGGCCACCTGAGAACGCAAGATACCAACAACAAAGGAAAATATTGATTATAATTGATTACAACTTTTAATAGCCACATGTAATCTAGTGTTATTGCCATGTCCAACTTATCGCATAATGTTGAGAGATCTAAAGTACTTAGTGGTTAAACTGGTGTTTTGAGAGTGAGGTTTTTGATTGATTGTCAAACAGTATGATCAATCTCTTAACCCCCCACCTGAACAGAGCATATTTTGTCCAGTTTGGCTTTACCCAACTCTAATAGCAACGAAAAACGAGGATGAAAACGCAACAAAAGAGTGACAAAAATGAGCCGGAAAAGCAACTAAAAAGAGAAAATAACGCGACAAAAATGTGACATAAACGCGGCGACGACGCAACAAAAAGTTACGATCAGTTTTGTCGGGCTTAGCTTTCAAATGAGGCATTACAATGGCTGTAAGCTCCAGTCAAGAAACTTTTAGATTTGGGTAAAGTCGAACAGGAGAAAGTGGGGGGTAAGAGGTAATGATTGAATCAACAGAGGAAACTTTCTGATAATACTTCAAAATTCTTCATTATAATTGAAAATTCATCCATTTTTATTTGGATCGTAGTTTGTCAGGAAGGTGTTTCCCGAAGTTGCATCCGTTGAGAACTTTATATACAGAACCTATTATATACCTTTCCTTCTTTTATTTAAATATTTTGGGGTTATTTAAACTTAAAAATAAGTGCATTTGTATTTTCATCTAAATAGTCTGCTACTTTAAGATGTAATAAAAAACTTTACTGCACAGAAGCTCAGTGTGTTTCTTCAGGACGGCTATACCCCGCGGAGCCCCTGACAAGCTAACATGCAGAAAGTGCTCCTCATTAGTGCTAATGAGCGATGCTAACGAGCTGTGGGCCCGGACAAGGTGAACAACAAGTGGACAGCTCACTTCATGTAGGATTATCATGTGATAGTTTAACGTGGGCTAATGTTTAATGTCACAGGCTGCATGGGGTTGAACTGCATGCCTGTTTTATATGGTGTAGGACTCCGACTCGTATCAAAATGTTCCCACAGTGGACCTATTTCCAGGGTACATTTAGCGTCCAACCTGACTATAAAGTTAACCATGAGCATTATCCAGTTGCAGCCAGGGAATCTGTAAAACACATCCAAAAAAAGAGCAGGGTGCCAGTCTGGAGCTACTAACTAATTAAACTGCTCTAAGTGGTAATTTTAAGTAACTCATTTAAGGACAGGGCTATGTTTAGAGCCACAGCTAGAGGATGTCTTTACATTTTGTCCTCTAAAGAGACTGAATATGTATTTTATTATATACTGTATTACTAAGGTTATACCTTAGGAACCAGGCTCTGGAAGTCGGCGGAGCCAGAGATACAGTTTCTCCCTGAGAACCCATCACTGGATCGAATGCACTGCAGTAATCTCTGGCCTTCCCGGTCCAACTCCTCCACTGGAGCCTTCAGCACCTGGACAACAAAAATAATCAGTCTAAACCTTGTCATTGTGAGTGAATGTGTAGCAGCTGTTGCACACCTGGGTGAGCAAAATGGTTTAAAATGCAAGTCACATGGCACCGTGAGGCTGTCAAACTTGAAAAGAAAATGGTATTGTCTGCTCAATTATTGTAACGGTCTCAATGAGAACAGTCATTTGGGGCAAAATGAAATGTAACAATAGCAATATTACAGTATTACACCGAAAAAGCTAACTTAACGCTTAGAGCATAAATATAGTCCAAATCTAATAAATCTTGTGAAATTGTATTTTAGTGTGTGAAAAGTGGTCAGTTTGTAGCAAAATACGTAGCACTGACTGTGTTAAGCGTGGGCATTAAGCTGGTTCATTTCAACTACATGATTTTAAAGTACAGAAAATCTCACCTTCTTTTTGAGTTGTGTGTGTTCTTCTATCAGGCGCCGGGACCCCTCCACGTCTGCAGGAAATTCTTTCTTTGACAGAAGCTCCTGAAATACACAGCGAAGTTGCATGTGATGTCGAGGTCAACAATGAATTAGTCCACTTAGAATGTATTACTGTTGTTGGTGTGAGTTAAAACCCTTCTAGCCGCACTGACCTGCAGATCCTCGAGGCGGGAGAGCAGATGAACGGCGTTGGACATGAACTCCTCCAGAGAGACTCTCAGGTCCATCCACTCGTCATGGTTATAGTCCAGAGAGCCTTCAAAGTCGTCGTCAGCTGAGAGGGATCCACCAGTTTGGCCAATCCCTCCACGGACACCATACTGGTCTGGTTGACGAGAATAACATACATAAGATCAGAATAGCAATAAGCAAACTATTACCATATCCCAAAAATATAGATGTGTAAAATGTTAATACAAAGAGCATTGCAATAAATATCTATTCTGTATTTTTTTTTATTAAAACTGAGCAAAAGAAACATACCAGGTTCTGAAATAATAATTTAAAAAAAGAAAAGTACCTAACTTAAAACACATGCTGCTTGTGAAGAAATTATATCTTTATGGGATTAACACAAATTAGAGTAAAAGATACACAGAACTGCTTCCTCAAGAGCTAAAAAATATTTTCATAAAGAACTTCTGGTGATATTAAAAATCATTACTTCAGCTGACTCTAGGTCTAATACAAACCATTATTAAAAAGCCTCAAACCTCAAAAGAGAACTTGGCGCTGCCAAAGTTGGTCTTCTGTTTCTGCCAGAAGTTATCTGGTTTGATGATGAGTGCCACGCAGATCTCGACGGAAAGAACTCCTGCAGGGTCTTCAGCAGAGGCTTGATCAGTTCCCACTTGGAGCCGCGCATGTCAATGA
The DNA here is from genome assembly GCA_007210695.1 of Neogobius melanostomus. NCBI lineage: Eukaryota > Metazoa > Chordata > Actinopteri > Gobiiformes > Gobiidae > Neogobius > Neogobius melanostomus. The sequence goes on from VHKM01000049.1 coordinate 4,059,531, forward strand.
TGACGGTGAAACCACGCTTGCACACATCCTCACTGCAACACACAACGATAAGGACAATGTAAAACAGGCCCTGTAATGGTCATATTGGTAAGACCGTTATTAACTTGACAAATAGCCTCCAAGCAGAATTGTGTTTTTCAGCCAACTGAGATTTTGGTTTTATTCAACTCTCCAAACACTGAAGCATCTTAGGTATCACTGACTCTTTAGATAATCTCTATGGGTTCCGAAGAATTTTTGTTTGTTTTGTCCGCAAACCTTAAATTATGGCTCAGACAATTATGCTAGGCTGACAAAACCCTATATTACTGTAGAAATTCACATTGAGTCAATCATGGGAATCTGAGTGTTTCCAATCTTTAGGGTTATAGATTAGAATAGCCCATATTAGGCTAAAACATTCTCCAAATAGAAAGTGTTTTATAGCCACACACAAAAAATAGTGCATGTGTGAAGGATGCAGATTTATCTTGATGCTGCAAGACAATGTCCTTTTCAAAATGAAATGATTAATTATAACTTTCTTTACTACTGGATGCAAAGATGACTAAATGATTGAACTATGCTCTTTTTGACTGTATCGAAGCTACACTGTATATAACACATGCATTTGAATTGAAGAAATCTATGGCTTTTCTTGATATGCCACTTTGGAAAGCTACAATAGATTGTTACTAAGAAAAAGTTAACCAAAACTCAAAATGGCTGCAATGTAAGCCTGTATAACAGCTATATAATGCATTAAGCTTTTCAAGGGGCCGCACATCCAGCTGCAGTCGATTGGGGAGCACAAAAACGCTCTGTAATTACCTGCACCCTCCCTGTTTCTATTAATATAAATTGTACATCGGCACATTCATTAAAACCTGCCGTCGGGAAGAGCAAACGTCTCCATGGAAACAGCAGTTCGATTAGTAGAAGGCACGGGAGCAGGACTGATGGAGACCGGGCTAATGGGCCTGATTTTGGGAAGACTCCTTAATCACTCTGGCTTCTGCTCAGGTAAGAAAATCTGTTATCATCCACAGTCCCTCTATGCTTGGATGTACATCCCTGGATTTTGTAATAATGTTTTGTTGAAGCCCTACAGTGTGCAGGTCTATCTCCACAGCGTGACCCGGGGCAGATAGATGTGTTTTAACACCGACATGGACAGACTTGCTGCTGTCCACTGCACACACTGCACCTTTCATGCTGATGCTAATGAAACGCTGCTCCCCCCTGTGCTGCAGAGACGGAAGAGAAAAGGGTGTTTGATTTCCAAACGTGGACAGCCCCGAAGCACTCCACATGCACTCCACCTTCCACTTCAGTGTTTTTTGATGTTTCGACTAGTGTCATTCACAAAGTGGTCTGGGCAGCCCGATTTTAGAGGAGGTTAAATGCAGTGGTGGGCGTAGTGTGTGTGAAGGAGTTGAGGTAAAATTGAAGTGGTAGTTTGTGTGAAGGATTTGTACCTGGGAACAGTAGACAGGTAGGTCACCAGTCTCCTCAGGTCCTCCTGTTTTATTCGGTCATGGTTACTTCTGGCAGGAAATGTCAGTATTGGTCCCCCTCTTTTATCTCGACCACCTGCAGACAAATGATGTGTTCAATACAATAAAAGTAAGAGCCCCATTCCTATCTTTTTTCATTGACCACGTCACCAAAGCTCCACCAAGTGCTGTTCCAATTCACTCAGACCCTTTGCACCTTTCTCAGCTCGGTTCCTCCGTTTGGCTCGCTTACCACGAAGCACCTGTGGACCCTCTGCTCCCTTGGAAGGCTGAATATTACCCATAGTGAACTGCAACTTCGTTATTTTTTTTTGTCTTTTTGTTTTTGTAATGCAAACTTCATTTAGTAATGAAACCACACCTAAATACGATAAATATGTTCGTACTCAGTAAATATTGAAGATATTTCTCCTTTGTTCCACATTTATGCAAACAATAATAATTAACAGCAAAAGCATTTCTGCAAGTAAAGCAGCATTTTGTAACAAGGTTTATTAAAAGCTAAGTTAATCCTAATGTAAGGCCTAATTCAAATACATTTAATAAGTATCTAGGGTGTTCATGTTAGTCTAATAGTAATAAACTGAAACTGAACTGAAGCTAACACATTTAATAGTTGAATTGAATTCCTTGAAAATCGTTCATGTTATTTTTTTATACAAGCCAATATATTCAAACAGTAAGACAACTAACCCAACCAAAACCAGTGTATAAAGAGCTGTCTGGCCAATTTTTACACATAAAACATTTGTTTTTGTATAGATCGATATTTATCATAAGATTTGATTATGTGACATGACGCAGCTGCTCGCTCCGGAGGCTGTTCCAAATGCCTCAGATACAGCAGGGCAGTGCACTACCAAGGAAATCAACGAGGTGGACTACGGTGGAAGGATCCTGGCAATTAAGAAACAGGGAGTGCATACACTTGCTGTGGGACAAATTTCCCCTGTTATTCTAGCAACACAACATAAGCGTAAGAGTGTGATGATGTTTTACAATAAGAAACCAACTTGATAGGCAGACTTGTGGTTCCAAAACATTATTGCTTGTTAACTGTGGACAAAACAATGGTAGAAGATAAACTACTATAAAGCAACAAAGTCTTAACTTGTGGCTGTGTTATCAGTAGCACAGACTACAGATAATGCTCGCCATGTTTTACACAAATGTCTTTGGTATCAAGTCGATCTGTATCTGCACCTCCTCCCACCAGCCCAAACACTGTGGCCAAAACTCTCTCTTCCTCTCCGTTGACAGACGATGTGTGTGGAGATGTTTTGGTTAGATTAATGTAAGGAACACAAACCACCGTGTTTATAAAAGCGAGTGTGATTGGGGAGGGAGCGCACTGCAGTAATCTGGAGGAGGGATCTCGATGACAGACTGTTGGCTTCAGCTCTCATTCGCATTATTTCTCTAAATCTGGCCCGGTCTGTCCAGTGCAGCACTCGCAATGTCTTCTTGGGGAGTTAGAACAAACAAATACAAAATCAAGAAAAATGTTATCATAATCTGTAAAATTACTGTAATATTGAAAGATTGGTTCTCAAATTAGTTGAGTACCAAGTTACATTACATAAATATATATACACCGGTATATCGTTTTTTATTTATTGTTAAATTGAAATGTTTGGGCTCACAGTAATTATAGTAGACAAACAGAAAAGGCTGAATAGGTGGATAAATTCTTTCAGATAAGGTGGCTGGTGTTGATCCAGCTGCTAGCCATAGGCGAAGTACTCTTCAGACAATGCCAGTGATTTGTGGGCTCGACACAGAGATTAACAATCATTCCCTCACATTCATTTGGCAGAAGCTCTTAACACTTTGCCACTGCACCCTTTGGACATTTTGGACAAAGAACATTTCCTCTGCATGAAATCTTTCTATTCTATTCTAATCTTTCAATGTCATTTGCAACTAATCATACCATCAGAAAGTCTCACTAAACGTCCCAATGGGAACAGTCTTGCTGTTGCCGTTATTCTGTAAGTTACCATATCTTGTACTATATAAAAACTGAACAGTGGACAACCAACTAAAAACAATCTAAATCTAAAACAAATTTCAAATAGATTTATTTTGGAGCTCAATTGCAACATTAGCGATTTCATGTAGTAAGTTTAACTTCAGTAATATTTAGAGTGAAAACCTTTCATGTACTGTATGTACCTGTCCCACAGCCAATTTCACGTTCTTATCACGCGCCTGGTTAGCATTACAGGAAGTCCAGTGGAGCTGAATCTACTTTAAAGGCTTGTTTTGGCACAGTGTCTTATGAAGTGTCTACCCGTGCAGAGTAAGTTCACATCAGCCCTGTCGACAGTGCGAAGAGGCTGTGAGGAGATTCCAGACCTGTTTTGTGACTCAAAAGGGGTCCTGCTCCTCCGGGTGGCCTGTTCAACCCTTCAACAATGATCTCTTCTGCAGTCAAGCTTTATGAAAATGTAAATACAAGATGCTACGCTACAGTCCACAAGAGACACGGGTAAAAAAAAAAAAAAAGAAGCAGCGCACTGTCACATGTAAAATGTCAATGTTCACATTTATATAACGCTTTTCTACCTGCAGTGACACCCGAAGCGCTTTATATCAAGGAACCACACTCACACTCCAGTGTCAAACACGGTAACAATGGAGGCAAGGTGGGTGAAGGGTCTTGCCCAAGGCTCCGGTCACAAGATAACCTGCTCTACTCTGTGCCCCTGTCGCCCCCATGTAGTTCACGTGCTCGTTAAAACAGCAGCTAAAACGCACACAGAGCAGCGCATTTGATTTGAGGCTCGTGATTGGGCTTGACAACGTCCTGCTTGTATTTTTTTTGGAAACAAAGCTTTTGAGGTCGGATTATGACCAAGATTGGATCTGCGCCTCTGACGATGCGTGGTGCACTGGATCTATCGTTCACTGCAGCCTGGTCATCCGCAGGAGAAGGCATTACAAAGCCACGCAGATTTCATGTGTTTTTGGAGGATGTAACTTTGCAGGTCTTGAGTGTCTGCAGCCTTCACTTTAGCGGTTAGTGATGATGGCACACATGCACTAAAACTTGCACCGTCACTTTAGTACCAATCATATCGTCAGATTTTAGCACTGAGGTGCATTGTGGCACGCTGCATTGTTACACCCCCCTAGTACAACCTATTTAAATAAATGTGTTGTGTTTTTCTGTCTACCTATGAGAGAGGGCATGATTTTGCAAGCAAATCTTAAAGGCTGCAGAATGAATTGCAATCCAATAAAAATCACAACTTGAATGAAAATAATGCAAATAATGGACTCGGTTGCTATTTTTAAAGTTTAAACTACTATATCACGAGTGCTTTATTTAGAGAGTTAATTAAATATTTGCAGTCCAGCTACAATATACTGTGCAATTGGATAGTTATACATTTCAGACAAACTAAATGTATTGGAAATGGATGCTGATGACTTGATTTACTATCCTTAACCTTGATTAAAGTGTTTTGGACTTGAACTGGACTTTTTGAATTGAAATCTAGATTTTTTTGTATATGTGCTCTCTCAAGACAAGTCACTGTAAAGGACAAACCACCTTTTTCTTCTTCCAATAACCTACCCACAAGCTGCTTTGAAGATATAGATACTGCTAAATATAGACTCCCAAATGAATATGTTTGGTTTCAGACAAAGGTCCCTCACTCTGTTTTAGGTCAGTGTGTGAGAGGATACAGTTTCTGCCCCACTGTAATTTAGACGTGGTTCACTTTGAATGGGAACTGTCCTCCTAACCTCATTATCTTCAGCGGGACAACCTCGTGACCTGAAAACACACTCACCTGAAACAAAGGCCACTTTCTCCTTCAGGACGGGCAGAACATCGGACGCCTTTATGCCTTCCGTCCTGAGAGAACCTGGGAAAGACAAGGGGAAATAGAGGAGCTTTAAGATTATGCCATAAATCCCATTATCAGATCAACATTCCTGCAAGACGTGCTCAGTCGCACAGAAGTCTAGCTTTCAGGAATATTTAGATTTCCTTATTTTAGTTCATGTCTAAAATTCACAACATCAGCCCTTGCTTTTACAAACATGTAGAAGCCATAAAGGTTATATCATCATTTTTAAACCTTAAATATAGTTAAATGTATTATCTCTATTCTCTCTGTTGTTGTTTTATTAGGTACAGTAAATGGTAAGCTCATGGGCGTGTTTAAAATAGCCACTGTGAGATGACACTTTATTTAAAGAGGGGGTATTATGCTTTTTTCAATCACATAGCACCAGTCTATAGCATACTACAATGATGACGTAACCTTCTGTTGGTCTGTATATGCAGTAAATTAAAATAACTGCCTTGAATAAAATTGCTCTCGCAAAATGGTTGTACTGAACGTCTTGAAATAGGCCTCTGTCTCTTTAAGAAGCTTTCCGACACGCCCCCTTCAGCACACTGCTGTGGCATCTAAACAACACTACTGTGCGGGGAGGGGGCTCTGCTAAGCTGAGGAGCAGTGGTTGGTGGCTTGGCTGGTGACGAAAGGTCCAGAGGCGTCTCCAGGAGGTGGGGGCGTTCCTAGGAGGACTGAGGCATAGCTACACCTAAAATGGTTGCCATCTAAGTTTTTACTGATTACTCAAAATATGTGAATGAGCCAAGGCAACACTCCAGGCATGTGTTTAATGAGGGAATGACATAATAACATGATATAAAGCTTGAAAAAGTCGATTTTACATAATACCCCCCCTTTAAACACATGAAGAAATCATCACAATTAAAAATCTCACTTCGATGTTAATCTTTCAGTTCTAGTATAGTAAGTTTCCTTGCTCCTGCAGTTCATCTGGTGTTTCCCGTCTGTCATGTTACAAACCTCTCTCTAATATTCATGAATGCACTCTCTGCCTTTGTTCCAAAAGCCTGCTGCCTGTGCCTCGACGATACAAGACGCGGTCCAAAAACAGCCCACTGTCGAAACGCTATGTCAACAAAAATGTGGAGTGTGTGCATAAACAGTGTGTACGCTGCAAACTATTTCATATTCATGTAACTACTGACCCTTAAAAATATATACCCAGCACTTGCAGACTGCTGACATTTTGTAGAGTTATTGGATCAATCTTTGTGAAAAGAAAGTGTTCTGCTAAATGGCTTTGGAGTTGAGGTTGCCGCACACATACAGCTCACTTTAAATTCGAGTCCTGACTCCCAATTTACTCTCGCTTTACTGTCCAATACAACCTACCAGACAAAACAAGTCTTTTAAAAGTAAGAAAAGAAATGACACGGTAAACGCTATTCCAAGTAATGCAAAAATTAATATATGCAGACGGAAGGGTACTTTGTTGTAACTGTAGGGAAATCTTTCCTCCGTATTTGACACATCCTTAATGACCTGTTCAGGCTGACAGGTTGATACAGTGCACATTTGCTGGAACTGTTTTCAATCTTTTTGGCACAGCGTGACACACTCCCAGACAGTAGTGACTCAACTGTTGGGCAGAGAACTCAGACTGCCAAATGTTGGTGATTGCAGATTGTGTCCAGATTTAATTTGGACTTTCGGAGATTGTTACTGCAAACTATGTTTTGGTTGAACTGTTTCTCTCTCTGTAAACCAAAAAAAAAACAAATACACAGTTTATTTCTAGGACATTCATCAACAATAGGAGAGAATGAATAATGTCAAGCTTAGACATACATCCTGATGAGCCAGATTCAGAGATCCTTCTCAATCACAAAGAAAATTGGATACATTTTTGCTTTGTGCACCTATAACATTTTGAGGTGTGCTATGTAAAAGGCCAGGCATTTTAAGTTCAAATAGAATGCATCCTGTGCTAACAACTCCAGTACTCAGGCTTCCAACCACCATCAGGTAATTTAAAATGTCTTTACTTTCCAATGTTATGTGTGTGTTTGGCTTTGTGTAAGAATGATTGAAGGTATGGAGCTAAAGTTCCCTGTAATGCGGTGACAGTGGTTGAGATGGAAGAGTGAATCCTGGCTTCCGCAGATTCAGACTGTCGTTGTGTCCTTGGGCATGACACTTCACCCACGTGTGTGAGCAAGTGGTTGGGGTGGTCTAAGGGACTGATGGCCCAGATCGCTTCCCTCTACCCAAGGGCAGTTGTGGCCATCACGGAGAGGATGACTAATGTAATATAAAGCGTCTTGGAGTGTGTTAAATAAAGCTAACACATTAATTTATATTATAGAGAAATGTTTTACTATCGGACATTCGGGGCCCGATCTTGTGTTTCTAAACGCAGACTATAGCATAACATTATCTGCTTTGTAGGAGCGCACTTTCAGATCTTACCACTCCAGACGTAGCGCTTTTAAGTGGGAAGTACGTGGGGTGGAGAAACACCCATGGCCAATGGCGATGTTAAGTAAAACAACCTTTTCCTCCAACCAGACTCCACGGCAGGGAAGGGCGAGGGAGAGGGTTGTGGTGGAGTGGGGGTAAACATGTCCTTTTGTTTTGGTCGCGTTAACGCAATTACAGCCGACCGAGTGCCGACCCGTGCCACAGCGGGACCGGCTGTAGCGACATCTCCTTCTCTCTGGACACGAACATTGTTTAGCTCATGATGGGGTTAATAAAGTTTTCAGTTTGACCTGTGAGAGCCTATAATGCTAAAGGAAGAACACAAGGCAGCGATGTAAACGAGGAAATGAATGTGAGGCTTCCATCAGAGCACCGCTCTCAGTGCCGCTTGTAATAAACCACGCCTCAGTCCTCTCTCTTTTTAGAAGTGACGCCCTCTCGCAAGTGGCGCAGGCACGTAGCGCAACAGCTGCGCCACATGGAAGATAACCATAGCGCTTGAAGCTTGCTCTGTCCTTGCGCCAGGTACAAGATCTGGCCTTTAGAGTCACCAATTCATCTGGTTCATTCAAGTAAACAAAAACATTTCAAATCATGAACAATTTCACAATTTTCAAATCCCTAATGGGAAAATGTTGTATTCAATATTTTATTCACCTGAGCAGATCTGTCCAAGGATTTATCAAAATACAGTGACCTTGTATTAACCTGACTGTACCTCCCACAGGCCGACTGCATAAAGAGATTACAATAGACCTCAACATTTCCCCTGCAGATGCTCCTTCATTCCAGCAGTTTAATCTGAATAGAAATCAACAGCCAAGGCCGATGTCTATCTTGTCTAAATGCGAGTATTGTTCAGTGCAAGATGTTTAAAATACTCAAGGAGGAGAGAAATCCTTTCAAAAAAAATAGTTTTGGAGATTAAGTGTCTGTCTGGAATTGTGTAGCTTTGCATAGAAAATAACTGATTCGGTGTTGTGAGGTTGTAAAAATTGAAGGGAGGCTCGCTGCTGCCAAAGTCATCATCTTTTGTCTACAGCTATGAAAGAGGAAGTGTCAGAAAGTGCTTGGATGGCTCGGGGAGACATTGGTCCATTAACGCGCAGACTGAAAAGAGCGTTGCAATCCCAGTCAACATAGGAAACTGTCAATCAGTTTGTCAGCAATGCAGAAGTTGACGTCGTACGTGATGTGGTTAAATATTTAGGGAGGGTTTTGAGAGCCAAGGTACTTATTTTGAATACTATAAAACCAAACTTTATTAGATTTCATTTACGCGGGTGGTTAGCACGCCTTCATGGTCATTTTGGAGCCTGTAAATCATCATTAACACAGCATAGGTGCAACGCAAAGTGCCTTAACTGACAAAACAGATTACAGTCAAAGTCGAAGCAAGTAGCTCTAGTGTCAACCTCAAGGGCTCAAGTCTGCTGCACTACTTAGTCAGCGCTATCTCACAGGGAGAGCATTTTGATAGACTTTGGACAGTCCATCACTTGGAAGAGTAGCACCTACACCTTTTAAAAAAGATGCCAAGGGTTACATTGTAAATTCATCACAAGAACAGTATTGGCTCCTCTTCAAACCATTAGGCCCATGTCAGTTTGTGGGATGAGCTCTAAGTGGTTTGAAAAGGCAGTGCAACTAAACTTTCAGCACAAGCAAAGGTTTCACTATATATGGATCCCTCATTTGAAAACTAAGAACCTCCTGAGTTCAGTCATATACTAAATTAATGAGCTTTGATTGGTGAAATGTGTCCATTTTCATTGTTTTGTATCGACTTTATTCCATTTATAGCAGTGTTCCGTCTTCTCTAAAACATACAGGCTTTCAGAGCAATATTGTTTTTTTTTAAAGCCCATGAATGATGCAACAACACAAATGACGATGTATTAAAAAAGAGTAGCATATCAAATACATCGAACGTAATGTGATTTGTCTTCTACCATGATCGTTACCAGGCCCTGATGCTTGCTCTGTTTGATATTGGTGCTACAACGATTGCTCTTCTTATGCAGCCACCTCAGCAAAAAAAAGCAAAAAACAAAAGATCTCGTCAAATATCGAGTTACATTCAAACATCCTGAAACATATTCCAGCTCTGCTTCTCATGTATTATCAATATGCGCTTTTCACATACAGCTCCCCTTATCACTACCTCAGCTGCTACAGCGCACAGCTTTGATCTCCAGCATGTGTTTTCTCCATCACAGCGGCTGTTTGTACAGTAGCAATACAGAAATGATTATAGCACGACTGCTAAACGCACTAGACCAAACAACTTGGGGCTAATAAATCGACTTCACAAGATGTACAAATACACATTGGAGCTAAAGTAAAGGCACTTTGACCATCTTTGTGTTTTCTGCCACATTAAAGGGGACTTCTAAGTGTGCGGAGCAGTCTAGAAACCAAACCAAACATCTGCAAACCATCCAGGCACCGATGAATGAAGTTATTCTTTCTTTTGTGCTCAGTGAACTGTGCGGCATCGTTCATTTGAAATCCTACCAGTAATTATGAGACAGCACAAGTAAACAAGAACAGTCACCCCAGTCAATGAAACATCTTTGGCTTTTGTTTTAGTTAGTAAAGTTAGTAAACAGTCTGTACACCAACAAATTGGCCAAGAAGTTAAACGTATACTTTAAAGCAGTGGTCCTCTACTGGCGTGACATCGAGACCCATCATCACCCCATGAGGAACAAATTGCGACCTAGGTAAAAATATGAATTCCAACTAGGGGTGTCACAATTTCAATTTTTTGAGTCACGATTATTGTGAGAGAAAATATTGCGATTTTACGATTATTCACGATTATCGACCGAATGAAAGGAAAGAACTGATATTTTTAGGTTTTGTCTTTAAAAAGCTTTTAATACTTGTAAACATTCACTGTTTCTAAAAATGAAAAATGCTTTAAGATTAAGGTCTACATTAAATAATACAAAACAATGTCAACTTTACTACTTTATAATGACCATAATTATTTTACTATATATTATTAGGCCACAGGCTAGGCTAGGTTTCCTGTTCTCAAAAGTTGTGCTGCTGCTTAATTATTTGTCAGATGTTTTGATGAACAGAGAATGAAACGTGTTTACAAAATGACTAAGGAGACTCTTTTGAACAGCTGATTTCCACATGTGCGCGGTTTCACTTTCCTTTCTGTTACGCCGAAGCAGAGCGGAGCGCGTTAGCTTTTTGTTTACATCCTGAGCCAGTTGTGGCTATTTCCGAACATTTGGACAACCTTTTTGGGAATTATGCAGTTTGTTACCTTGACCTGGACATTCACAGCGAAGGATTATCTCCAAGATGTTGTTTATATTCGACGTAGCCGATATCAGCGCCTTTTGCTGCAACTTTCTGACGACAGGGTTTGCATAACGGATGTCCATCGACAACAACAACGACACCATGGTCATGTTTTGGATCCTAAAGAGGTCCCACTCTGCTGACTTCAATCGTTTTTGGGTGGATACAACACTGGAGGAGAGCGTCCTTCTGCCTTGCTCAACTACCGGTAAGTTTACGCGCTGTTTATGGCGTGCAGCGGCTCGTGCGTCAGCGTGAACAATTTCTGCGGTAAACCGTGGCTTCTGAAATTCTTACGGATAACCTACCGCGTCCTTTATAATCGTGGTAATCGTAAAACCGGTTAATCTTGACATCCCTAATTCCAACCCATAAAATACTTTGCCATTTATCATGTACTAATCACCATCATCCAGAGGAGAAGTCTACAATCGATGTTTAAGTCCCAACACTTTTTGGTTTGTAGTTTAAATTCTACTGGGACACATACTGTATATATAAGCATACTATAGAATGAAAATATTGTTACCCTTTGTGCCAATCAAAACCAGATTATTATTTAAATTAATCTAAATCAGGGGTTCCCAAACAATCAGGAGTTCCCAAGCCGTGAACCCCAAAATCAGCCAACAACTCGGGACCCCCTTCTGTCGAATGTAATTAGCATATAACAATCTAAGGGGCAAAACATTTCAAATCTGATTTAATGACATTAGTTTGGATATCCCCTCCTGGAACCGCCACCTTAATGGTGGAGGGGTAGGAGCGCCCGAATGATCCTGGGAACTCTGTTGTCGGGGGCTTCGTGCCCCTGGTAGGGTCTCCCATGACAAACAGGTCCTAGGTGACGGGTCAGACAAAGAGCGGTTCAGAAGCCCCTTATGAGAGACCAACAGGCCTGGTTAGAACCATGAGGCCGTCCTTCTGTGGACCCACCACCTGCAGGAGGAGCCATAGGGGCTGGTGCAATGTGATTTGGGCAACTCCAACAGCTGCCCCACGACCCGGCAACGGACAAGTGGAAGACAATGGATAGTTTGGATACTGTATTTTTATATTTGGCTTAGTTATTTGCACAAAAATATACTGTTTTCAATCAAAAATCCATCAAATTTAATGTCAGAAATAAACAAATCATCTTGCGACCCCCACATCAGTGTCCGCGAGTCACAACTCCCCAGTGGGTCCTAACCTCACTTTGGGAACCACTGATAAGACTGCGTGTCTTATCCACATGGAAATAGGAATAGTGTCGATGGCATGCAACCTTCTGCTATTACAAAGATTTCTAATGAAAAACATTTACTTTTTGCAGTTTCTTGACAACATTTCCCAGTTACCATGACTGACATCTCTATTGGGTGTTTCATTGTGCGAAAATTGGTTAATACAATAACTCAAAGTAAATGAAGAGGAAACACAAAGAAAACAGAAATAACTGTGTTACTATCACGAAGAAATGGTCTAAAATTGGAGTATCCAGGCAATCAAGGAAAGCGCTGTGTAATACTGCAGCAGCTTTTAAGCACAAAAACAACAAGACAATAAACTCCTAATAACCATGAATGAGTAACTGCACTAAAACTGTTCTTCTCTGGCTTCATTTACATGCAGGAACAGAGGGGAGTAATAGATTCAAATTAGAACGCTTCATGCACCCATGTGAACCAGTGACTGGAACTCCGCTATGTCTCAGTGCCTCAAACAAAGATTATCACCTCACACAGTTACTATTATAATTGGTTCAGGCATTCAACACCATTTTGGACTAATTGAGCAAGCAGACATATCACACCATGTTGTGTTCAAAATACATCAGGGATTATATTGGTCCGCTTTTTCACCAAGGGAGTAAAGCCAAGCCTTTGTCAAGTATCTATTAGTCCAATGGCAACTTAAAATTAATTGTTCTTTCAGCACCTATAGTGGAATGAAACCATGTGTTTTTACAATACTGCACATGAGAAGGTTCTGAAATAGTTCTTCCTCTGACACGCATGAATCTGTCAGAAAATAGAAACTGAATGAGTATACACTACAGCTAATCAACCAAGGGCAAACTCCACAGAGTGGAGTAATAAAGATGCCACTTTAACTGTAAATGCTAGTCTCAAATGTGTGATGAAAAGAAGAAAAGGTATCTGTTGTGATCCCTATGGAAGTATCCAAGATACTGTGCAGAATAAGAAGGGTAATGCAGCCCTTGCTCAGCTGTACTTACATTGTCAAGCATAAAACATCAAATACCATTTAATAGCCACATAGTAACAGCATATAAATAGCAGTCTCTAGCAACCATTGTGGCAAGAAGCTATTATACGGTAGGCTACTTTAGGAACAGTTTCTAAGAGCAAGTTAGAAACCTCAAAGCTTTGATTTGAAAACCACCTTTCACAGACACTGCTTTCGGGTACTACTGTTCTTAAGCAAAGACAAGGTCGCACTGAATGATGTCACTGCTTAAGGTTTAGCTGGTGTGTATGGTGCATTTACAAGTGTGTGAGAAATCGACTTTCCGGTTGTCTATTCTTATGACAAAGTGGCAGAGCGCGGCCAGCAGCGGAGTGGATATGAGGAGAAAGACCCTGAGATGCAAAAGGTCAAAATGCCATCCATTAACACTGCCTTCTCACAACTGAACATGTGAAGTGCTGCACATGACGCCCTGGAGTACACCACCACTACCTATTTTTCAAAAATGATTAACAATAATAAAAACAATCCCAAGGTACTCTTCTCTACAATAGAACATCTGATCAATCCTGATTTTAACAAGACCAACTTTACTCCAAGTGACTCCCTTTGTGAGGCGTTTGCAGACCACTTCAGGGGAAAGATAGACACGATCAGATGTAATATTTTATCTACTCAAAATAATACGGTTTTAAATGCATCTGGTTGTCTACTTGTTCCAGAGGAAACACTGCACAGTTTTGTCCTGGTTAATGCTGAGATGCTTGATAAAGTTTTCTCCTCAGTGAGGCCCACCACATGTCTTTTAGACCCGGTCCCAACCCCGTTTTTTAAAACATTTTATGGATCTTTTAGAGATGAACTTTTATCCATCATGAATTGCTCTCTTCAGACGGGGGTCTTCCCTGCTGCCTTTAAAGGGGCGGTGGTGAAGCCCCTGTTGAAGAAGAGCAATTTGGACTGTAATGATTTTAACAATTTTAGACCGGTATCCAACTTACCATTTTTAAGCAAAATTTTAGAAAAACTTGTTTTTACCCAACTTAGTGATTTTATAAATGCACATAACGTCCTTGATAAATTTCAGTCTGGCTTTATGGTAAACCACAGCACCGAGACGGCCCTTTTAAAGATTTTAAATGATTTTAGATTAAATTATGACTCTAAAAAGTTGACAGTGTTGGTTCTACTGGATCTGAGCGCTGCCTTTGATACAGTCGACCACACTATTCTTTTAACTCGTTTAAAACACATCGGCCTCTCTGGTGCTGTCCTACCTCACAGACAGGACATTCATGGTGAGTGTGGATACCGGCTCCTCTAAGGTCATAAAATTACATGTGGTGTGCCCCAGGGTTCGATTTTAGGGCCAGTGCTTTTTAACCTGTATATGCTCCTCTTGGTGGTGTCATCAGGAGACATGGAGTCAACTTTCATAGTTACGCTGATGATACACAGTTGTACATCTCCATGTCTCCTGATGACACCGGGCCAATGGATGCACTTTTTAACTGCATTTTAGATATCAAATCCTGGATGGCAGAAAACTTTCTCCAGCTTAACCAGGACAAAACTGAAGTTTTAGTCATCGGTCCTGAGGCCCAGAGAGAGAAACTTTTACCCAAACTACAGTCATTATCTTTTAATCCTTCCCCACAGGTGAAGAACCTGGGTGTGATTTTTGACTCTGAGCAGACTTTTATGCCACACATTAAGAATATCACAAAGATAGGTTTTTACCATCTAAAGAACATAGCCAGAGTCCGCCCCATTCTCTCTCGGGCCAACACGGAGACGCTGATGCATGCTTTTATCACCAGTCGTATCGACTACTGTAATGCCCTGCTTTCTGGTCTTCCCAAAAAGAGTATCTCAGGTTTACAACTTTTACAAAATTCAGCAGCTCGTGTCCTGACGAAGACCAGGAGGCGGGACCACATTACACCGGTTTTAGAGTCGCTGCATTGGCTCCCCGTGTGTTTCAGGATCGATTTTAAAGTTCTCTTAATGGTTTTTAAATCTCTTAATGGTCTTGGTCCTTCTTATCTTTCAGAACTGCTTTTACCTTATGAGCCTTCGCGGTCCCTGCGCTCCTCCGGCAGGGGTCTCCTAGTTATTCCTAAAGTCAACAGAAAGACTCACGGCGAGGCGTCTTTCCAGTATTACGGCCCTCGCCTCTGGAACGACCTGCCGGAGGGTCAGGACGCAGAGAACGTTCATGTACTTAAGAGCAGGCTCAAGACCCACCTTTTTAGTTTAGCTTTTAACTAATATTTATTTATATTAACTTTATTTATCTGTTTTAGTTCTATACAATTATTTCTTTAGTTCCACCTTTTTATTTATTTATTTTATTTTATTTATTTATTTTTATCTTGTGCTATTCCACACTTTTAGCCGAGTTTTAGCTGTTTTAATTTATCTTTTATTTTTATGTTCTCCCAGTGGTTCCTCTGAGGGAGCCCTCTGCCCCGGGAGTGCTGGTTGGCTGTGGCCGTGCGGGCGCTCTCCTGTGGGTGCCTGGATGGAGGTTGGACGTCTATCCTACACCTCCTCCGGGTGCCCTGTGTTGGCGCTCTGTGGCTGTGGCCGATGGGCTGCTCCTGGTGCAGACGGCTCCTTGGATGGTGTTTCCTCTTTCGGTTCATCTGTACTCAGCCTTATGTACCCCCACTTTATGTCCATTTTTACTTAAGACTTTTAACAACTGGGCTGTCTGTATGTATATGTGTCTGTGTGTCTGTGTGTGCGGGTGGGGTAGGGGGAGGTGGGGGTTGTTGTTATTTATGTATATTTGCTGGTGGGGACTATTTTAATGATTTTTTAAGCACTGTAAAGCACTTTGTGTTACATTTTGTATGAAAAGCGCTTTATAAATAAAGTTTGATTTGATTGATTTGATTTGATACCAAAATGTGTTAGGCCAAGATAAGCCGGGATGTGATGCCTCAATCTTCCCTTCAGTCCAAGAGATGCTGGATGCGATTGTGAAGGTGACACTGTTGATGTGGAGACAGCCAGCAGACATCAGCAAGTATAGCGCCGGTTATTACAGCTGTATAAATCAGGGCTAAAGTGGAGCTGGAGATGCCTAGAGCCAAAACCATAAAGCCATTAAGAGTTGGACACAGCCAGTAAAGGAGTCTGAGAACAGTGTCTGGTGCCGGTGTCTAGATAAGCTAAGGACAAACTTATGAATGTGACTTAATCATCTATAATTAGCAAATGGGTAATAGAAGCTATATTTATCAAATCGTGTCAAAAGACTTAAAGAAACAGTTACTTGGGACCAAGAAATTAAAATGAAATTAAACTAACTAAATTAAACTTTTAAAATTGAAGGAATTTTAATTCCTTATGGGCTCTTGTGATATGGAAGGATAACGTGTTACTGTGATGTGTCCGGCCCGGTAAATACATTCTGAGACATTATTCAAAAGTGTAATATTGTTCCTTTTGGCGTGGCTTGAACTTTCCCCTTTATCTTTTTTTTTTTTTGCATAATGCTTAACCGCTCTATGCAAAAGCCAAACTGCCAAGTAGGTCACACTTGCATTGTGTTTCCTCATGAAAAGCAACAGGTGATGTGCTGGCTGCAGCTGCTGTGACTCGAATGGGACTAGGAGAACATGAGGAGAGAGACATCCTGGGGACAAGTCATAGACAGAAGAAACCAGCCATTACAATTGAAAACAAAACTGACGTGCCTAGTGTATGTACAGTATGTCCCAGAGTTGTATATTTCATTTAGAGTTATCCTTCTGTATACTTTTACTTTACTATCTACTTCAATTGGATTTATAAATTCACATAAAAGTATTGAAGTAGATGTGAGGACGATAGCTCACTGTAGTCAAAGCGATGGTAAAAAATTAGGCCTTTAAAAAAAAAATCCATTAGGAATTAAGAACAAAATATTTTATCTGTTGAATGCATTACCCTTTCGGTTGATAAAATCTAGCATATGAGGCAAAAATGCTGTTTTGTGTGCGCGTTGCAGCGATATCACATTGCATCAGGAACACACGCTGTGTCAAAATAAATTCCTATTTCACATTTCATTTCCAAATTCATATACTACAGAAACCCACCGTGTGACAGTGTCTTGGCTGAACCTGCGTAGCTGCATACGACTGTGATTAAGTACCATCGTGAAACTATTAAGCAGGATATGTGTCTTCACTCAAACATCTGGGAACCACTAGATCAAACTGAAACAAACGTTGATCTTTCAGCTGCGCTCAGTATGATATCTGATCAGTATTCCAGTTCAGATAGTCAACAGGTCCAGCTAACAGTGCTGCTGCAATCAGTGAACATGCTAATACAGAGCTACGATAGCCATAACTTTTATCAGCGGACCATTTTCACGTTGAATATAAATAGTTCATTCAGTCTCATTATTTAGCATATCAACTGCATACTCTTGAGCGCTTCAGGGCCAAGCATGGTTCTGATTTGAATGTATTTAATGGCCTCTGCTTTGGTTTCCCCTGCAGAGCGAAACCACATCCATCACAAACCACACCGCTCTTCCTCTCGCTCTAAAGTGGAGCTTGTAATGGTTAAGTGCTGGCCGGGCGTCGAGCTGAAGACACACTGTCAGACAGAGCAGATGCGCACATTTTCTCCAGGGGAAGACATCTTCAGCACAAAAGCAACCTAACCTCAAAAACAAACAATGAATCTCACAAGATTTCTCAGTAAAAAGATTTCGAAAGGTGCTAATGATATTCACATTATAACACTTAACGTAATTTATGGACATATATCAATACTTTTTATGAGAGGATTACTTGGGTGTGTTGACAATTCCTGAATTGTTACCACACATTTATGACCACAGAGTATCGTGAAACCATTCTGCAGCTTCACGATTTTTCTTCTCTGTTCATTAAAAGCTGAAGATTAGAAATACCTCTGTACGGTTAGAAAAAAGTGGCTGGCCAGGCTAACCAAGTATGGAGTGAATGAGAAATTGTAACTTCATTTGCAACAGTTAATAACTTCCATATTATTCTAGCATCCTGATGCATTTAAAACATTACTCCCCCAAAACCAAGGTCCTCTTCTCTGATCTTTTCCTCCTGCTGAACTTCAGGGCCTGCTGCACACAGACACACAGCTGGACAAATGCCACCAAGCCCCGAACGACCGGCTCCATCCAAATTGAGAGTGGATCTATCGCCCATTGACACCATCTGACTCACTCAACACCAGCCAATCACATCACAGCTTCATTTGAGGGTGATGACATCATGGCGGAGCGTTCCAGCCCCGTGGAGAGATGCCATCTGGAGGGCGCTGACTCAGCAGAACAGGCACACAGGGCGCACTGGCACAGGCGCACTAGTTTAGAGTTAGCCCTGGTCTGAGGGAAAGTGACCTAGCGCAGAATAATCGATAAACAGTAGTGTACACACATGACAGTTCAGTGCAGGGGGATGATTATGTAACATTTACACGTGATTTTAACTGAGGCAGTTGTTCAGCAAATTGTAAAATGTGCACAATGAGGATGCTTTTGGAGTCGGACAGAATTTCTCTCAAAATGTATTTAGCATCTCAATGGAACTTTTCTGATCAGAGGATTATGGTGGCTCAATGGTTAATAAATCATAACACATTTTACCCTTTACAAAGTGGGGTGTTAAAAAATCTCCCTTGCTGTTAAAGCAGAACTAAGTAACTCATGTCCCTAGAGGCCATAAGCGCCACTGCAGGTGTCTTTTTTTTTACTCATTAATTGTCCGTGAGAGTAAATACTACGCTGACGGAAAATACAAAGGGAGAGAGGGATATTGTTCATTGTCCTACTTACACAATGGAGATCATTTTTGTCACTCAAACTTGGCTGTAAGTGGCGCTAGCCCGCAGTTAGCTTTGCCCGTTAGCCTGTTAGCTTCTTCTTCGTGATACCATTACTGTGTATTGGGTCTCCGGGGTCGGAGCAGATGAAATACCCCCCAATCATCCCATCAACACTTGTATTACCCCAAGAAGGATACGGAAAGGATTTATTAAGGTAAACAAGTTACTTAGTTCTGCTTTAAGTTACCACTTTGAGTCTATGTCATACCACATTTTTCCAAAGCCTATATCTCACAAATAGGTGACACAAACTCTTCTAGTCTGCTTTTGTACAATAGACCTTGTGCTATTGCTAGTATGAGATTGCCACATTTACAAAAAACTCCACTTGTAATAATGTACTTGACATAGTTTCTGCAGTGATACAACATAAGGAAAACATTCTATTAAATGCCAAACTTTTCTTACAAACTACATCTGCGCAGTTAATTATGAATGAAGAGCCAAAGCATATATTCATTTTTTACCATAAACAGAGACGAGCCTCTCTGTGTGGCCTTTTGGATCACACTGCCGCAGCTATCTCTTTGAGCGATGACACACAAAACCTTGACCTAATTTTCCCGGCGAGCCACTCTCACAAACTTGAACATGATCATGTGGAGGGGGGGGGGGTCAGAGGTCAGGAGGACGCCAGAGGTGCCTTCCAGCAAGACAGGGCAGGACTTAAAGCCGGAAGCAAATGTTCAAACATGGGACACGTGTTGGAGCTATCAGATGAAATGCTGTGTGCGAGACTGGATCGGTTTTCAGTCTCCAGACAGCAGCTGCCTGTAGAGAGGAAAAACTGAGGCGAGTGGTCAGAGCAGGAATGCGTCTCAATGTGCCTGAATGCGAGTGTGAGCGGCGTGGTGACAGCGCGGTACTTAGACACACACACAACAAACACAAATGCAACGAGGGATGGTGGCCAGGAGTAACATTGACTCACCGGTATATTGATTGGGTCGTTGTATGGATAGACATATTCAGTTTAATCATTACTTGTGTTGAAGCTCAAGGTCAAATTTAGATATAGAATAGTTTAAAGCAGACACTGTCCCAAAGTGCTGCGTATGCTCAATAAAAATGAATACATACTGAGCAATGAAATAGGTCAATAAAACCTTGTTAATATACAGTACATAGTTCAAAGATTATTGATGCCACCCTTACAATATTGTACAAGTACAAACATGTACTGTATCATCACAAAGGGCTTTGACTTGATCATAAAAAAGTCTGGAATAGGGTCAATCCACATGTACAGCCTGGGACAGCCTTACTCCTCCGTTACATATAATTAGAGCTTTATTAATTAGATCGCAAAACCCAAGACAATAACTGGCTGAATGAATGACAGGTTATGCATGTAGTACAGACTAAGGTTCAAGCACTAAGGTTCAAGCAAATTTCCCTTTATTTGGGAGAATATATCCTAATTAACTTCCGTGTTTGGTCTAAACTTTCATTAATTCAGGGACCTGGACCCCCACGCTTTTCCATTTGGACCAAATTTATGCATGAGAGAAAACCAATCAGTGCTTAACCAGCGACCGTAAATAATAACATAATTTCAATTTTCAACTACTACAAAGCCAGGTCGCTTTACTGGGAACATTGGGATCAATGTTTCTGTTCTCTGGTGTAAGCTGGTGTTCGCTCAATTGACACAAATGTTCCTGTGCGAAGCCCCTCTGCAGCTGAATAAACTTTAATTACAGCTACAAAGACAAAGTCAGAGAAAAGGAAAGTGATATTAATGATATAGTGAAGACAGTGGGCTTTTATACGCAGTACTACACAATAAAAGCAGTGTACAATTAGTATAATCATTGCACAAAAATAGAGGCATAAAAGAATGACTACAATTTTTGAAATCCCATTTAAACAATTACTACATATGCCGCTGGTAGAGATACTGTATTAGAGAATCAGTGCCCAAAGACGAGTCCGGCAGAATTTGAATGAATACAATCAGATCTTCAAAGCACGGAATTGGCAGGATTTATGACCCAGGCTCACAATCGTGCACACGCACAGAGAGTGTCTTCTGCAAAGAGCTGCTTGCGGCCGCACAAAACCATTTTCCGACCATCGACATTATGGCCACACACCATGGGAACTGCATTTATCCACAAGGAAGTGCAGTGAAGTCCCCATTATGCCAGTGAGTGAACAGGTTTAGTATGTCTCTACACACAGTCGGATTCATGGCCAAAACCGCTGCATCGTCTCCCTTCTGCGCTAGAGACATTCAGGCTGAGTGGACCGGAGTTAAAATGAGGACATTTAAAGGTACTAGACATCTTTGATTTAAAAGCAAAAAAGATCAAATGCCAAATCCTTCTCAAAAACAGACAGAGACGAATTAAAAGCTGAAAAGAAAGCGAGTAAAAGTTTGAGCAAGGACATCTCTAAAACTTGGTTGCAGCGTTTCACTGTGGTTGTTACAAAAGGTCAATATATTCTGAGAAAGTCGACAAGTGTAGCTGAAAACTTGCGTACTTTGCATATTATCAAGAGAAAGGGACAATCAAGGAAAAATGTGTTGAACAACTAAGATGCTTGAAAATGTATGCATGAATATGTATGTATACTGTATATCAAGCGAAATGTCTTATGGCTCCATAAAATGATATGGCTGCTGCATAGATCTATTGTCTAATGGCCCGGGTGACAGCACCAATTACTGCTATGTAATTACAGTTCAGCATCATTCTACTTATTGCAGTGACTAACTCTGTTTTGGGCCTTGAATCTCAAAAGACAAACCTGACCACTGAAAGACTGATGTTAGGCTCAATAAAACCAGCATTTGTGATGAATTCTCCACAAATCCCCCGGATTTGTAAGACACGCAAGAGGAAATATGCCCATAAATCCACAGAGTTTGCCTGCGATTCCAGCGCAGCTCTGACATTTGGGCTAATTTGGGGATCTGCTGTCTCACCATAAGTTAACTAAGACAATCGGGACAGGGCCATGTCAGCGCGTCCGTGACAGTGTTTTTGTGTTCCAACTGTGAGTGAAACTGTTTTTAGCTTCGGTCTCGGGGGTATCGCACAACTGTCCAAACAACTGTGTCAAAAACAATGGTGTTCCTCTTCTTCACACTTTAAGCTGTTGAGGCAAATAAGACCAATTTATAAATGAGTTTAATTCCCACAGCCTTGCCTTTCACTAGGCCTGCCACGATAATTACTATATCGACTTATCGCTCGATAAGTAAAATGAAGGACGATAACATTTTTAGTGTCGATAAATGCACGATAAATGCACGTGCTTCGTGTGCTTAAAATAAATACAGAAACATGAACGCCATCACAACGCTGAGTGAGCGAAGCGTCCATCCAACTCGTCTCCCTGTGCATAAAGACAGCATTGAGCACACCAGCCGTCTCCCCGCAGCATGTATCCAGATCATTTATAGATCAGCGCTGCTTTTGAAGAGAGGCGGGGTGTAAACAAAGTGCCGGGCTACTATGGAGCTTTGCTGATTTCGACACTTTCTGTGAACTTTATCGCGGAGCAAGAGGGACTCATGTGAAAACACTTGGGGTTCCAGCCAAAAGAACGCATCACGGAGAGAATAGCAACATTAATGCGACTGCAGGTATGTCCAACGTGAGAATGAAATGAAACCACCGCCCAGTCAGTGTATCAAAGCTAATCAGAGCTACTTTAGCCACTATCCAAATACAAGCGCGATAGTCCTGAGAACATTACTCAGGTCTACATGTTACTGTTCAAAAGCCAGAGAAATGCTGCAGCGGTTTGACAAAGAGTCAACAAGTTTCCCAAAAAAGCTGCTTCACTCCGACAGCCTTGTGTACAGGAGGTTATATTTGAAAAGAAAAGGAAAAGAACACAACATATGGCTACTCTAATTTTTCAGTAATACAGTATTATCTGAATCCATACATTTAATATACATTTTATTCTAACCAGATTTTATTTAACACAGAAGCGAGTTTTTGTCAGGAAATAATTAACCAGAATAATGCAGATGAAATATCAATATTATTGTTATTGGGATATTTTTAAAGATGATACTGTATATTGACTATTTGAAAAAAATAAATAAATGTTGTGACAGACCTAGTTCAAACACAGAACCTGGTGAGAGTGTAAGTTATGTTAAAAGGTAGAGAAGCACAGATGGATACAGTGTCCTAGAATATGTCGACCCTTCTAGTTTGCACTTTGTTTGGTATAAGGTGTTAATATTGAATGTCAGAAGTTCAATACATTTCAATTAAAATAGTTGCTTACAGTTTTCTTTTTATTGCCTACAGTATACTCAATATTATCGTTTATCGCAATATTTTCTGTATCGTCCTCAAATATTTTTATCGTGGCAGGCCTACCTTTCACTAAACATCTTTGCTTTTATTTTTATGCAAACCTACTTCTACTACCAAAACACTCATCACAATCTACATCAACAGCAACTCTCAGGATATTTCACTAAGAACATAAATGACTTCATCTTTCACAAACTGCTGGCAAACATGAACCTTCAGTGGCAAAGAACCTAAATGACGGTTCTCTGTTCATGTCAAAACTAACACAAAATCGATGTGTGAGCTATCAATTTTGTGATAGCTCACACATCAATTCCATTTGATTGACTGGTAAGAGACAGCGGTGGGTAGAGTAGCCAACATATTTTATCAAGTAAGAGCAACGTTACTTTGAAATCATTTGACTCAAGTACAAGTAAAAAGTAGTGACCAAAATAATTACTCAAATAAAAGTAAAAAAAATACTTGGAGAAAATGTTACTTAAGTGCTGTGAGTACTGAGTAACTGTTAAAAGTCTGATTTATTTTCAATGATGCCACACATTGTGTGAAATAAAACATAAAATCATGTAGAAATCAAAATATTTCCAAAGAAAACTCCAAACTAAACTAGAAATGCAGCAATGGCTGCGCCATTGCGATTGACTGCGGAACTGCGGGAATCGAATGCAGAAATTGCATAAATTGCAGAAATTGGTTAATTTGCATAATCTAATGTCATAAACTGGATGAATTGCATAAACTGGTTAAATTGCAGAAAAACTGTAAAGTGCATAAATTGGTTAATTTGCATAATCTAATTTGCATAAACCGGTAAAATGCATGAACAGTTTAAATTGCACAAACTGTTATGTTGCATAAACTGGTTAAATTGCAAAAAAAACTGTAAAATGCATTAATTGGTTAATTTGCATAAATTATATAAACTGCATTAACTGTTTAAATTTCATAAATCCTAAATGGCATGAATTGTTATGTTGCATAAACTGGTTAAAATGCGTAAACTGGTTAAAATGCGTAAACTGGTTAAATTCCATAAAGTGGTTAATTTGCATAAATTGTTTATATTGCATAAACTTTTTAAATTCCATAAACTGGTCAAACTGTTGAAATCGTCTAAATGCTGAAATTGCAGAAGCTGCACAAATGGCTGAAACACATGGAGAGCCAGAAATCCTATTGGCTGGATTCGCCATACACACTAATGGAGCAGAGACCACATACACACCAATGCAAAAATTTCAAATTCCTGTAGAAAAAAACTGGAAAACTGCAGAAGGCCAATTTTTTCTCAAATCCCACAAGTTGCGGAAGCTGAACATGCACAAGTTGCAGAAATTGCAGAAATTGCGGAAAAAAATGCGGAAAAGCATGAATTTGCGGGAGCCCCATTATGCGTCAATGGGAAAAATGTGCAGTATTTCGTCCGATTGCGGAAAAACCGTAAATCGCAGAAGTCCCAAAAGTAATAGCAGGATTCTCCTCAACATGCGGAACGTTTTGATGCATAACTTGCAGAAATTGCACAAAGCATGAAAGTGCTGAAAGGTGCAGAAAATCAGGAAAAAGATGGAATAATATTAAAGAACATGAAAACCAATGATTGACTGCGGAAGATTCCGCAGTCAATCAATAATTCTAAAGAATAAGGAGCAAAATTTACTCACAGTGGAAAAAGGAACAAGTCTTTTTACTCAAGTAAGAGTACAGATACTTTATAAATACAGTAGAAGTAAAAAGTACCATATGACAAAACTACTCTAAGAAGAAATGTAACTCTCTTCTTAGAGTTACATTTCTTCTTAGAGTAGTTTTGTCATATGGTACTTTTTACTTCTACCTCTGGTAAGAGAAAAACTTATTGATGGCTAACCTTAGAATCAAGCCCAAGGTCTTGTAGGTTAGAGAGAAAATGCTTCAATTGTGTAGTAACACTTTTCGTCAACGCGATGGGTAACCAATTAAAACAAGATACAGTATCCAAGGACTTTTTAACGCAAGCCTGACTTCTAAAAACAGAGGGCTTCCATGGGGCCTTATTACATTTACAAACTGCAGAACACATGCTTTTGACTAGACCTTATTTGGCTCTAGTTGTTTCACTCTCTTTCAAATGCACAGTAGTTTCCTTGTTGACTAAGAAAAGCTTATTAAGTGTTTTACGATCCACCTAGTACAGGATAACAAGATGATTACTCACTACAGCAAACTAATAAATGTTGGTGCTAATTTTAGGTCATGGAGACAATGGCAGATTGATTTTGGACCTACTGAATACAGAAAAGGGAAAATACACTGGATTTGAGTTTGACAGAAATGGGTAAAAGGAGGAAAAAGACTGTCAAGATGAGTGAAACTGAACTTAAGAAGGAGAATATACTGCAGACATCTGTTAAAGTGGATATAGCGTACAGTTCTCCATGCAACGCTACTCAGGAGGAGAGCACTGTTCCCATCAATGAGGCCATGAAGTGGACAATATTAAGTCTGCTAAACGGTCAAATATTGATTAATTGATTGACTGCGGAATCTTCCGCAGTCAATCATTGGTTTTCATGTTCTTTAATATTATTCCATCTTTTTCCTGATTTTCTGCAGCTTTCAGCACTTTCATGCTTTGTGCAATTTCTGCAAGTTATGCATCAAAACGTTCCGCATGTTGAGGAGAATCCTGCTATTACTTTTGGGACTTCTGCGATTTACGGTTTTTCCGCAATGGGACGAAATACCGCACATTTTTCCCATTGACGCATAATGGGGCTCCCGCAAATTCATGCTTTTCCGCATTTTTTTCCGCAATTTCTGCAATTTCTGCAACTTGTGCATGTTCAGCTTCCGCAACTTGTGGGATTTGAGAAAAAATTGGCCTTCTGCAGTTTTCCAGTTTTTTTCTACAGGAATTTGAAATTTTTGCATTGGTGTGTATGTGGTCTCTGCTCCATTAGTGTGTATGGCGAATCCAGCCAATGGGATTTCTGGCTCTCCATGTGTTTCAGCCATTTGTGCAGCTTCTGCAATTTCAGCATTTAGACGATTTCAACAGTTTGACCAGTTTATGGAATTTAAAAGTTTATGCAATATAAACAATTTATGCAAATTAACCACTTTATGGAATTTAACCAGTTTACGCATTTTAACCAGTTTACGCATTTTAACCAGTTTATGCAACATAACAATTCATGCCATTTAGGATTTATGAAATTTAAACAGTTAATGCAGTTTATATAATTTATGCAAATTAACCAATTAATGCATTTTACCGTTTTTTTTGCAATTTAACCAGTTTATGCAACATAACAGTTTGTGCAATTTAAACTGTTCATGCATTTTACCGGTTTATGCAAATTAGATTATGCAAATTAACAAATTTATGCACTTTACAGTTTTTCTGCAATTTAACCAGTTTATGCAATTCATCCAGTTTATGAACATTAGATTATGCAAATTAACCAATTTCTGCAATTTATGCAATTTATGCATTCGATTCCCGCAGTTCCGCAGTCAATCGCAATGGCGCAGCCATTGCTGCATTTCTAGTCTGAGATTAACTCTAACAATCTAAATCAAAAACAAAAACAAGCCACTGTTTGGATTCCAGTTCAAATTGCACAAACATGAGGAAAAAAAGAGCCCTAAACCAATGCCATGTGTCAATAGACTTTTCAATACATTGTTATGTGAATTAACTAATGTTATGCTCTTTTAGATTTTCTGGGGTTTTGCAGTGTCTATTTATTTCATTTAAGGTAATATTCTGTAAAACATAAACAAACATTGAGACCCAAAAAAAATAGTGTAAAAAATATTGATTAGTATATATTTACTCAAAGACATCCTCCCATAAAACTAGCAAGTAAATTTAGAAAATGTAAAAACCTATCATCATTTGTGCAAAATGTGCAAACGTCCCCTTGAATAACAATTCATTTTGCAAAGGAAATGTAAATTGAATCATTTGTAAACGTGACAACACAATCCAAAGGTTATCAGAAAGTCCGACCCTGTAAAAAAGCAAAAAAAAAGAGAAAAGAATCTGGATGAAAATTACACAAAACATTCACACAACAGCAACATTTAACTGTAAAAATCCTAGATTTTTTCAAGCCCCTCTCAAGTGAACCATCTGCTACAGCATAATTAGCCGTGTGATGCTAGAGCGCTAAAGCCTTTGAGAGCAACATCTGGAAAGTTCAGTTTTAATGTTGTACAAGTCTACAAGGTTTGAGCACGATTTCCCATCGCACTTTATAAACACCCGCATAAAGCAATACGATGTTGCAATTCATCTCCATGACTTACAACAAGAAACCAAAATGGAATTGTAAAATTGGAGCAAATTAGAAAAGCCAAATTCAATACAGAGGCAGTGATTGAAGATTAATCAGATTTGTCACGTTTATTCCACCAGCCACTAAATGATCTGCAAACCGCCTCAGTGGTGCAATGGGGGAACATTCAATCAGAATCGATTTGAAATGGTTGCGAGTGGGGAAGAGACAAAAGGATCAATATCACAGTGAAGCTCGGGAGCCTTATCTGCAGCTCGACAGCTCAGCTCAACCACGGGGGCCATCTTTGTCTCAGAGCTCTGCAAACAAAAGTGATGGGCGTGAGTCATTACCCGGGTCAAGCGTGCTGCTGATCTCTGAGGAAGGCCTATTAGCAGATGGGGGCAGCTCCAGGCTCCTTCACTGACAGGACTACACAGGCTGTGATTGGCTGATAGGACACCGTTTATATGACATGAGGTTATTTTAAGTGGGGTTGCCTATTTGTTGTTTGTAAAGGATATCGTCCATAATAGTTGCAGCCTTTGAGATTCGCTAATTGCAACTAGGGGTGGGCCATATCGTATCGCATATCGTTATCGCGATATAATTTTTTGATATCGTTGTAATTTGTTGTATCATTGTGGGCACGATATAATTTATGTTGCGCTCAGCTCCATCAGAGCAGCATAAACACTGACTGTAGAACACGGGTACAGGTGCTTAAAAAGTAAAATGAAATGAAGGATGTAAACTGCTGGATTGGATTTTGAAGTAATTTGTCCATTGTCAATTATATTGTCATTATATCGTTAACGTGATATTTCTTTTTTTTAAATATTGTGATATATCGCCCTGCCCTAATTGCAACCATTCAAATATAGTTTCAATTATGATCCTACGATATGACAGTGAGCCTACACAAACTATTAAAGGAATAGGCCACCGTTTTTACATACTGAGATATGTTCTTACCTTAGCTTAGACGAGTTCATTTATACCTGTCTGGTCTCCACGTGTGCCTTCCGTAACGTAAACAGAGCACAGACGGCGTTAGCATTTAGCCTCTCTCTTCTCCTCTATAGCTCCAAATGAGGTGAAGATAGAAGCTACCAAACTCTTCCACGTTTTCCCTATTTAAATATGGTTACGTGAAGTGTTACACCACAAAATATAATTACACAAAATTAAACAATGTGGATTTTCTAAGCGGATAAAAAGGGGAACTATATTGTAAAGCCTAATAATACCAGGAGTAATTCGGCATCCGTGCAGTGATATCTTCACTTTACTGTGCGGATGCCGGATTACTGCTGGTATTATTACGCCTTACAATATAGTTCCCCTTTTTATCCGCTTAGAAAATCCACATTGTTTAATTTTGTGTAATTATACTTTATGGTGTAACACTTCACGTAACCATATTTAAATAGGGAAAACGTGGATTGGTAGCTTCTATCTTCACCTCGTTTGGAGCTATTGAGAATGAGGAGTCACGTGCCGAGTTGGGGTGATTTGGGGGGGGCTCTGAGCCTGTCGGACATATTGGCTGCGAATTGGGGGCACGCTCCCAGAATTTCACGCATTCCTCATATTCCAGAGCACTTTAAATTTTGCGCATTTACGTTTTCGGCGAGACAGAGACGGATCTACGAATACGACAACGAAAAGACAGAAAGTAAAGCAATGTAAAGAGATAAGGCGAAAGAAAAGGGACCTTACAGGAACAAGCTGATACCAAGCGCAAAACAGCGGTATTTGGAGAAGCTTGCGGACATTCAAAACATCAACACACGAGCTCCCTGCAGCGGAGACCTGGACCATTTACCTCCGTGCACATACATGGACACAGTAAACTACCTTGTATTTTGTGTAAGTTACTACACGATGCTGGAGTTTAAAAGCCACAAGTCTTTGGAAAGTTATGAGACTTTCTGCTGTGGCTGGGTGCAGGACATGGCTCTACAAGCCTCCCGCTGGTGAGAACAGCGTTGTACTGGCAAAAGTAACTTTCCTCACATGCGTTTTAGTGTGTTGTCATTACATTGCATTTAGCGGACACTTCTTGACCAAAATGACAAAGTAATAAAGTGCGTGTTTCGTAAACACTACATTGTTACGAGAGGTTCAATGTACACAAACGTTTCCAACATGTTTTGACAGGTCATAGACTTGCGCTCTTTGATGCTGTGTCCATTTCTGTAACCTAAAAAACTGTATCCCATTGTTCCTACGTTTTCCATGTCTATCGTGTGAGGTATTGGAGCAGTTTTTAACACAGCGGTGACTTCCAGGCGGTAAAACAGTGCAAGAACCTCCGCTACTCCCGCGTTAACAACACACGTAAACAATGTGTATTGCCGCCGGTGCGCAGCCAATATGGTTGCGAGGGGGGGATGGGGAGGGGGGGCTCTGTGCCGTGACGTCAACTCCTCATTCTCAATAGAGGAGAAGAGAGAGGCTAAATGCTAACGCCGTCTGTGCTGTGTTTACGTTACGGAAGGCACATGTGGAGACCAAACAGTTACAAATGAACTTGTTTAAGCTAAGGTAAGAACATATCTCAGTATGTAAAAACGGTGGCCTATTCCTTTAATATTAAAACATAATCCATTGATACTAACATACACCAATATTATGATAGCTTAAATAGGTAAGTGCTTCAAGTGTCTGTCAGTAGATGAAAAGGCAATCTATTAAATACTGCTACATATGTAAATCAATGCAAAACAAAACAAGACCCATGCTGCTTGCCCTGCTGTTTCTTGCATCAATCAGAATAAAAGCATCACAGACAGACACCTGTCCTCAGCACTTAATAACATCAGCCTCTATTAGCTAATCAGCTGTGAACACACACCCTTCACGTGCACGTCAGCTGCAAAATGTATTAGTGATCGATTACAGTCCAAGCGGATGCTCATTACTCAAAGACTCCTAGCGAATGGTTACAGTGGTCTGCAGACTAGGAAGCTTTTAAGCAGGGAGGAGACAAATGCAAGCGAATATGAAGTATTAGGCCGTCGCCATAAGCAGACGTTTTTTGAAGGAGAGTATAAAATTAGAAACCTCGTAAAATTCAAGAAACATATTTTTGGTAATTTCGTTTTTTTATTCTTGTGACTCGAAAGAAAGCTTCAGTCGAGGTTTGGGCACTATACATTGCCTGCCTTGGTAATATTGCACTCTTCTCTATGTGTTTTGTTCAGCACTTTCTCCCTCTTACGAACCCTCTCTCTTCTCTGTCCCCTGGCGAGTAATAAGCACTAATCCACTTAAGCGCTCTGTGTTTCTCGCAGTCACCCCGACATCCAACACATTTCTTCTCCTTGACTCCCATCTGGCAGCACAGCACACAAAGACGGAGGGAATCCCTGTCTCTATCCTCCTCCAGAAGCGCCTTATTGTTGCAGAGCGCAGAGCCAGTGTGCGTGTGTGTGTGAGAGAGAGGGGTACACATTCATCAATAATACATATGGAGCTCCTCCTCACTGTGACTCAGGACTGAGGCCTCTGTTAAAGGCACAGGACAATCTGCTCGTCTGCCGTAAATGTTGCTGTAAAACTGGAACAATAAAGGAGCTGGCATTCAGACGGGGTTGTTGGGAAGAAGTCATTAAATGGTAATCAATCAAAAGGGAGTGAGAGCACTGTGGTTTTGGGGTCATGAAATATTCATATCTTTCATCCGTAATTATTAGGGCTTTTGAATAGCATAAATTTCAAATACCTTGGTCTGTCATCCACTGCGCTTTACAAACTATTAGATATTATGGTCAAGCTAAAAGCGTGATAGCCTCAGCCCGCAACCTCTTACTATTGCTTTATATTCTGCACACATCCCAGAATGCAAAGCACACCTGGAAGAAGGCACCAGCTATTTAGGTCACACACGGGGAGTGCACTGGTGCTGCTGGGTTTTGAGCAAGGTCACACCGTGTTCCCTCCACATAACAAAACCCTTTGGACCTTCCTGGGCTTTATGGCAACTCATTTTGCCATTTATGGTTTACAGTAAAACACTGCAATCATACTGTCACAGAAACATAACAATATACAGAAATACTGAATGCTATTGCGCCAGCTTGTCCAGGCTTGTTGCTGGCAAAAAACAAAGTTTGCCAGACAATGACCACATGTGACGGTACACAGTATGAGCAATTACCAAGTAGCCAGATTGACCATAGTGACCATGAATAAAATAGAAAATTAGAGCCTAATTAAAACACCAGACTGCATATAATGTTACAAATTTATTTCCCAGTGAATGTGGTTTTCTCTGGATGCCACTGCTCTCTGTTTTATGTCTGCTCTCTCCTCACCACACTTCAATGAAGTCTCAAAAGTCTCCAGAAATGTCCCCAAACTCCCAGAGCACGAGCCAAATACAGAATCCGAACTGGAACGCAAACATGCCATAAAACTCTCACGTGGAGCCGAGATCTAAGAGAGTGGCTGCTATTACACTTATGCTATTACCAATTATTAATCATTTAATCAGGCTCAAAACCATAAGGGCAAACCCACCAAACCCGGGGCGGATTTTGTGGAGGCACCAGCTGCATTAACAGTTACAGTATCTGACAGAAAGTGGGGGATTTGCTCCATACCTAAGCAGCTTAAAGAAATGACATTTTAATAACATGATATTCCCAGATGGTGCTGGGAGTGCACAGAGTGGAACTGGAGGGCATATCACATGGAGTTGGTCAGCGGAGTTCACAACATAAAATGATACGTAAACACTAAAGTATGGCATACACGTATTTACCAGAATGTAAGCTTTTAAATACTTGGTTCTAGGGGTGTTGAAAAATATCGATTCGCCGATATATCGCGATATTACGTCGCGCGATTCTCGTATCGATACAAAAGCGCCCGTATCGATATTTAAACATCTATTTTTGGGGAAATATTCATTGCAGCGTCTCTCTTTGGTCCTGCACTTTTACTCCCGCCCGCTAGATGGCAGCGCACCGCGCAGCCCGCTTGAGTAACACTAGAATTTAGTGAGAGTTAGAGAAACACAGGAAGAGCTTAGCATGGAAAAGAATGAGTTATGAGACGCTACGGGGCTCTTTTAAAACTCTACATTTGGCTTTGGCTTTTACAGCAAAGACAGAGACCTGGATTATTACGAGAGCCACAGCTTTGTGCATATTGCTGAGTGCGTCGCCGCTGCGTTTGGAGAGGATTTATCTTCGTAGCATGGATTTATCTTCGTAGCATTTTATTACGGAATTAAACGAAACCGAGGTGAAACTACAGTAAATACAGCATACTCATGTTAAACCTGTGTCTCGCCACTGCAGTACTACGACACAAGTTTAAAAAGAGCCTGCTGTATGTAGTTTCCCCTCTGCTTCAGTTGTGTGCTACTGCTGCGCGTGATGCCCGTGTCATTATGTCCCAGATCTACGAGTGACACCCAATGCCCCGTCTGAGTTATTGTATATTTTAATGGATGAAACCCATAATAGTTACTGATCGCCAAGGACTCCCAACTATAGAAATACTAGAAAACGTGCATCCCCAGTAATTGGTTTCATTACTAGGTTTCCAAGAAATCTGTTTTCCGTTCAAAGGTACATAATCACCATAAACACCACAGTCACAAGCACATTAGTGAAAAGCATTTATATCATAAGATGGATAGATCAAATGTATTTGATACAAATCTAATGAAGGTGGACTAGTTTACTGAATAGTTGTTTCCAAAGTAGTAAAAAAAAAATCGCAATAATCGTCTAATTCTTCAATATCGGGATATATCGTATCGTATCGTATCGTGACCCTTGTATCGGGATACGTATCGTATCGCCTGAGACTAGGCGATACACACCCCTACTTGGTTCCATGTTTTGTAACTTGAAACTATGTCTGGCAAAACAGGCAACAAACATACACAATAGTCAGCAATAAGCAAATATAGAGAGAGCACCACAATAGAACGGTTTCTCTCTGTTCAATGAACGGTGAATCCAATTAAGACTTGAAAAATGTAATACAAATTTGGATTACTTTGATATAAACACATACTTTCACATTATTTAAACCACAATGTTACAGTCAATTACAAAGCTCATATACAAAAAAGAAAAAAATCCTGCCTTGTATTATTCAAAAGTCTTCCCAGCCTTAAACCCTCAAGTCAGCCCTATTTAGGTCCACACTTGCCTCCTCCTGAGTTCATGGAGGTATGGCACAAAAACGATAAATTGTTATGGAACTTGTGTGTGGTGTCAGTGCAATTGAGTTACAAGTATTGCTCTCCTGAGAGTCTCCAAAGTTGGAATATCATAAGTCCTGAGCATGTTGATCATTTTGTTTATGATTGTCGCTTGTACGTTAGTTCAGACTGCTGCCTGTGCGACCATTTCAATCCTGACGTCACGGTCAATCATGTTATGTGATGCTTTTGGTGATCTCAATTGTGCTGCAAGTTTTTCCTACAAAGATGGTTGGTGCCGTGCTCTGTGTGGATGGTCAAAGTCTGTGCCTCTTGTGAGTGTGAGATTATTAATCCTAGCAAATAAACGCTTTGTTTGTGGTCAGTACACTTTGTTTCATCAAAAGATTGTATATCATCCAGTATCTCCAGTCGGGATGCACATTCTGCTCAATTTCATTAATTGGTAAATTCATCAAACGATTATCGATTAACCACAGACTTAAAGTTGTTGTACAGGACATATTGTATCAACAGCATAATAAACCAGTAATAATCATAAAACATAGTAAAAATAGGTTTGTAAACTTCAAAGATGCTTTTTTGCTTATTTGCACTTTGATTATACTGCATCTTCCCCTAACATACGACATAATTCATTGTTAACATGCTTTTATATCAATGAAACCCCTTCATCGATTAACTGATTAATCATGAACATCCCTAATCTCCAGCCAAAACCACACATTTAGTCATTTCTAACAGTAAACCTAACAGTAAAAATAGAAGTAAAACTCATAAATAGAGAAGGGTGTGCATTTTTTCACTTGCATCACTGCATCAATTACTTCATATCATTTACGGCTCATAAGCATTGACATGTTGATACAGTATGAGGAGGTGAAAATCAAAGCTTCTCTTAGCTTATTCATAACAGTGTATGATCAGAAACTTCAAAACTGCTGCTGTCAACTGTAGTGTATTAGCATTATCTAGCATTTCATAAACAATATCTAAAAAAAAAATCCTAATCCTTTGACTTTGTAATTGGTTTTACACTTCCGATTAGACTAAAGGAGGACTCAGACAGGACAGTAAACCCCCCCAAACAAATCACTACTGGTCCAAATTCTCTGTTTACATTGTAGGTTAATCCCAGCGTAAGCCTCGAAAAAGTATGTGTATTTGAATGAGTGGATTAGCGGTCATTCATCCGTACAATGTCTGTTCTCATCCACGGGCCAATAGCGACGCAGTGATGTCCCACCCAGCGCCACGCAAACACATTTAGGCAGTTGAAAGGCGAAAGAGCAGGGAGAGCTGTGTCAGTCCTTAAAAGCTCTCTGATTCAGGGATGTCTATTGGAAGGAAGTTCAAATGGCATCTGTTCCCACGCTAAATATTTGATGGAAAATGTCGTCGGTAGCATGGGTCATATGAGTTGAAGGGCTAAAAAACTATGAAGAAAAAGGCAAAGAGGTGAAAAAGATACCAATTAAATGTGCCGTCCATGTTTGACCACATCTAGAAACTTGTATTATGAGGGTCATCCAAGGTAACAGCCAAACATGTCAGCATGCAAATAACTACAGTCCATGCCTTTGTTTCTATGACTACCCGTGCGTACTAGTCTCCACATGCGTATTGTGTATGGTGCCTGGCGTCAATAGAAAATACCCAAGATTATCAATTTCTTAAGAGACTGTAATTTATCATAATACAAAAGGCATGAAATGTACTGTAATAAAAAATATTAAGAAACCAATGAGGAAAAAAGTTGTGCGACTCAGCCCTAATACTTTACCATCTGCTCTTGCGAGTGAGCAGACAGTAGTAAGAAAAACACCTGGGGCACCGTCATTTTTACAAACTTTGGGACAGTGCCAGCCCCAACTGAGGAAGAACAACACACAGGTGCAGAGATTTGTAAATGTTCACAACTGCCATCAACCTCGTCCATCAGGCCCCAGAGCAAGCCTCTGCTGCATGGATTACATTCTCTACACTTGCCTAAAATAATGTACAACAAAGGGCAATGGATGAATACTTTCTTAGGAGGAGACTTACTGCATCAACCTGAAACACTTACTGTAAAGCTGCTTTGTGATTTAAGTCTTTCTCTACATCAAATAAATACATAATAATCTGAAGGCAACAATGTTCACTCTATTGCCCCAGCACACCTGACAAAACATCATCTAAACTTCAGATTGATCTTTTGGTTTTTGAGACAGAAAAGGCTTACATTAAAAAAATAAAAAATAAAATAAAAAACTATAAAACTCGAGTTCAAAGAAGACTCCAGCTTTCGGGTTGAGAAGATGCGTCTTCTCATTTCATCAATGAAATGATGAAATTCTCTTCACTCTTATCTGCAGTGGTAAACTAATGGGTTCCCACATCTAAGGAAAGACCAAACACTGAACACATCTAGCCTACAGTAAACGAACATTGATTGTGCTTAATTGTTTATTGATTGATGACCAATCTGTATGCGCATGTTCACAATGGCCTGTGACCATTGTATTATCTCTAAATCTAAAAACAGCTTGAAACAGAAATATTATCCACATGACCCATAAGAACTAAAGTCGTTAAAATTTCTGTTTAAACAGTAGAAATAGAATTTTTGCCTTTATAATGGGGGCCAAATCATTGGGAACCATTTATTTCAAACTATCATTCAAAATGGTCAGTTCTATAGCTTCTGTGGCAGTAACTGTATCGGGTTGGTTTTGTTTGTTTTTTGTTTTTGTATTAAATAGCACTTGTAAAATAGTCATTGTATTATTCATTGTACTATTCATTGTTCATTGTATTATTCAGGCAGTATTTTTGAAAAGTCTTTATTTATGGACCTTTTTAGAAAATCTAGATGAATCAATACGAGGATAAAAAGATTGTGATTTTCTTGTCTTTATTTTTTTAATATTGTGCAGCCTTCTATCCCATTGTATTTAGAGCATGATCATGTTTTACATTATTACCCTTATATATTTTCTTAATTGTAAGAAATGCAACGATATTGTATTGGTATCTTAATTATTCTACAATCTTTTACGTCCCAATCACCCAATAAGTTCATAATTGTCATGGTTCTGTCCGTTTGTGTTCAGTTCCCCTTGGTTGTGTTTAGTGTTCTTGTTGTGTGTTTTATTTTGACATGTCTGTTCTGTCTTTGTGGTTCTATTTCATCCCTTCTGACCGCCAGAGGCGGTGCTTCAAGCACTGAATGATCATTCTTGAGCATGCCCAGGTCGAGAAAATAATAACAACGCAGTCACCTGTGACATCCGGTGACCTACATGAGTCTATAAATTCAAGTGACACCGGAAACACAGTCCCCTTTTGTTCTTCTCGCACATGGTCGAGTGCTATCACTTTGACGGACTCCACTGCTGCGTTTTGACTGACTCCACTGCTGTTTTTGGCCCCTTCACCGTGGTGGGAGCTGCGAGCGTGTCTCGCCCTCCTGGGCTGCGTGGACAATTGTCGCCGCGTGGTGTGCGTCCCGGTGAGTATCCCTGTTGCCGTTTACGGCTTGGAGTGTGTTTTACGTGTCTGGTGCCGTTTTCGGCGGGACGTTTAATCATACTACACGGCCAGTTTTGTGGCTTGTTTTTCTTTCTGAAACGGCGCTGCTGTGTTCGGCTGTCGCGTTTGTGTTTATCTTAGTGATTCGGCAGTGGTTCTGTGTCCCCTGCTCGCTTTGTTTTTTGTCTCCACCAGTAGCGTGCTCGCTCGTGTGGTTTTTACTTTTCTATTTTTTCAGGTCGTGAGTGCCGTTTACGGCGGAATTGGCCCGAAGTCATGCTGGGCTCTCCCTGCTGCAAGGACTGTATAGCCCCGCTGGCCTTGGACGACGGGCACGATCTGTGCGCCTCATGCCTCGGTGTTGGTCACCTTCGGGAGGGCCTCACCGAGGCTGCTTGCATGGACTGCCGTGTGATGCCGCTGTCAATGCATGAGGCACGCCTGGCTGCATGCGGGGGCACGATGGAGTGGACGCAGGGGCTGGTCTCCTCTCTGCTTCCT
The DNA here is from genome assembly GCA_007210695.1 of Neogobius melanostomus. NCBI lineage: Eukaryota > Metazoa > Chordata > Actinopteri > Gobiiformes > Gobiidae > Neogobius > Neogobius melanostomus. The sequence continues at coordinate 4,097,472 of VHKM01000049.1, forward strand.
ACTCAGCAGGCGCTGGACGGGGTGCGCTCAGTTGCGGCATCAGACTCTCAATTTCGTGATGTGGACCTACGTTCCCATGACCCCGTGGGCGTGCATACGGAGGCGTCCGAAGCGGGCAGCAGCGCTTCTGACTCCTCCGCGAGGGACGTGGACGGCGCGGCGATCTCTGCTGTGCGTACCGCGCTCGCGCGTTTGCAGCTGGACGCTCCACCCGCGCAGTCAGCTGCCCCCAGTGCCTTTTTTAGGCGGCAGGCTTCGTCCACTGCCTTTTTGGTTCCCCCATCCACTGAATACATCGGCCAGCTTCAGGCCTGCTGGACCGACACAAAGGTTTTTTCGAAGCCGACAGCAGACGGCAGGGCGCTTGCCTCCATGCAGGAGGCATCCAGGTTTGGGCTGGACGGCATGCCGTCCGTCGAACCTGCGGTGGCCTCGCTGATATTGTCTCCAGACGAAGCACTGAGGACTGACGCGAGGTGTCCGAGTCCTCAGTGTCGTGCTACGGATGAACTCTTGTGCAAGGCGTACGAGGCCGGTGCTCGTATGGGGCGCATTGGGAACTCCATGTCCCTTTTGCTGCTGGGTCTAGCTTCATCTTTGGAGGACGCCGGCCTGGATTCTCCGACGCAAGGCCTTGTGGACACATCTCTGCAGGCCTTTGCCTTCAGGCAAGGGAACTCAAGGGAAACATGGCCGTATGCTCTCCACTCTCATGCAGGCCCGTAGGCAAGTCTGTTGGCTCAGTCTCCTCTGACTGAGTCATGTCCGCCCGGGGGAACTCTTTGGTTCGGCTGCACTGGAGGTTCTACAGCGTACAGCGCAGGCCACCCAGACACGTCAGCAGGTGGCGGGCCTTCACCGACGTGTTTCTCCGCGTACGACGGCTCCTGGTCCATCTCGGAGGGCTTTCCCTCCCTCGTCGGACCCCTTTGTCGTTCCTCGGAGACCACTCCCGAGATCTGATAGGTTTCGCGACGATCAACCTGGGACAAAGGCCTCTTGTCCGCCCCGCACGGGACAGCAGTTTCGGCAACCCTCCCGGTCCTCTAGGGGCCGTGGGGGACGCAAGTGAGACCCGCAGGCCGGTGGTCGGTCGTTTCACCCCGGACAACTCCTATATTGGGCTACTCACACCCGGGATGCCTGGGTGTTGACCACGTTGTCCGGGGGTTACAGACTACAGTTTCGCCGCCGGCCTCCGGTTTCTGGCCCGGTCCGGGTCACTCACATCCGCGACCCGGCCAAAGCCCAGGCACTACAACTGGAAATTGTGACCTTGCTGGACAAGGGCGCAATTGTGCCTGTGGATCCCGCAGGAAACGGGACCAGAAAACGTTATTTTCTGGTCCCAAAAAAGACCGGGGATCTGCGTCCCGTGTTAGACTTGAGGGGTCTCAACAGGTTTTTAAAGGTCATGCCATTCCACATGTTGCGCACCACGGAAGTGCTTCGCACTATATCGATGGGCGAATGGTTCACCAGCATCGATCTGAAAGATGCGTATTTCCACGTCCCAATCGCTCCTCCTCATTGGAGGTTTCTGCGCTTCGTGTTTCGAGGGCGCCATTATCAATTCAGGGTCCTTCCGTTCGGGCTCTGACTGTCCCCCCGTGTGTTCACGCGATTTGTAGCGGCGGCATTGGCACCGTTACAGGCACGGGGTTTGAAGATACTTCCCTACATAGACGTTTGGCTGGTTTGTGCGCCATCCCGCGCACAGGCTATTCGGGACACGGAGACGGTCCTCGCGCATGGTTCTCTCTGGCGGACACCTCCAGCCCGATGGGCCAGGACGCGCTGGCACACGACTGGCCACGTGTTCTGCTGTACGCCTTCCCACCGCTGCCGCTCATTTTCCCAATGCTTTTCCGGGTCCTTCAGGAGGGACACCGGCTCCTCCTGGTGGCTCCATTCTGGCTGGGGAGGACTTGGTTTCCGCTGCTGTGCAGGCTTTGTTGCGACTTGCCGATGCGTCTCCCTTGCCGGGCGGACCTGTTGTCCCAAATGAGGGGCCGGGTGTTACACCCCGAGCCCGCTCGCTTCCAGCTCTGGGTCTGGCCGTTGCAAGGCCCGGCATAGATTTTTCCGTCTTCGACGGTGGCGTCGGTCACGCTATTCGCAATGCCCGGGCGCCATCCACACGCCTGTTGTATGCGAACAGGTGGAAACTGTTTGACGAGTGGTGTCGTGACCGTGGGCTGGACCCCGTACGCTGTCCTGTCCCGGCCGTCCTCTTATTCCTGCAGGACCTGCTCGATAAGGGGCGGTCTCCTTCTACCCTGAAGGTATATGTGGCGGCTATTTCGTGTTGGCACGTTGACGTGGACGGTGCTACTGGGCGGCACGGTAGCACAGCGGTTAGCGCTCTCGCTTCACAGCAAGAAGGTCCCGGGTTCGATTCCCACCTGGACGGGGCCTTTCTGTGTGGAGTTTGCATGTTCTCCCCGTGTCTGCGTAGCTTTCCTCCGGGTACTCCGGTTTCCCCTACCACCAAAAACATGTACAATAGGCCAGGATGAATGATGTGTGTGTGTTTGAATGCATGGAGGTGGTCAGAGGGACCGTTGGCGCAGATGTGTGCAGTCGCGACAGCGCTTCTGTCAGTCTCCCCCAGGGGAAACTGAAGCTACTAACATAGCTTACCACCACTGAGTATGGAGTGAATGTAAAATGCTCTCATGTAAAGCGCTTTGTGACCATGTCTGTGAAAGGCGCTATATAAATAAAGATCTTCTTCTTCTTCTTCTTCTGTCGGTGGCAATAAAATGATGCCACGTAGTGCCTTCGTGGGACCTGGACGTGGTGCTCACGGCCCTGCGGTCGGCGCCATTTGAACCGGTATCAGAGGTGAGCCTAAAGTGGTTGTCCATGAAGACTGCATTCCTCTTGGCGATGGTCTCGGCCAAGCGAGTGAGTGAATTGCAGGCCTTCTCTATTAAGGACTCCTGCTTCCGATGGAACCCTGATGGTTTGGGGGTTACTCTCTGGCCTGATCCTTGTTTTGTCCCCAAGGTGCCCTCAGCGAGTCCTGTCGGGCCCTTGCCCGACTCCGAGCATCTGTGCCCTGTCCGCTCGCTGGCCGATTACGTGAGGGCGACCGCGGCGATACGCAAGTCGGATCAACTGTTTGTGTGCTTCGCGGGACCCCGAATGGGTCATCCGCTATCTAAACAGCGTTTGTCGCAATGGGTTGTCGGTGTTATCACTGAGGTGATAACACCTGCCTGCAGGTGTGAGGTGTCATTCCACCAGGGGCGTCTCCACTTCCTGGGCTGCGATGACTGGTGTTCCGCTGGCGACTGTTTGTGCTGCGGCTTCATGGACGTCTTCGAACACCTTTACCCGGTTCTACAGGGTGAATGTGGCTACTCCACATCCGTTGGAGGGCGTCCTCCGTCAGCACCGCTCTTGAGTGAGGTGAGTGTCTTTGGGTCCGTGGATTCCTCGGGACCTTGTTGACATTAGTCATTCAGTGCTTGAAGCACCACCTCTGGTGGTCAAAAGGGATGAAATAGAACGCAAGTTACGTATGTAACTATGGTTCTATGAATCCCGAATGACCGCCAGAGCGTTCAGTCCCTCGGAATCCTCTCGTTGTGCGAGAAGTGCTTGAAGCACCACCTCTGGCGGTCATTCGGGATTCATAGAACCATAGTTACATACGTAACTTGCGTTTTGCTTTGCTGCCCTTGTGTTGATTACCTGCCCCGCCCTAATGTGTTTCACCTGTTCCTTCTGTATTTAGACTCCTGTGTTTTCCCTTGTCGGTTCATTGTGTGTGTGTTTTTTTTTTGCGTTGTTATTGCTATTTTGCCAATTCTTGGACTTGCCATTAAATTTAAAATCACCTCAGATTTTTGGGCTGTTTTGCATTTGGGTCTCATTTCTACCTCCAACCGTAACAATGATTGCACAAACAACATTGATATTACAAGTTTTCCATTTAAATTGTGCAGAAACGGCAAAGTAAACAAGTTCATCAGCATAACTTGAATATATCCAATATAAATAGTATATTCCCATGATGCAAATAATAACAGCTTCAGCTGTGAGGCAAATTTTAAAGCATACACATAAATTACCGGTTATGACCAGCCAGGCGAATTTATGAAATTGCTTGGAGTCATTCACATTATTGTTCTGCACATTTCAGGAAAAGCAGCTGATAACCCCTGAGACATTGTGCATATTCCGCCTTTAGTTCCCATCCCTGACTGCATTACTTACAGCAGTGGAAGCTTGGGCTTACTGTTGTTATTAGGGAAATCTGTGTACTTCCAGACATTACTCAAAGCTTTTAGCAGATTAACTGAGAGAATTAGCTCTAATTACATGTTGAAACATCCACTTTCCAATCCTCTCAGAAACAGGGGTTTAAGTGTGCGGAGAAAACACGTCTACTCATCCAGCACACACATCCAGTGGGTGGACCATATCTTGTAGAAAGCATCTTCCACTAATAGACTGCTTCAGAGTTTGTTTTTCCGTGTGGTTTTGCGCCCTTTCCGGCATTCTCAGCTGCTTTTCTCACCTGTTCCTCAACTCCATCTATCAAAATGACTTCTAATAGAATTTATCAGCGAGTCTGAAAGCCGCAGTAGCGTGGCAACAGCGGCAGCTATAGACAGACGGGTGGCGTCAGCTGTCTCGCAGACACATGAGCTCTGATTGCCGAGTGGAGGTATGAATGCGAGTCACTTCCTGTTTCCGCCCGTTAATTTAGAATATCCTATTTATAAACCACTGATTAGCATAACATCAAGCCACTAAAGTCACACGACGTTTTCCTGTGTTATTTGTGCAATTTGAGAAACAAGCCTGGCAGATAGGAGTTCTTATTACATACTGCAAACAATTTTTGGCTGGCTACAATTATTGCTGTACAATTTGACGATGCACAATAGCTGTGAATTCTGCTTAATAGCAATCATTTAAGGGTTATTACATGAAACATAACTGCCACTTACCCTCACCTATGTTAACAAAAGCACTATTGTGTGGATCTATTCATTATCTGTTACCATGGCACCTGTTAGCTGGTGGTAAAAGCCTTTCCCACTACCTTTTCATAAGAAATTGCATTGCTTTTCAAAGGCTAAATCCATCAACTTAAAAGCATTTTAACAGTGTTGACCTCTACCAAAGCATAATACATGCCACACAATAGGGGAAAAGATATGGATGAACACAGGCACAACCTAGCGATATTCTAGCTGCTAATGGAGCCATAAAGCAATATCTATAAAGAACCTGCAACTGAGTATACCTTCTCGAAATCTATCTGAAACTTGGATGGTATCACTCTGCATGTTGTTTGATACAAACTTCCTGAAGGCTTTAGACGTGACAGAGGTCTTTTTAAAGAAGGGGACTGACTGAGCAACTATGGGGCAGAGACGTTTTCCTGCAGAACTTTCTTTTCAGTACCTTATAAAATCCATAACTTTGTCATTTTTTATTCTACCTGCTGTAGCTACATTATTAAGTAAATAATTTAAATATTTGCGGTTGGTGGCTATTGTGATGGATTATTTTATCACAATTAAGTAGGTTCATGAGCATGAATGTGATTTCTAAACAACCTTGTGTCGGAGTATCAAATTAACTCATGTAATGTCTATCATGTCATAACACCACATAGTTACGACTATCTCCTATAGAGGAACTGACTCGAAGGATTCATTTCAGGTTTCCAGTGGAAAAGCATCAACTGTCAAAATCATAGGCATTAACTACAATGAAACGCATCCTTTGCATGGCTCATATAGACAGTCACCCCGAACAATTTTAAGAGTAAGGAAAAGGGATTTATCATTATTTGAATATGTTGTCTACAAGGTGCACCAAACTATGCAAAGTTTAGCAAACAAGCTCATTCTCATATATTTACAAATTGCAGGTATTTTATTACATCTGCTGACACAGAATCCATATCAGAAACGGCAAGAGTAGGCATAGCGTTGAGTCAGTCTATTGCAGACTAATGGAAAATAGATTTCATATTTTGTACAAGATGAAGGTCAGTTGGTTTGTCATATGTTGATCATAAAAGGTAAAACTGACATGCTGCTTTAACATTTGCTGCTCATCAATGATAATTGTGTTTGTATAGATTCATTAACTTCAGTGAGATCACAACAAGGAGCCTGTTCAAACAGGCTGAAAAACGTTGCAGCCTGTTTTAACTATTACTTTAGAACTATAGATATAAATAGATAGATTGTGGTAGATGAGAAGGCATAAACCCCAAATGCAAATCGGGCTTAGTTTGAGCTGCGGTGTCTGAAAGATCCTGTTGATGAACTGGGTTGAAGTTGGGTGTGCAAACATGTGTCATTGCTCTGCCCTGTGTAGTCTGGGTACTGTTAAGTAAAAGTTTGCCTGAATATCAAATGAGGCGCTGGATACAACTGTTTTTTTTCTCCCTCACAGATCTGCTGTGATCTAATCCACAATCCACCGTTAGCTCTGGTTTCATCAAAGAACAAATCTGTATCAAACTGCAAAGATATAACATCAGAGAGCAAGTTGTGCATGTAATCTTTTGCATATCATCAAAACATCTTGTTAGCATATGCCATAATATAAAGCAAGAGGCTAAGCAGTGTTAATCAGGCGTTGTATGTCTGAGACATCAAATAAAAAGCTTGTTTTTGCTGAGAGTGGCATTAAAGAGTACAAAAGCAGGACTGGTAGATGCTTGAGAGTAAATCAGAGGTTTGGACATGTACAGAGCATGGACATAGTTAACGGATGTTTCTCATTGAGTGGCCAGGTAAGACAAAGAGGAGATTTATAGATGTAGTACATTGCTGAGAAGATGCAATGGGGCATAAGGGCATTTGGTGCATCACTTAAATCCAAAACAAGAAATTCAAGCAACAACTTTCCAAACATTACTGCAAATGATGCAATAGAAATGTTTATGCTTTGATTTCTTGATGCAAACATTCAAAGCACCAAACTCTTACTTCGCAGCTTCTTGTTTCTATGGTGATGACAAGATGAAAAACGTTTTATCGTGACATTATTGTGGTCATATAAAAGAATGTAGCCTACGCAGCACCTCAAGGAGAGTGATGGGAATAATTAAGTTGACCAAACTGACACAGGAGACACAGGGGTGTGTCAACGCTGTGCATCACTGTCATTTTCCCCACTAACATCTCATTCTGTACACAAATTAATCCATTAAAATAGTCAGTATACACGTTATACCAATGTAGTGCTGCACGCTATGAGAAAAAAATTCTGATATTGGAAAATTGCCTTTACTTATTTAAATATTGGGATAAAATGAATAAATTGCCACATTTATATAATGCTTTTCGGCAGTGTGCACCTGCGGGATTTGAATAACATTTTATTGCAATATGTTACCATTTCAAAAGAGTATATGTTACATTAAATCTAAAGCAGCTGTCAAAATTTATCAAGACTAGATCTAGACCAAAACAAGGCTAAATTTGAATGAAATGAGGAATCTAACAAAAAACAAACTCTTGCAATGACATTGTTACCAGACAATTTTGTTTTAGGTTATGTAGAGTGTAAGAAGAGGGGGAAATAAAAGTTTTATTATCTGATATTCCCCTCCTGGAACCGCCATCTTAACGTGCTGGAGGGGTTTGAGCGCCTGAATGATCCTAGGAGCTCTGTTGTCGGGGCTTGGTGCCCCTGGTAGGGTCTCCCATGGCAAACAGGTCCTAGGTGACGGGTCAGACAAAGAGTGAAAGAGAAGCCCCTTATGAGAGACCAACAGGCCCGGTTAGAACCATGAGGCCGTCCTTCTGTGGACCCACCACCTGCAGGAGGAGCCATAGGGGATGGTGCTATGTGATTTGGGCAGCTCCAACAGCTGTCCCCCACGACCTGGCAATGGACAAGTGGAAGAAATGGATGGATGGATGGATGGATGATCTGATATTCAGATAATTTGGCTATATTGTACAGCTCTATACCCAATGATAAACTGTGTAATTGTCTACTAAATTGTTGTAATCACAGCCACTGAAACTAAATCCAGGCATTTTCACTTGTGCGACAGCCATAGCAAATAATCCAGTACACTCATCAGGTTTGATCAATATAACTTTCCAATTAGTCGCCTTGGTTGTTTGAACCAATGAACCAATCAAATCATTGATAAAGATGACTGGAAGTGGTTTGGCATACATTTTGGCAGCATAGGCTAAATGTTTAGTGCACTAAAAGATCCCAGATAACATCATGCAGAAGCCAATTTCAGCCAGACCATATGACCAAACTGACATGACTTGATGGACAGCTCAGCTCATGCCTTGTGATGTGTTAGCGAATGCACTTCAGGTGACTTAATAAAGTAGGCCCACATTTGCTTCTCAGAAACATGGGCTTCTGTTTTGTTTGACAATTATACGGTTGATTAGAGATGCAACAAAAATCTGGTTTCAGTTTTGGAAGTGATGTGGTCGAAGGCACTAATTTCACCCCACCGCTCATTACCACTTTCATTTGTGTCACTTTTCAATCCCCATTTTTAGAAGCCCGTAAAGCAGCGTTTAAACACCCCTTAGAGCTCATTAAACGTGCCCCGATGCACAGTAGACACCGCGTCATTTGGGGAGCATCTTGAACACATTTGCTGACATTTGCAGCAGCTGATGTGATGCCTCCATGATTCCCCCTTCTTTCTTTTGTAGAGCCCCACTAAGCAGCAGCAGCAGCAGCAGCATCAGGGAGCTCACTTTCTCACACAAGAAGTGCCCGCGTAAAGACAATTGGCCATCTCAGCGCACTAAGATGGCAAAGAAATGGTGAGATGGGAGGCAGTGTGACTGGTCTCTGTACCTGTTTTGTAGAAGGCATCAGTGTCTGGGTCGCTGCTGGGCGCCTCCTCGGCCGCTTCTGCAGGGTTCATGCCGCTTCCAATACAATCCACCGACAAAAGAAGGGGTAGTGTTAAAGCGCCGGGTTACGAGCTCCTGTCCGTATTCCTTAGCCTACATGTTTCTCGCGTCCGTGTCTGTCCGCCAGCCCTCCTCCGCGCCCCCGGGCTGCTAACACGCGTTCTTTCAGTCGCCCTCTTCGGTTTGTTTGGCGTTTCAGGGCTGGCTTGGTTCCTCTCTATTGTTCCCAGTCCAAGCTTTCTCTCTGCCGCTGTCCGCCAGGGTCTCTCTGCCTGCTTCCCCTCCCTCTCCCTCCCCGCCCCTGCCTCTCCACCCTCCGCCTGTGCTTTCCCTCGCCTTCCCTTCAATTCTCTTGGCTTTATTTTTAATTTTTTTTATAAAGCCATTATAAAGCTAAGGTATGTCCCTCACAGGGAAATATCAAACATCACCAGGTGGCTATAGACTATTATGCAAATAGGTTATCGGCGCAGGAGACACTGTGTTATTTTAACCAAAATCAATTTTAGGAACTCTGGACCACCCTTTTTGAGCGTTTTGCAAATTACCTATAGGCCACGTATGGAACTGCAACAATAATCATCAATATCATTGTTGTATCGTGTATTACGGCTGCAAATCCTATGCCAAGTAGCTTATAGAAAGACTGAATAAATGTATTCTAACAGGCTGCGTTATAATGAACATAATAACATGCTCCATTTGCACAGCTCTATTGCACCATGTGGTCTATCAACACTTCGATCCGCTGCTATTATTTAATACACCTGCACATCTGTGAATCCTGCTGTTGTTCTATGTCAGTTGTTGTCGTCCTATTATTTAACCTTTATTTGTTTTTTTTGTTTTTTTTAATTTTTTTTTTTTATTTATTTTAATCTTCTTTATGCATGCCCTTATAGCCAGTTTTAAAGTTTGTATTGCTTATTTGTATCTAAATTCTGTGTTATATGTTTTATGTTGCACGATTGTACCGAGAAAAATTCCTAGTTTGGAGCTGTGTTCAAACCATGGCATTAAAAAACTATTATGATTCTAATAGCTATAACGGATTAGAAAGGTTACAAAGAATTGAGGAGTGGGAAAAATATTGTAGGTACCATTCTCAGTCATGTGAATATTGGTTGGCAATCAGCTGTTTGGAACTCTGCCTATTTATATATAAATTAAAATGGAAAATGAAATAAATGGACAAATCAAATAACTCTGTAGTGGTGGGCAGAGTTCCAGAGACTGAGAATGGTCTGTAGCCCATGCCATAAAGGTCCATTCAAATTCAATGCCATTATGGACAAAGACATTCAAGTAGCCTAACAATGATGATCTGATTTTAAATAAACATAACAAAAGCAAACAAACAAGAAAAACCTCTTGGCCTTGTAAATAATGGCATACAATGACATCATCTACACCGTTGTACACTAAGTGAGCGCTCTCCTTGAGTTTGACCTTGAATATAATATATTCAATATACCCCTGTTATACACGGTTTAGCCTTGTAATACCAGTGAGATGGACGCACATGACACTAGTTCTGCCACACGCTCAGCCCAGTGGTGAGCGCATTACCCTATGATCCGTCTACTAGTTCTGTACGTGCGTTTTAAAGTTGTATGCTACCGCCCCTTAGTGGAATAAAACTGAAACACACTTCTAAAAAATAAGTTAAATCATGACGCGCTTTGAGCCTCGGTAGTGTCGAGATGAGAGATGCTATTTTTTTTTCCAGATTCCCTCATCAAGAACATTTATGCAACTCTAAAGAAATAGGCAAATAGATACAAATGAGATTTGGAACAATTGCAACACAACCAGCAACTAAACATTTTAGACAGTCAATGTAATTGATTCTTTCACCAGCAGGGGGAGGTCGTGAGCTCCATTCTGATGGCAACAGCTGTAGGCTGCAGCTTTATGATTGTAGATTTGGCACTATCAGTAAAAGATAGTAGAGGATATAGTGAAGCCTGAAGTCACATCACAAAACACCTGCTGCACAGAATCACGGAATGTGTGTAGTTAAAGGGGTGACAGGCTCAGATGGTAGTCACCAGAAAGTTAACAGTTCCGGCTCCTGCATGTGCAGACTGATCGCTTCCATCAGTCTACAATTGTTTTATGGAGTGATTTAATAATGAATTTAAAGTGTCTTTGAGTGTCCAGAAAAGCGAAAGATAAACGAATGTCTCCTCTGTCTCCTATCGTTTGTAGGTTTCTCACCTGTGACAAAAGCTCTACATAAAAGAATGACTTGCTTCACATAATAACTATTTTGTATGTCGTTATATTTATATAAGGGGCTTATTAGAGACCAACAGGCCCGGTTAGAACCATGAGGCCACCTGCAGGAGGAGCCATAGGGGCTGGTGCAATGTGATTTGGGCAGCTCCAACAGCTGCCCCCATGACCCGGACAAGTGGAAGAAGATGGATGGATGGAAATATTTATATTTGTATACTATATACTGTATCATGCTAATACAAGCACGGCACACATTTGTTACAATGTGGAGTCTACTGAGAGTATTTTTTCATGACTTTAGTTTATTAGTTTATTTGAGCAGTTAAAAATTCTGCTCAAAAGGAGTGGGCTGAAGCAAAAGCTTATAAGCGCCCACCCCCGACATCATTGAAATAAAAACAATTGATCAAATCACACTAGTACAGGGAGCATGTTACAAAGTACAAGACACAAGAGCAGGAACACAGCATGCACGCACACAACGTACCCCTCCGTGACCCAACTTTGCCTGTTATATTTACAATATCAATCCTACATTAAGCAACATCATACTGCCCCACCGGCAAAAGAGAACCTACACAATAACCTAATCTAAATGTAGGACTTTAATGTTACTTGGTAGACCTATAGTTTTTTGTGTGTGTCAATTTTTCTTGTGTGTGTGTGTGTGTATTATTTATTTATTTTTACATCAGTATGGCTAGTCCAGAATATAACATGAATATTGTTCATTTATGTAACCTAGAGTCTCATTTCTCTTCTGTCTTCCTCTGAGATCCATAATTGTCCATTGTTTGTTCAAATACAGTATGTCAGCAGGCTCCACACAGGGCTGACTCAGCTGGACAGACCTCTGCTCTTTCTACATTACATCGCTAACCGTATCCCTCAGGCTTTCAGCCCATTGTTCATTCATTTCTCTTGTTATAGCTACAATAAGATCAGACGTGTACAATATATGTCTCTGTAAATAGCCTCGCCTGGGGAGAGTTCAAGTAATGATTTTTTCTCGTAATACTGACATGTTCGGTTGTCAAACCACATATAACCAATAGGGATGTCATGATTCAAAACTCTTGAGTCACGATTATTGTGAGGAAAAATATTGAGATTTTATGATTATTCACGATTAGCGAAATTAAGGAAGAAAATCTGGAGAATTTCTCAAATCCTTTACCGTCTAAATGTTCACAAAAGAGAAGCAAGACAGTTTACGTACATTTTCATCATTTCAAGGGTTGTTTTGATCGAAAACCTATGTAATTTTATCTTTATGCTTTTGTCATTATATTAAAAAGTAAAATAATAAAATAAAGTAAAATAATAAATAGGCAGTGGAATATTATTAGCTTTACCTAAAGGAAGCAAATGTATGTGGATGTTTTCGAAAGATCTATTTCTTTCCATGCATTCACACGGTTCATGTCCGTTTTTATATGACATAAACGCGGCTGTGCATGATTCTTTTGGGACTCTTCTTTTCGCAGCATTATGCGGTTAAGAAAATGCATTTGACTATTGAACCTGCCATTGACTTCATGTGTTTTGGAGAGGATAAATAACTCATGAGAGATTTATCCTGGGCCCTAAAATTCTTATGATTAATGTACCGTGAGCATTTATTGCCATATAAATGAATTGACCCAAATCCATTCTCAAGAGAAATGGCCTCTAATGTAAAATGTACATTTATTAGATAGTTTACAAATGGTAACTTTTTGCTTTCATTTTTCACTTTCTTTCTGATATACACTCATTCTTAGTACAATCCTTAAAAGTGTCTATAATTATTGCCCCATCAAATTTAGTTGCTACTTAAACATACTTTATTGCCACATACAGATCATTAGGAGAAGGGAGAATAGTGTCCACAGACCTGGCATTTTGTTTAAAACAAGTGTGCTAAAATGAAGACAATTTCCTTAGAACTCATGTGGTAATGTTTTATTGTTGTTAAATGCTACACATAGCACCTTGTACATGTCAGGAGCCCATATAAGGAGACACTGACACACACGGGACACGCCTCTGCATTTGAACCCGAGTGAATACAAAAACGTTCACAGGGGGACATAGTGGTTAGTCGTTATTCTGTGAGAAAATAAAACATTTGAAACAAGCAGTCATCTACACTTTGTCCTGTTAGTCAATAAACATAATGTGGCTAAAAAAAAAGTCAGACCTCTCACAATGTAGGCTATTTTACAAGTCTCTGAATTATGGCACAATATCCAGGCTGTCAAAGTCCAGTTTATGTGACAATTTACTATGTACAATTAAGAAAAGAATAAGAAAGACTAAACAAAGGAGCTTGATGTGTTTCAAAATTGTGCTCAAAAACAAGTGACTCAACAAAGAACTACAGTATGTACAAACGTTGTCAAAGCTTGTTTACACATCTTTTCACATTGTTAATAAGTCACATTAATCATATTAAATACAGCAATAAATTTTGCTCAAAATGATGGAAAGAAATTATTCCGTTCGACTGACATGTAACCACATGTCTCACGCATTTCAACATAAAACAGAACTATACCTCTACCAGTAGTAATGACATTTAAATGGAAATCTCTTTCAGCATGTTTCCTCTTGAATAATACTAATTTCATTTTACTATGTACAAGAAACATTCAGAACTGCATCCATCCAGAGATCTCTCTTCAATACTCTTATTTGGTACTTCACTGAATGTAGGCAAACTGCTGCTGGACAGATAGGAAATGCTTTAGCGCAAACACTTTGCTTTTGTAACATGGAGTTAATGATGCTCTGATGGAAAAAAGTCTGACATAAACCAACACAGATGATAACTCTCTTCATAATCCCAGTCATTTGCACTTAAGTCATTAGTCTAAGTGCAGTTTCATCATTTCAATCCAAATTTAAGACCATAGTCCGCAGAGTGTTATTTGTAAACCCATAACAGTAAACAGAAAAAATTGTGCTAAACTGATGGGTAGGCATAAAATGCAGACAACAAGTGTGACATGAAGTCAAAGTGTGATTGAAAATGACTGATTCCTTGCTGCGAAAGAGTCATGGCATGTGATACAACCCAAAAGAACAATCCAGTCCAGTGTTTCTGTTATTGGATCAATGGCTCAAGCAGGACTCAATCATGATTAAAACGACAGATACGGTAAAAACTCTGCTGTAAATGGTAATACTATGCACATACATATTTTCTATATAGAGCAAGTGCAACCCCTGCTTGTTCCCAAGTACTATATGGTCTTTATATGAACTATTAACCATTGAACACATCAAGCTTTAAAATCATCAAGACTTATCGTAGCGCACACACACACACACACCACACCACACAACCACACACACACCACACACAACATACACGACACACACGCACGCAAACACACAGCGACAATTAAAAATCATGTGGAAAGAGACAACATGTTGACTATCACAGTTACGGAGAAGTGGTTGTGCTGGTGCATCTGTTGCTTCAGAGTCTGCTGTTTTGTTTTTTCACTTCAGACCTAAAACTACAGACGAGCTTTAAGCAGTGCATGAAATAAAGTGCAGGATAACTCTAGCCATAATACTTTCTTCAGACATAAACGACGTAATCTCACTGTTGACAAAATAAACCCTTCAACAAAGAAACCACTAAATGCCAAGAGGTTACATTCTTGTTAAAGAGACGGTGATGTCCAGTTGAGTGTTGCAACCTAGACTGTAATGTCCTGTTAAATTGAACAGCTCTGTGTACTAAAATGGTTTTAAATGCTAAGAGAAGCAAAATGTCTATTAAAAATTAACAAATACGTTTTCTAATTTGTATTGTTATTCAATCGGATCAGATATTGATTTAAACCATGTAATAGAAGTAAAATGACACACATATACTACACAATAACTGCTGAACTTTGCTTCACTAAGCATCTTAAATAGACATTTATGGACCTATTCCTGTGGAAAATTGTCTTGAAATAAATGCAACGAATCAATGACTGCATCATTGTAAACAAATAACTCATATAATAATATGAATTAAAGACAATACTTGTGACTCTGCCCTGAAGAGAGATGAAAGGCAAACAGAAATCCATCTAGGCCTACGAGAGTTCAGTTTGCTGTGGTTGTACATAAGGCTGGTCCAGTCTGCTGTGGCTCTGGTCCCGAACAGTGTCCCGCTGCATTAGGGGTAAGCGGTCAGTGATAGAAGCCTGTGGTAGGAGGCTCAGGGAGATTGGACAGAGGATCTGGAGCAGCCAACTGAACAACAGGGGGCACTGAAGCGTTTCCATTGGGCAGATCACAGCCTGCTGAGAAAGTACTCTCCAGGATACAGCCATTTTCCATCTGCATAAGGTACAAGTCATATTTATTTTATGGCAACAAATACATGCACATGAATGAAAATACAAACAAGACTTTGCAAATATTACTTTGGACCAGTGTGACCACACTCAGCAATATGCTATAACCAAGGATAAGACAACCCTTTAGGCAAGGCAACTTTATTTATACCGCGCATTTTGTACACAAGGCAAATCAATGCACCTTGTGTACATAAAACTTTTAGTTTATGTGTCCCGGACCTGGATTTACGCACAATCTGTCAAGTACTTTTCCAACTAAACCCGTTTTAGTGTAAAACTCCCTTGAATTTCAAAAAGAAAACACTGAATTATGACATAGAATTATAAGGCCCCGATCTCTGTTTTGGAGGCAAAGGTTTGACTCAAATAAAAGCCACTAGGGGAAAATGGTTACAAAAATCTATTATGTTTATTATGTTTATTGATGTATGAAGTAAATAATTATTAATGATAATTACACAAGTTTGAAAGCAGTTTCTTAATTTATAAATGCCTTTTAAGTCGTGATTAAGTTAAAGCTATTCATTCGGCAGCATTACATTAGCATTACATATTTATGAACACTTAATAGGAGTGCAATACACTTGGATCATCTACAAATGACCAGATCAGATTGAAGTCTATTGATCTCCCAGAGGAGATTCACTTGTAATGGCAGCGCAGATATCAGAAATAATTTGCATGCAAAAAAAAGGGGATTACATTTTTTTTACATATAGTAGATGAAATAATAATTTTAACAAGGAAGCAATACCTTTTTTAAATATATATAATATATTAAAAAATAATAATAATTAAAAACACTATTCTCACCAGCAGATGTCCTTACCTTACTGTGGTTGGCCTCATGTTGGATCTCAAAGTGCTCCAGCTGCCTGCAGGGCTTGGCCACGCCCAGGATCTGCTCCAGAGAGGCATTGGGGGAGGGCACTGAGACAGGCTTGAGAGGACCTGAGCTAAGGGCACTGGAAGGGCCTCCTGTGGCAGGTTGTGGTTCATCCCTTGAAAAGATGAAACCATAGACTCTGGGACTGCTGCTGGTTTCCAAACAGATTTCCTCCATTCATAGTGAAATCCCCATTGTCAATTTCAGGCATGCTTAAGTCTATGTCAAGCGAGCTGTTTGCTAAATGTTTTTGGCTGTTATCCAGGCAAGTGTTGTTAGCCACCAATCCCCCGCTGAAGCCATAGCCCTGCCACAGTGATTTACCATCAGTTGTACTGGGAACACTGTACAGTCCATTGAGGTTACTTGCTTTCTGTTTAGCATGGCACTGCTGTGATAGCTGGTTTTGCCTCCTGGCTGGTTGCTGAACATATGTATCCGTTAGCTGAATCTCTTCATTTATATGTGAAGTGTTTCCCTTGAAAATTGTTTTGTAGGGATTCATTTGAACACCAGTATTGACTAAAATATCCTGCGCCGCCCATTGTCCATTGGGGATGGTGTGGTTTGTTTCAAGCAGTTCCCCGTTTACCACAGAGTTGGCCAAATGGTTGCTATGTTGCTCCCAGTCATTGTCGGCTTTACCTGTCCGCATGGTGAGATGTTGCTGCATTTGTTGTGAAAGCTGGGTGATAGGCGCCTGACCAACTAGATTAGACCTATGGTGATTCATTTGCAAGTTATTGCCAGTGATCGGGTTACTTTCAGTGGTTGAGGGGTTAGCAGGAGGCACCTGTCCTCGCAGCTCTGTGGAATCAGTCTTCCCCTCTATGGAGTTGTAAATATATGACAGGATTTCGTCGTTGGTGAGCAAGTCGTCCAAGGTAGGGACATGTTCCGGGTCCATCTCGACTCGGATCATGCGTTCATCTAGCAAAAGCAGCTCCAAGTCCTCCGCGCTGAGACCCAAGCCTTCAAGAGCTCCAAAAAGTTCCCCGTTTGAACAAGTTCCATCTTCAGGATCAACTACGCCTTGTCCCTCCAGCACCAGGGAGTCCAGAGTAGCGAGCAATGGGTCAAGACTCGAGCTAGGTTCAGAGACACTTGGCACCACTGTATTACTGGGTTCATCCCAACTTCTGTGCAGTTTAGACTCGGAAAAACCCAACTGTTCTCCAAATAAGCTACTATGGAAGGATAATTTGGGCTCTACCGCAGGCTGGCACACGTAAACAGACTCATCCTGGCACATGAGGGCTCCTAAAAGGGAACTGGGTCCAGACCTTCCTTGACCAGTCTCTCGGTTCGGCTCTTCTTGGACTTGCTGCTATTTTTCTCATGGGGTCCATCCAAAAAGCCAAGCGGGTGGTTCGACTGGTACAGAAGAGCTTCGCCTGTTGCATAGGTGAAAGGGAGGTGCATCGAACGCTTCCGCAAGTGTTCACCACCTTCTTCATCCCTGTGAGAGGTGAATAAAACAAAAATTGAAATTCACACACTACAGTCAGAATAGATATGGATCTGTTGAGCGCCGTTGTGAGTACAGAAAGGAAAATGATTTCTTACAGCAGAGGCCTTTGAGTGGCGATGATATAATCTGGTTTGCCGTTCTTGTAGACTAGTCTGGCATTGGCTTGGACCCACTTCCAGCGATTTTCCTTGGTCAGGAGTCTGAACACAGTCAGGCCACTCTCTCCAGTCTTTATCACTACAAACAGAGAGCACATCATTGAATACAGGAACCACATCATTTAAGAAATTCAGATTCTGGCCCACATTTTTAGGGTCCAAATCGTACATGGTGTTTTTTTTATTTTTGGTTATGACTAATAATTTGCACTTAATAACTTAACCTAAATGTTATTATTTTCATATGTAGCGCCCACCTGATGACTGCGGGTCGCACACACTCACTCAGAACTTCAGTTTAAGATCCTCCCTCATGGTTAGACCGATCTTTGACCCGTTTTAATGCAGACTCAAGCAGGGACCCTATGCTGCAGGTAAAAGATCTGGCACCCTATGTCTATCTTCTTTCTATCGTCACCTTTTTGGAACATATCAATTTACCAAGCAACTATGCTATGTAAACACTATTTGATGGCATATACATAGAGATATCTTGTCAACAGTAGCCTTGAGGATTATGGACTGTGGTGAGTATGTTTTTTGGTGATCATTTATGGATCATCTCTGATTCTTCGCCCATGCACTGGATTTGTAGGCCCAATCTTTTCCTCTGGAAGCTCTGTAGCTTTGCTCAATCTGCTCCGTAATCCAAAAGGATTACTTGGGAAAGCTGTCTGAACTCTACGGCCGTTGGGCTTCCCAAACTTTTACAACCTTTCACATTGTGTCTGTTTTTTAAATAGTAAAGCTCTTTTGGGTAAGCATCCTGAACACTGCAACATATTTGGATTTGTAAGTAGGGAATGCAAACACCAGAGATTACTTTTGTGCTGATATGAGAAAAAAAAAAGTGTGTCATATCTTGCATTAAAACAGTATCCTCTCTTTTTAAACCTAAATACTCACTTCGGATATGGTTCTCTGCGCAGTACAACATATCAGCAGCATGAATGAACTGGTATCCAGATCCTCGCACCCTGAGTTCTGCCTCTGTGTATCCCAGGACAATCTTTCCCCTAAACACAGCAATGTGATCAGCAACAGTCTTCAAATGCATGGAAAGAATCTTTAACAAACAACATAGAAAATACTAGTTCTCTAGTAGTGTACACTGACTTTGCATCACAGGCCATGGGGGTGAAGTCGAGTTTGTGTTTGGTCCTGAAGATCATGTTCTTGGTCCTGATCTCCAGAATAGAGGGGGGTTGCAGCGGAGTCGCGATTGCAAACATAGCGAGCTGCAGAGGGGACTTTCCTCCGTTTTCCTCTGTATGGCTTTGTCCATGAAGAAACTTTAGTCTACCCTGCAGGTTAAGAGCCTGGGAAAAACAAAAATAGCAGAAAATGGGGAGGGACTTTCTGTGAAGGTTTTACTGCTGGAGGGATCAAGTATGATTTGCACATGATTATTTTGTTTATTTCACATGTGTATGTTGTAGTATCTCTTACTTTTTTTTACATTGGCATGTTTTGAACAAATATTGACAAAAATGTGCTAGCTCTAGTTTGCCGTAGCAATCATTGTTGGGTTCTTTATCAGACAAATTATGATAATACCTTTGATTGGTATTCGATAACTTACCAGAAACCCTGACGAGTTGTCGAGGAGGCAGCGGAAGCGACACACAAAGCTCCTCTCTAAGAAGGATGAGTTCTCAGGAGGAAGCTGTTCGGGGTTGTAGGTGACCAACGACGAGCTGCTTTCAGAGTCCATATCTGTGAACAACAACAAATTATTATTATTACCGCCAATTACTTAATTTCTCAAAACGTCTATAGAGTTCAGGTTCAGGTTTTGACACTTGCCTTTTATATAAGTTTTACCTCAGTATTTAGTAAGACTGAATTATTGTTAATCTGTTTTGATGTATTATGTACGCAACATGTTACTGAGTCTATATTTACATTTATGCATGATCTAAAATAGAATCCAAGATAATCAACAAATGGGACTTTGCAAGTAGCCCAAGTTATTGACTGTTGTCCTGTCCTGTAACCTTTTGGTGCAGAGGCTAAAATACTTCACCTTCTTTTCTTTTATTATGGTGCTACTAAACCAATTTACAACTAGCTTAGCTGTAAAAAAACTGTAAAAAAAAAAAAAAAAAAATTAAAACAATTAATAAGTAATACTGACTGGAACTTAGTTTACTATCAATCATTTGCTATTATTTATGTTTTTGGTATTTCTACATATTCATTCATTCATGTCCCTCATTTTTGTGCACATTTTGTGTACACATTTAAATTCATTGTTGTTTTGTGAGAACATTTAAACAAAACTGAACTGGCAAACCCATGTCGTCAGCCTAGTAGTTGTCCAAACTGTTTTGCGCTGACCTCAAAACCCCTTGTGCCAAATTAGTTTGTAATTTGCATAAACAAAACTGACTTGAACTCTGGATGAACTCTTGAATCTGGCATGATTTGTCTAACAGCATCAGCTGCTCCACTTTGAATAAAATGCACTTATGTAAGCTTCCAGCCTTCAGCTCACCCCCTCCAAAAGCTACACTTTGAGAGAGCACTGCCTGTCATATTGGAGGTATGGGACAGTTATGACAGAGTAACAGGGAACCAAAGCACATGCAAGGCATAAGCATCTTAAAACTCAAAAACAGATCAAGGACTACTTCACTTTATAAGCCACACTGAAGATTAAGGGTCACATGACCTAACCTGAGCATAGATCTACACTTTACTGCCTCAAGTGGGGCCATTAAGCTGAATCATATTCATGTTTTTTCACAAGATTGTCTATATGGGACTTGAACGTCAGGGAGTCATCAATCAAAATACCATGGTAGACACGGGGGAAAAAAGGATCTGAGGCACTCCGACTTACAATTAAATGTCCTTTATTAAATGGCCTCAGATCCTTTTCCCCCCGTGTCTATCAAGTTTTATACCTGATCTTTGAAGAGCACCTGCGCCTACCTTTTTTTGGACCTACTGATGCACTCACTTTTTCTGTTTTTCCAAAATACCAAGCTATTTGTATGTGTGAACCATCTCTATGACATTTCCTTCAAGAGTGGACACTAAGGGGATTGTTTGAGGAACTTTCTTAGTGTTTGAAAACAACATTAGTTTTGTCTTTTCAGCAAAAAAGAGAAGAAGCTATAGAAGTGCACTTATGTTTTGTGCTAAAAAAATGTAGTGACCAACAAGCAAGGAAACTGTCTTGGTCGCCTCCCTCTGTGTTACAGTGGATTTCTAGAGAGACTGGTGTTCTTCCACTGTGCAGAGTGTATTGGCTTTAAATTACTTATAATAATTATCACATGTCTGTCTCTGTCTCTGTGTCCAAATCTGTCTTCTAAGGGTTTTCGTAATTGCATCCTTAATCAGAGTAAATATGCACTCACAAGGCCATACCACCTTGTAAGTGTTGATCCCGTCAGCTCTCAAAAGCTAAGCAGGGCTGGGCCTGGTTGGCGCCTGGAGGGAGACAGTGGTAGAGCAGTCTGTTGTCGCAGATGTATTCAGTAGCGCCTCTGTCAGTGGACTCTAATGGCAGCTGGCGCAACACATATTATAGTTTGCCACCTCCGGTTGTGGAATGAATCAATAATTGTTTGTTGTGCAGCGCTTTGAGAGGTGTTGTGTTGTGTGTAAACTGCCACACAAATAATATTTCCTTCCCCTTAACAACCAGTGACAAGAAAAATAATAAGATTGTCTTTTCTATCCAATAATTTTTCTATTATTTCACTGAATCAATTTTCCTCTATAGATTTCTATTGTAATTTGTTATTTCTGAGAATGTTTCTCTAATGCATTTTTAACACACTCTTGGGACATCTCCAAAGTAAAATGTACAGATGCCACATTTTACAGTATTTCTTAAAATTAAGTTATAACTTAGCTATGAGTCCAGTTTAAAGTTTGACTTTGACTTGAATTTTTTTTCAAAACCTGGCTGACTATCCACAATTCCTATTCCATCTCTCAAAATATAACACATTTTATCTTATTATTTCCAACAAAATTGAACAAAAGAAATACATTTTTGATATAAAACTGAAATGTTTCAAATGTATATCTATTTAGTTTTCCATATCACCTACAAGTTGAGGAGCATTTTTACTTTATTACCGTATGTGTCATTTTTACTCTCTATTTTTACATTGTTGAAATTGTGTCTATGTTATTTATCCCTGTATGTAAAGCACTTTGGGCACCAGGCATTCAATAGTTGACATTGACCTTAAGTAAAAATGATATAAATTAAAATAAATAATAATAATAAACTCAAATGTAAATATAGGGTTTATGCTGACCATTAGGGGAGTCCTGGCTGGAGGAGGAGGAGGCTGGAGATGGGTTCAAAGCCCAGTGGAGGTTCTTTCTGAGTTCCTGCTGATCTTCTGTGTGGACCAGCTCATAAACGCTCTGGTGCATCACATCAGTCTGGACAAGAGCATTTCACACAACATGTCAAAACAACAAGGCATTCAACAACAAGCAACAAACTAAAATGACTTTGTTCATATCAAAAAGAATATATTACGAATGATGTATTCTGACTTGATAAATGTTGTAACGCCTATATGAAAATACATTTGTCCAGTAGAGAGGAGGATAACAGATTTGTTGCCATGACCGCAAAAGGATCAAATTGAAATTAAATGCACACACACATGCACAAAGCACACATGCTCCTAATGATCAGCTTGACACAGAAAATGCTATTTTTGCAGGGGGTAATCAAAGAATGGATTTGGATCAGGACCTAACCTATTTAGATCTCATATTTGGCTGCCTTTAATTAACATCTCCATGGAGACGAGTGAAAAGGTAATGTGGTTTAGATTTAAACCTCTCTACAATATCCGAATTGATAAAGTAATAAGAAAACAGTATCATATTTTGCAGGGATGTATCATGTATAATCTCCATACAAATTAAACTATATTTTTTAGTATACTCGTTCCTGTGCTGCAATGTGGTTCTTCACCAAAGGCCAAACTATAAATAGGTTTATCTGCAATGCTGTTGTCTGAGCCTCTGACTTTGCATCATGCAGAGAGCAGACCTCTGGATCAACCCAGACTCACTCCCTGCTCTAAAAAGATGCACGCAGCCTGTCCATCATGGCACCACCTTAATAACAAACAACTTTCATCTTTTATCCTCACACTCTGGCATGGTATTTCAGATCTTCACCCTAAATGTTATTTTAGTGTTGATATGGTTTACTTTGTTAGTATATTGTACACTCTGTTTTACCAGTGATAATACTCATGTGCTGTTCTGAACTCAGACAGATGATGTTACCTGGTGAAAACCCAAATAGTCCTGGATGGTGTGAGAGGAGTAGAAGATGGTTCCACTGGAGGTGATGACCAGCACAAAACCATTAAGAGCCTGCCAATCAGAAAGCATAGTAATACAACTATGTGGAAAAGAAACAAAAACAATACAATGTCATAAATACTCATTGGTTTCGCACCATGTTCAGGCTGGCTATGACAAAACACAGTTTAATTCCTGCATTGCGGCATATACTGTAACAGATTCTTCTTATTAACCTCAACATGTTTGCCATTGGTAAAACAATAAAAAGCTAATGAGGGCGAGTGCATAAATGGTCACAAGCTCCGACGAAGATCTGAGTGCCTCGGACATTTTGTCTTTTGACAGCTTCTACTACACACAGTAAGCCATCCTACCAGCAAGTCAATATCCTGGTATTTCTATGTTTGTCATAGAATTGATCATTTCCTTCTTGCCCTCCCTCTATAACAGTGTTCTATTTCTATCCCTCTGTACTCAATTGAGATTCATATAAACATAGTCATAGGAACTCGGTTTCTTCAAGAGACGTTTTTCATTGTCCAAAAACACACCTGTGAGAATTGATTAGTCTAAAGTTGGCCTCAGAGACAGGTAATGCACAAATGAAATAAAGACAGTTATGTTGTAGGTTTGATAAAGCTTCCAACTCAATCGAACAGGCACTTGTGAATGACTGACTGCCAGTGCGGGGCAAGTTACTTAAAAATGGTAATATAATCCATATTAGTGATTACAGTTCTAAAAATGTAATATGTCTGTATAACATATTCCTGTGTCAAAAATGTAGCTGAGTTACACTACATTGAGTTATTTTGGGCAAAATATAAACTGAAAATAGTAATAATGCCACCAAGCAAAAGTGCAGTCAGAGATTTCCTTTTACTTCGCTATCCCCATTGTCTTGTGTTTTGTTTTGAGGACGTTAGCTACACTCAGCTGCAGATCTTATACACCAGTGTCCAACTTGATTTGGCATGCTGCAATTTATTTGGGGAGAGTTTGGCATTTTTTCGTTCATACATTTAAATGCTCTTATAACTCGAGTTACTTGAAATGTAATGACTTATATATTCCCGTATTTTGTGTAAGTAATATGTTATATTCCTTAGTTACTGAAAAAAGTAATATATTTTTCTAACTCGTTACTTTTGTAATACGTTACCCCCAACACTGCTGACTACTTAAATTACACTGAGTGGAGTTTAATCCAGGTCAAAAACTAAGGTCAAATCGTGTCTGCTGCATTCACAGTGGTGCCCTACATGGTACAGTAGAACAGTTAAAGTATGTGCTCAATTAAAGAAATAACTTTCAACTCAATGCTGTCTGCCAGAATGGGTAATGTCGTACCCTCTCCCATGATACTGTCATTTCTGACCCATACTTGATCGCAACATGTAATTGCACAGGTATGAAGTCTGTCAGAGGAAGCGCTTGTGCTCAAAGGGGAGCAGCTGGTCCAACATTTCCACCTCTGTGTACACATGACCTTTGTTTCCTAAACAAACATATTCACATCATACACAACAGACTGCACACATTCCCCCTACACCCACCCACTGCTACAGAGATGACTAACGCTGGGACTCCATCTTTGTCGTTTTAATAACACACCAGTGATTCACCACAATGATCTGCTACACTGTAGAGTAAACACAGCAGCAAAATGTCAAGTGCCTGTATAAACATCGGCCAAATACTATGAACAGGCCATAAGACGATGTTATGTGATGCATAAATCGTCGCATTTGTTTCGACTTGAATTCTATACAATAGCAATTCCACTGTTAGATATGCTTTATCAGGAAGTGCATCTGGCATAAATTGTTAGCCGTACACTTGAATATGGGGCGAATGATTAGTTGTCTCTAACCTTTTTTTCCCTGTGAACTACTTTCACAAAATAAAAAATACACAGAGCTTTGTGTAACCACGAGGCTTCTGTAATTGGAGTACACCCTCGATGGTTAGTCGTCAAAATGATATTTTAACAAAGAAAAGAGACACATTTTTTTATTTCTTCTAATACTGTTAACAAAATATCTGCAGATTGTGTTCAACATGTTCATAAGTCAATCAATTTGTACAAGAAGAGAACATGGGTGGTAAATGGTCTAAACCAGGGGGGTCCAAAGTGCGGCCCAGGGGCCAAATGTGGCCCTCAGACCAATTTTTGGTGGCCCTCGGCCTTCTTGCTGAATCGGTACACATCATCAGAGTTGGTCCTTTTTATTTTAAATGTAATAATTCTACACAATTCTAACCTAACAACTAACATTTTATTGTGAGACAGAGCTGGCATAAAGGTTTTAAGCATAAATTAAGGTGTGGGGCACATTTTATACCTCTGCTAGTCAAAGGTTTTACGGCACTAACCACTGATCTATGGCCCTTCACCCCGTGTACACTTCAATATGCGGCCCTCCATGAAAAAAGTTTGGACACCCCTGGTCTAAACCATTGGTGTCCAAACGTTTTTCATTGGGGCCACATATCGAAGCATACACGGGGCAAAAGGCCATAGATCGGGGGTTAAACCTTTGACTAGCAGAGGTTTAAATTGTTCCCCACACCTTTATTTATGCTTAAAACCTTCATGCCAGCTCTGTCTCACAATAAAATGTTAGTTGTTAAGTTAGAAATGTGTAGAATTATTACATTTCAAATAAAAAGGATCATCTCTGATGATGCGTACCGAGCCAGCAAGAAGGCCACCAAAAAATGGCCTGAGGGCCGCATTTGGCACCCGGGCCACACTTTGGACACTCCTGGCCTAAACTTATATAGCGTTTTTAAGAGCTTTACATCTAGGAACCACTCACTCATTCATGCACAAACGTACGCAGACATTGAATCTATAAATCTGCCTAGATATACATTTAGGTTGTAATCAGGACAGTAATCAAATTTTGCTCATCAAACAGAAGAAACAACTGGAAAGCTGAGAAACTACAGGTTGGACGCCGCTGAGGTAGGTACTATTACAAGGCGAAATCTCAGTACTGTACTAGTAAAAGTACTCTAATTTAGTTTAGTTTATTTATTTGTTTGAGCAGTTAACCTGCTCAAAGGGAGTGGGCTGAAGCCAAAGGCTTATAAGCGCCCACCCCAAAATAAAAATAATAACATTACATTTAATATTTACAAGATAGCAAATCATAAACAAAGGAACATAGGGCAAAGTAACAATAAATAAATATTCTAAAATATTACTTTAAAGTGAATGAGTGAATGATGTATCTTGCTCTCTACATTTACCGAGAAGTAACTACATCATTCTATACTTCCTATGATTAAAGCCTGGTTGTCTTTTGTAGAGTCCCCGCAAATGAGCCTTCATTTCTCATTACTGCACATGGATGGAATATAGGCTTATCATAATAATGGTACGATCTGGTTCGGGGAGAGGTGTGGGCTGGGGGGGGAGGCTGTTTCCTCTCTCCTGGAATGCCGCAGTGATTCACATTGGGAGGAACTGGACTGGAAAATCAATGACTCCGGCAGATCCCAAAAAGAAGTGGCAGTCGCAGTGGCTGTTCTCGACACAGTCCACTTTAGGACACTGCAGAGAGGTTGGGCACTAGGGATTTTGTCTGGGATCGTCCTCTAATGGTTAATGTACTGTATCTTTAAGGCATAGATGGGATTCTCTGACCTGAGAAAAGATGATGCACATATACAGTTGACTGATAAAAAGCAATAATGCAATACTTTATTTGTGTCACTGGGGCACAGGAGTGTAACGCTTGTGGCATAACAAAAACAAATCCCTGTTTCTTTGTCAAATTCTGTCTGCACTCTGGCATTATAATTTTGTAAGTTGGTAGTTTTACTCTTTTCTTTGGCTAATGCACAAATAGTACTGCTCTTTTCAGTGGACAGGGGCACTTCATCATGCGCAGCTCGTGCTGATTTGTTTGAATCCTCAGAAATCAGAAGTGAAGTGCATTATCCTGGTTTTACCATACCCTCGTACTCATTTTGTTTCGTACAGAGGGTCTGGATCTTCACAATTGCGCTCCATTAATAGGTGGGAGGGGTGAACTCCTTTGAAACGATTGGATCTGATTTTCGCTAGCGTTTGGTCGTGACGTATGTAATGCGCCCGTGTTGAGTGAAGCAGCTACTGTATCATAACTCTTGGGAGCATTCCTTGCACATTCCAAGGCTTCAATTTTAATTTCTGGATATTTGGGAGCTGAGCCAGAACGGATTGAAGAGCTTCCTTTACTTTTGTATCCGCCGCCATTACCGAACTACAACCAGCAAATGTTTGACGTCACCTACAACACCCGCCTCCCCCGCTCGCTGAATGGTAGGTTGAAATTCAACCGATGACACGCAGCCACTGAGATCAAGCCCAGACGTACATGTAGGGAAAAGATAATTGACTGGAGTTGGCTAAGGCCAGGCTAGAAGTGCATAGACTTTCAAAACAATATTTGTTAGAGATTTATCATCAGCGTTCTGTTTTAGCTGTTCATTCATGGTCATATTTCAGAAACTTGTCCATTTGTAAAACGCTATACAATTATAAGCCATTAATAATTTTAATAAAAATAAGGAATTACAAACAAACAGGGCAAACCATTAAAACTGTTTGGCTGTTGAAAGCAAGACACATCTAGCACATTTTAAATCCTTTAGTTTTTGTCTTAGCTAAAAAGAGAAGATAACCAGATGGCGTTTTAGCTCACTTACAGCCTGCTTTTATCCAGTCTGTTTAAGACACTAATGTTTCATGAAGCAAGAGTCGCTATGGCCGACGTATCGAGTGGTAAGCTGTCCTGATCCTGTCATTGGCCCAAATAGATTCTGGACACTTGTCAAGAACAGACACAACATGAGTCCAGTCCAAACATAACTCAATCAGAAAATTACACAACCACTGTCCTCCCCAAACATATTGAGCATTGAATTTTTCTGGATAAACAGAGCATGTCAAAGCCAGACATCAGAGGGTTATTGAGGTAACTGTGGATTATCTATGAGGTCAAACAGCGGGCATCCAAAAAAAAGTATTATGTAGAAATTACTTTTAAATTGAAGCCAAGTCACACGGGTGCTTTAAAAATATGATTGTAACAAGTGAAATGGCAATAAAATCAAGTACATGTTTATTTAATTTCATGCATTTATAACAGAGTGAAACATTTTCAGAATTTACAACTAAAACTCTCACAAAATGCACTTTAACTAAACAGTGCCTTCCATTAATACGGTTTCTAAACCACAATGATGTCAGTAACTGTAATGTTTTCACTTATAAATAATTTACATGTGCAATAACACAAAAACTAACATATTTTAGGTGCACTGCTATGTTTTGACTCTGTAGGCTGTCTAGTGTTCAGACTAACCTGCAGCAGTAGTTCTCCCTCAGGGATCCTGCTCTCTTGTGCCCCCGTTGGTTTGTCGTCATCATCTTTTGGAGCCAGGCTGTTGTGGTTGCTCAAAGCCGCTGTAAAGACACACACACAGAGGGGTTAGTGGAGCGACGGGTGGAGGTTGTTATGGGGGGGCACGAGTTTCAGTCCTGTGATAATGTTTGCAAAGCACTGCTGTGACTGTCAGATTTCCTTACATTTAGTCGGCTAAGGCCACATCGCAGCACATTAATGATTCATAATGTGCAGCTTACAGTTCCCAAGAAAAAGAAACATATATTTTATTTTACTCACTCTATCTATACCAACGCTTGTAGGATGCAGCGCCAATCACACTAAGCTACATTATCTGAATGCAACATATAATAACCCTCCAGCATTGTTTCCAGGCTTAGCTCACATGACACAAATCATCATGACAAGATGCAATCATTTTTTTCCTAACTCTCTTGAAAAATATGCCAATTAATTCATTGAACTTTTATTTTTATGTATCTATTTATATGTATTTATTTATTTATCTACTAAATTACTATTGTATATATAATTTAGGCATACCCCATCAAGTACTGGTGCTAAACCAGACAAATTATGAAACAAACTATTCTTACTCCCTCATTCATTCATTTGGTGCAATTTCGATTTAAAAAAATACATAAAAATGACTAAACAATAAAACAAGTTATTGCCTAAGCATCAATATCACGTGTGAAAACCCAGAGAGCCGCATAAAAAATTCAGTTGCTTTGGTCATCCAGTACAGGTTAAGCTGTTTTAACCTCAGACAGTGACTGGGCTTTGCTCCCGCTGTGTATCTCAATTGCCTTTGTTCAGTTCAAGGTTACTTCACAAATATTCACAGACAGTTTAAAACCTGAAAGGCCTAACCGCCGTGAATAACACCTTAGTGGTCTGAAGGGAAACCACTTCTGTCTGATTTTACGCAGCTTCAAAGATGTTTCAATACAAACAGAAAGTGTATAGTGTAGTTTACTTTCTCTTTCTGTATGTTGCATTGCGCACATAATGGCGGTAGAGATTACAGTAATACAGTCGTTGACAGGACTGGGCTGATTTAATAGAGGATGTTTTGCTTTTTCTGCAAGAGTAATCTTGCAGTCAAGTGTAAGACTGGTTAGCGGTCTGTTAGAGGAGTGGTCATAACTGCTATAACACCCCTTACGTCTTGTTTACAGTTTCACTAATAAGAATAGTTCTGTAAGGGTTGGGATTAACCTGAGAGTTGTGAGGTTGATCAAATGGGACCCGTGTGCTCTGTTTCAGCCATTTAAACCTCTACAACAATGTACAATCCCTGGAGTCTGAGATTCCAGGGTTGTGACAGCTTACCTACACAAACACGCGCTCAACAAATAAGATAAGCAGATAGTCAATGGATCAGGAATATTCAGCCATCAAAACTAAATCACTGCATCAGAGCATAATAATAATATATGTAACTGTAATAATTTCCAGCAAACACCATGCAAGGACTTTAATATGAACAATTGGAACTTATCATCATATCATCTGTGGAAAAAAACACACACCTTTTTTCCTTGGTTTTGACAGAATTGTACATTAAAACATATAAAGCAGCAGAGGCCGCAATACGAGTGAAAGTTTGACAATGCAGTTGGGACATTTTCGTTAATTTGATCCATAAAAATGTAATTCAAAGGGGAAGGGTGACTACCACAGTAAGCTGTTGGTGAAAGGATAAGGGTAATTTTAACTAAAACTCAGTGAGTGATTCTCAGATTAGGCTACAAAAAATGAGCCAGTCATTCTCACTCTTATTTGAACGGATTCAAAATCTTCAGTTCCCATATGGAGCCACAAATCTCTTCCGTAGACACCGTAATCTACTCTAGTTTCACAATGAGAGGCAATGAAGTTGGCTGAAGTCCTGAGAAAGAGAGCAATGATCCGGCACATTACTCTCTGACCTCTGCAGAGGCACAGGGCAGCGACCCTTGATGCCTTCTGAACCCAGGGGTGATATATGACATGATTGGTGTGACTGAATTCTGTGTCAGATGTTTTGTTGTCTGCTATGGGGGTTAACAAGCCCTCCTCTTCTGAATGGCGGGGTTAGCCGTGTTAGCAGTGTAAGCGCAGACACCGCTTTCAGCATGTGGACTTGGATCTTCACACGAGACACAGATTGGGACGGGCACCTGTGACTCTGTTCCCATTCGGAGACATTGCTCCGATTTAAGCAAAGACAATACATGACATCATTGAGTGAATAGAAGAAATAGCAAAGATAGTTTACAATAGTCATTTTGTATTTAACATTAACAATATGGAAAATATAAAATCAATAAATCCATGTTATTATTATTAATCGTTCATATGACAGTGTTGTTTTCAAATATAGGTGCAATATGTCAGCTGTTTAAAAAAAAAAAAGTTGGGGAATAATTTATAATAAACAAAGGGCTTAAAAGGTTATGAACTGATCTGCAACATTAAACGCAGCTTAAACAATATTGCAATTTTAAGAGTCGTCATAAATCTGCAAATCTGATATAATGTATAAATATCTCATTTTGAATTACTATTCATTATTTATAAAACACGTAGTAGTAGAGATGTGATTCTTGGCTTAGTCTATCAGTAATATCAGTCTATTGTCAAATACTAATGTTCCTGGACAAACAACATTCCCCAAATTTCCCCAAATTGTTCAGCGTTTCTAAGAAAGGTGCCATCAAACTACAGAGAATGAGTAAAATAAAAAAAAGAGATATCAAAACTAAAAGTAGCCTTCTTTAGGGATTTTTTTTTACATGTGGTGATTGACAAAAAGATAACTTGAACTTCAACTTTTTTCTCACCTCCTCTTATATTATCAGTACAACATGAGCCTTGCGTTGTTTCGACTTTATGTTTCAGACAATGTCACTCAATATCGTGCTCAAAAATACCAGTGTTTACCATGTTTTCTTTCACAGTATATATAATGGACAGTGAATGCACACATTTTAATATTTCAAATGCCCCAGAATGGGATATGTGTTGGTGCTTTGAGAGTTTCCACACCTGAGGTACAGTATGTGGCGTCTGAGGCATCATCCATGTAGTAAAGTGGGCCAACATAGAGACTCCTGAAGGGCCCGAGGAGAACAAAGAGCATGTCTTGTTTGCAGGCTTCAGTGCGCACGAGTGTACATAATGAAACATTTACATTCCCACAGCCGCATATATGTGCCACAATAGAGTCTCTGAGATTACCCGGAGGCAGCCACAGCCGTGAATAGAGCAGCCCAGCTAGCCCAAATACACTCAAATACACAAACGCCAGTGAAGCTTATAGCATTAATAATAGCTCTAGAAATACAATATAATATATAAGTAAAGACTGATGATAATGAAACCAATTAAAAAAGGGCTGAAGATCTAACACAAATAGCAATATTTGATAGCTGTCTTAAATATTGCAATATTGTAAAAAGACTTCAAAGACTTAATTTGGATGTTCATTTTAGGTATTTTTTCAAGTAAATATCTGTATAAAGAAATGCTTGTATTTTAAATGTTATGCGGTGTGGCTCTAAAGTTATTGTGTGTTTCTGTTTTAGGATTTGTTAGCTACAATGAGTACACCTCATGAAACACTTCAGTGATTTTGAGAAAGTGCATCACCTTTATTGCAGCCCTACTTAAAATATTCCATAAACCTATTTTAACCATAAGAATATGATAGAAAAAATATTTTATTTTATATTTCAAAGGCGAGTCAAGAAGGAAACATATGATGTGGAGAAAGTGAAAATCAAGCCTTTTTCCAATGTAATATTAAACGCACCAGAAATGCCTCATATACTAAGGCTGGTGGCGAGAGTGGGCTCAGCCTCTCATGGGGCCCCTCTGTCGATGTTACATATCTGCCCCAGTCTGACCAATCAGTTCTGACAAACTAACAATGACCTGGAAATCAGACAAGAAACATACTTCATCTGAATTCTAAGGCCAACAATACAATACAATACAATACAAGCCCCACATATGACACTGCAGTGATAGTGTCAAATAGAACAACCATGTATATGTGCAAGTACAGTGCACTTTTTAAATGTGTTCAGGAGCATTAACATATGAGAGGAGACTATATATTGGATATTTTGTTGCACAGGACATTGTACTCCCTAAATCACTGTAGTCTTTGAATTTCTAGTTTCCAACATTAAAAATGCAGTTTTTATTTGATTGTGATTGTGCAGCTTCAGGATCCAGTTCATTGTTTACTTAACAATATGATGAGCTGCTTCTCTTTGGGAGGACTCTCAGAGCATGGCTCCAACCAAGAGGTCAGTTTGGCTCTTGGCCCAGACTCAATCAGTTTAAAATGTGATGACATCATCTCGCAGAGAGACTCATTTGAGGCCATATCATATAGTTGTTCATGCGCAGGTTACTCTGCTGAATACAAAATGCTCCATACCCCATTCTGCGACACTTCAATATCCTGTATATTCAGCCTCAGGGTAGAGACTAGACAGGAATATCAGATCAGCCTCAAATACAATTATGGTTTATGTTAGGTGTGTTACAGTACGCACCAAATACACATTTTAGATGCGCTATAATAAACAGGCCTATAAGGTTTTTTTTTTAGTTTTTTTTTTTTAGGATTTTTGGTGAAAGGGTGGTCAAGAGCAAAGAGCGACATCCAGAAAATTATCGGAGTCTGGACTATCCTAATCCACTAGACCACTGGCTGCATCAAACCTAAAGGTTTAGTGTTTTTATGATAAAAACCCATGTCTTAATTGTAATGACATCAATGATACTTGCTATTGTCCAAGTGTAGCCATTATGAATAGATAGTCCACTCAAATCCTGATTCTATTTAATGTTTTCTAAATATTTAAACTGTGCCATTGATCAGAAAAAGTAGTAAAAGAATTCTGCTGTGAATTGGCACGGACAAACACCGCCACAGTGAGCAGTGCTATCATGCATACACTGTGTTAATGTGTTTGTGTGTTACTGTAATTATTCGAGCTTTGTGTGAATGGCAGCGAGTAAATATAGAACATTTCAACTCCTTCACCCTGGATCGCTGCAGTAAACGAACACGTGATGCACACATACCACCCCCACATCTACTAACGTACACATGAATGCACGCACAGCACACAGTCGCTCATACAGCCTGAGCAAGACAACTAATGCAGGGCCTCGGCACGCACCCCGGGCTGCCTTCGTGTCTCGGGAGGTTCCTCCATCACATGGTGCATACAAGAGGTCCTCCACAGACGAGGCAAGGGGATTTGGGCGGGGTGGGAAGAGGTCACCCCTGATCACACCAGGTTATCCCTATGGTGGCCCGCATTCCGGCCTGCCGAATCGTGATTGGTGGAGTGGGGGGAGGGGGCTAAGTCCTGCTTGAGAGGCAGCGAGCAGAGGATGGCGCTGTGCTGTGACAGGATGGATGATTGTGTAGCCCAAATAGTTCCAGGGCTGCGAGTTGAGCTACAGGAAGCCGGGGGAGGGGCCGAGCTGGTTCAGAACTTTAGTGAGTATCCTGACGTGTTTACAAGCGCTCTTACATAACCAATCAGAGAGCAGAGCCACTACATCTACCATAGACCTTTCCAGCTGTTTATGTCACGTCACACAAAACGCTCTTTTCATAAATGGCAGTCAGCATGTCTTACATAAAGCACAATTTAAATGACGGGTCTAAGGTTCAATATCGATAAAAGCCGTGACATTTGGCGCTATATATTGCGTTAAGTGCAAACTTTGTAAGTTCAATATTCATGACCCTGAAAGCTGCTAGAATGTTTTTACACACCATGATCTTTTCACATATAGAGTACTGCATCACCTCCTGGTCACTTGCTGTTGAAACATCACTCAAACCCATTGAATCTCTTTTTAAAAAGGCAATAAAATCCTCGATAATAAACCTTATTCATTTCATCACTGCACTGTTTTAGATAAGCATAGTTTACTCAGTTTTGATCATTTTGTTCATTTTAAAAATTCATGCTTGATATACAAAGTTTTGCACAATCTAGCGCCCCCTCCACTGCGGGACTTCATAAAAGTTAAGACTGTGAGTGGTATGGGCACTAGGGCCACAACTCGAGGAGACTGCGAGGTACCACACAGACGCACCACTTTCGGTCAAACTGTGTTGTCTGTTAAGGGGACGCACTATTGGAATAGGCTTCCTCTGTCCATAAGAGAATGTCCATCCCTGGTCACTTTTAAATTGCACCTCAAACAATGGATGAAAGACAATCAACTGTGCAACCACTTTTAATCCGGCCTCTTATGTATATATGTGTGTGTATGTGTAAGTGTATGTATGTGGGTATATATATATATATA